>JBBMOI010000002.1:50595000-50797500 GCA_038088405.1 Porites divaricata
CTTAAAGTTCGAGAGAACCTAGGATTGATTTGACATTTTCTTTTGATAGGCTTGACAGTTTGCGTTGTTATATTGTCAAAGTTTCACAGTCTGTTAAGACGTTTCGTTACTAAAAAGGGGAGATGTTGTGTTAGCTTACATGTAGTGTTAGTTTACGATAAATGTGTAGCCTACATGAAGTAATACATGAAGAGTAAACACGTGTTGTCCTTGCTTTACGAGTAACTCAACAGTCACAAAAAGACCTCATCTAGAATTTTTCTTGTTTAAAACTAGCATTACTTTTCTCTTTTAAACAGAGCTAATTTATTTTAGCTTATTTTTTCATCCATGCATAGCAATGAAGCAGATTTTGCCTTTCGTCACATATACGATTACTATACGATTACAGTGAAAAGGTGACGAACGAAAAAGTGTCCGAAAAGGAAATGCATTTTATTACTTATCTGCCAATGAATACAGTTTCATGCTCCATGAATGAATCATTAGCCAAACAACTAATAATACAGACGGCGAGTTAATTAAAAAAGGTACAACTTACTATATTCAAAACACGTACAATTAATATTTATATCCTTAAGTATATGTACACTGGTAGTTTCGCATTCATACATGGTCAAGTCCCATTGCTCCAAATGTATCTCTTGAAGACAGCTATTCTTGTTTGGATGACTAAAATAGGTGAGGTTTTGGGTGTTTTAATAGCTATTTTTCACAAACACAGGTGCAATAAGAGGCAACGGTCCCTCTTTCGAAATCCGCACAGTATCTATCTGTGTCAGTCACATTTTTCATTGCACATGGGCAACGAGCTACGAGGCATTTTCCTTAAAAGCAAGCTAGGCAACAATGTATTATACGAAATAATTCCCTTGTAACTACACTTACCCTTAATAGTAAATCTAGCAGCGGGAAGAATGCTAGTTATTATAAGCTTGTTCTCGATCTAGATCTGTTTCGATGCTCACATCGAAATGTTTCCATTCTCTTGATAACAAAAGAGGTATTAAAATAAAAACTTTAGTCCGTGGACAAAAAGTAGCGAATTTTTAATCTTTAAAAAAGATTGTAAATTATTTAGTGCCTGAACACGGGATATAGCGAACCGTTCCTTCCGACCAAACTAACCAGGCTGAAAAATTCACAAAGTAGAGCAAAAGCAAATTAAACTGGTCTCTACATATGATAAAAACAAATGACAGTACTTTCGCTTAACAAAATTGGTTTAAATTGGTTCTATGTTATTCTGGTCTTGATGAATATATAAAATGCTGTAAGCTCTCTAATTTTATCAACCAGGAAATGGCTCTTTATTACGATAAACTAATCTACGAAATTGCTATTTGTGTTGCTTCCGTTCATTTGTAATCAAGCAGACGCATAGACCTAAAAAATCAATCATCAACTGTCAATGTAATTAAACTTGGGCCCTAAAAGCCGAGGGCTTAAAACAATCAGCTTTCATTGCAAATACGTCAAACTGTGGCGCTCCCCGCAACAGGAAGTTAGTTTTCCGCAATTATCCTGTAGGAAAGAAATGCCCAATTTCATTCTATTAACGCTCAGCTGAATATTGGTTCTCTGGTCCGTAAATAAGTAGCTCACGATGAATAAATTACAGCAACACAATGAGGGAACACCTGCCAAGCGATACATCAGCCATGTACAAGCTACAACAATCCTTTGGTTTCACATTCAAAAATGCTTGTTTGCAGGTGATTAACCCCAAATATTAATCACCGTAAGTCTCTCCCGTTTTAGAAGGAAAAAGACTAAGTACTGGGGTTTTCCTCTGTGCTGAACGACATCAAAAAAACTAAATCTTTTGTAGTATGTAATGTTTTCACTAAGAGAGTGTTGAGACTGCCTGTTTGTAGCAAAAATGCCGAATAATTAACTTCAGAAAGAGAAAAGGACGAAGCACCTTCCAACAAAGTGTCAAGCAGTGAAAATCAGCTAATATAATTTCAGCAATAAAGATGTAGATTGCATCGTATAGAACCCAGGAGACCTAGCAAATAAGAAGGAGAAAACTCAAAGTTTTGAATATCAATACAACTTAATCCCTGCTTTGTAAGGCCCCGGCCAAGGTTTAATTTTGCCCGTTTATTTTCAATTCGGTTTTTTAAAAGGCGCTTTTAAGGGTTTGTTAAAAGTGTTTTAATTAATACATTTGTGCCCCAAATGCCATTTCCCCACATCTCTGCACAAGGTAACTTTCTCAGGAATTTACGAAGGTCAAGAGCCATAATAGGACAGGTCCTATTATGGCTCTTGCGAAGGTGGAAAGTGCTTCCAAAGACAGGAACTGCCGTTTTTTCAGTAATAACTGGAAATATTTTGTCTTTTCGGCTCAGGACCATAAAAGTTAAGGCGATGTGGCCAATAATGTAAGTAAAGCACAAGCTTGAACTAATCTGTCATATCCTTACTCCAATTCAGAATGTTGTAGAATCAAAGAGTTTTTCCCGCCGATCGCGGGAAGAATTTTGCGAGGTCACGTGATCAAGACATTGTACGTGCCACAAGAAGATAACTGCGAAATCCATTGCTACTTAGACAAACTCTGTCAGTCAATAAATATCAGTCCACAGCTCGACAATGGTAAATGGATGTGTGAATTGAACGACGTTTCAGTGGGCCCAGAAATCTTAGTAGAAGCAGAGAAACATAAGTACTATGGCACAAAGGTGACTAATTATTTTTCCCAGAAAAAACGTCTCTTGTAACAAATTTGAGAATGTATAATAATTTTTATATTGCGTTTTTTTTTCTGCGACAGAATCCATGCAGCAGTTATCCATGTGTAAAGAATGCAACTTGCAGACCGAACTTTCAAGTTGATAACAGTTTTCAGTGCATTTGTCCAAAAGAGTATACTGGAGACACGTGCGATAAAGGTACTTGTACATTATTGCACTTAACTGAAATGAGAGAAAAGAGAGAAAAAGTCTGATTAGTTATAAGTAGTTAACCTAAGCTCTCCGATATATAATCACCAAACAGAAGGAGGAAGAATGTAAAGACCGTCACGACATGCAAAGCGTGGAACGGTTTACCGTTGTCTTTAAGACAAAGAGATTTGGTTCAATTCTTTCAAACAAGCATTTTGGCAGTCTCTTGGTCGTTTTCTTATTTAAGTTTTTCGATAAGTTCAGACTAGATATACAGCTAAAACTGAAGGCAAGGCTGATCGGACAGCTAAGTTTTACAATTTTATTTGCCAATATTTCGACTAAACAAAACTAGTCTTCATCAGGGGCTAGAAAAGCAAAGTGAGAATAGAATAAACGGTAACAGTATTTAAAATAATACAAAATAAAACATAAAATTTGATTGGTGGAGGCCTCAATGGACAAAAACTTGTATAAAGAGGTTACATAGGTAAAGTATAATTATGTCAGTAGATTAAATTTCATCTCGTCTGTTCATCCCATAGGATTCAAGTGTTTATCTTATCTTATCTTATCTTTTAATGGAAGTGAAACTATCTCAGTAGGCTTGGAAGAAAGTAGGCAAAGCTGAGAGAGAGTGCTTTGAATCCAGGCCAGTCGATCCAAGGCCTTCTCCAGGGGTGGATCCAGAGTAGTTCAAGTGATTTCCAGAAATCACTCAAATGTTTTCAAACCTGCGTTTGTTACTCCTCAGGTTCTTTATTGTAGTCCAAGAAATCAATTATCCTTCTTGTTTTATTGTTTATTATGAAATAAAAAAAAAGAAAAAAGCGTCCCATCTCGTTATTTCGTCAATCACACAGCATACCCGGTCCTTTCCGAGCGAATTCGACGAGTGTCCGTTTGCGCGGTTTCGTCCTTTGTCGATACTTCCGAGAACAGTGCGAAAAAACTCGTAAGCACGACCGGAGAAAGTTTTTCCCCGTGGGTGGGACTGTATGGTATATGGATCGTCTCACAAATCACTCAAAACCAAGTTTGATTGGTCAGAAACACTCACATTGTTTTGCGAATCACTCAAAGTCGGTTGTGATTGGCTATTCAGGCCGCAAACTACCGTGGAAACTACTGACAATCGTATATAAAAGGAAGTCTCCCCCTGAAAGTCGCGTTTGTTCTTGTTGATTTGCCGATTAGAGTTCATCGTTAACTTGCTACGGAGGACGACAAGAACAGATTTGATTTATAAACGATGGTTAGAGGCGATCCAGTCTGTCGGAAGGAGGACTGTTCTCAGTACGATATTGGCTTGGTTTTCAAGGAAATCAGCTCATATTCGGACCAGGACAAGGTCAAGTTCTTAGAGAATGTGTGGAAACCAGGTGAGCTATTTGACTTCCCAGTGTCAGTGGAATGTTCTAATTCTAACCGTCATTTTGCGATACTCTAAATATCTCGATGGTGCATTTTGTTCACCGTGCGTTTTTTTTGGAGTCCAGTGTGGGCGAAATTCGAATAAACTGGATAACTTATACAAGTCTGCACTCACACTTTGCACGTCCGCCATGTCACGTTTTACCAAACACACGAGCGGGAAATGTGAGATGCATAATTTTGCAGTGATTGCAATGGAGAATTTTCTGAGAAATATGACAAGAGAATCGGTCCCAATTGATCAACAGATCAACAACTTACTTCAGCAGCAAATCAAAAGAAATCGCGAAATCCTGAAATCCCTTTTCAAAACAATAATTTTCTGCGGAAAAAACAACATAGCCCTCAGAGGTGCACAGGCACTGTTAGAATTTCGAATTGACAGCGGCGACCAAACACTGCAACATCACCTGGAAACTGCACCTAGAAATGCGACATATATTTCTAAAACCATTCAAAATGAGATAATTACAACTGTGCGTGCTATCATAGTGAATAATTTGTCACAGGAAATCAGGGATAGCAAATATTTTTCTATTATGTCAGACGAAGCAGCTGACATATCAAATAAAGAAAATCTTTCCGTTGTGATCAGATTTCTCGATTCCAGCAAAACAGTGAGAGAAGAATTTGTGGGATTCTACCTTTGTGAGGATGGAACAACAGGAGTAGCTATCAAAGATTTAATAATTGGTGCTGTAGCTGATTTAGGGCTATCTATGGATGACTGAAGACTGAGAATGGAAAATATTTTAAATGAATAATTTTGTACCAGACAGTCACTAGTGTTTCTAGAGTACTTGTGAGTTATGTTCCATCTGGATTAATGTAATCCTTAAACTGATGGTCAGGAGAACAGAACAGAAACATAGCTGGTGTCTGTTGTGCAATAATTTCTAGTAATACTCATATGTGGCCAAAAAATCATTCTTCAATAGTTTTCTGAGTTATGTTTCCTCTGACACTGAGAGTTCAATAAGCTTAAATGGTTTTTACATATTCTCAGTTTAATCTAAACCTATTGGACCACATCATTTTACACTGATCTATAAGGGTGAAAAAGGTAAGAATGATTCCAACTTTTCAGTTTTGCTGTTACATTTTCATAATAATGATGTTTCTTAATATTCACTAATCTTCATATTTGTTTTCTCCTCCATTCCCACTAACACAGAGATGATTCCAACTGGAGACTTATTTGCACTCCCACAAGCATCCAAGACAGTAGTCCAGGCAGCACATCTCTAATACATCTTCAATGCAGGTAGCCCAAAATGTTAATTTACATGGTAGACTCCTTCGACACAGAAAGGCAAATTTTTAGACCAAAGAAAAATACTTTATATAGTCAAAAACAGAAAAACTCTACTGCTTACTTTCATGTTATTCTGCTTTGTATGTGTAACTTATGTTTAAGGCACAGAAATAAAAATTTTTGTACAGAATTATGCCTTTCTGAGGAGGTGCTGTTCATGTGTCTGGATGGCTTGAGGTGCTCTCAGAATGCAGGAAAATTGCATTCTGAGAGCTCTAAATTTCAAATTTTCTTGGGGGAGCATGCCCCCAAAGCCCCCTAGTTAAGTTGGGGCAAATCACTCATGCAAAATCCTGGATCCACCCCTGCTTCTCGAACTTGGTCAAACCGAGGCCCTGCTGTCAGCTGCAGTGACACTTTCTCAAACCACTCATGATAAGGGGCAGCGGAGGAGGAGAGGACACTTACAAAATAAGCTCCTATTTTCTAGTGCGTAAATAAAAATAATGCTAATTCAGTTTGCAATAGGAAATCCAAATTAGTAGGCGGGAAGATAAATTCTATATCTATTTATGAAATCCACATTGAGACCTCAGTCGCCGGAATTCATAAAAGAGATATGCAGAGGTCCAGGTAAGTACAGAGGAAGCCCAGGAATCTAGAGGTTTTAAAATTTGTCACTTCTACCAGTCTACAAATGTACAGTAAGTATAATCTACTTTTTCTTTACTGTGGAAAACAAATCTTTTCGGTTTAGTTCGACAATAACATGTTACTCTTTTTCATCTTTACGGATACTGAAAAACGCCATCTTATGGTTGTGCTATACTCTCATGTCATTTAAGGACGGGCAAAGTTAATTCCTTTCATTTTCGTCGCTTTTGTTTTTCAGATGTCGATGAATGCGCCACTGGTGTTCACAACTGCTCGCATGACGCATCCTGTATTAATACTGATGGATCTTTTGTCTGTTTCTCTGAGTTCGGATGTAAAGTTGATGGCGCCACTCAACTTATTAGTAAGTTGATATAAACGATTTCTGTGACCAGCTTGATATGTTACAGGTATTTGTAAATTTCTGAAGAAATAGGAGGCAAGAAAAAGCTCAAAAGAAAATCGCAACTTTTCTTAATGTAAAGATGTTTGTAGAGGACCACATCAAGTATATTACACAAACCGACATCGCCAATTCTACACGTATTTTTTATTATTATTATTGTTATCAGCTCTTGGTATGATATCACGCAAGAATAACATCAAGCAACTCACAGACGATTACTTCTACTGTTTTATTTACAGAATTTAAAGGCTACAATCATTCTTGTGCAGCGAATTCATGTGCAGACGTCTTGATCAATACACCGTAAGGCAAATCTTCTATCCACTTAAGTTTCAGCTGTGCTGAGTTAAAAATACTCCAATCGTATATGGAGATATGAGACACGTGGAAAGTTTGGAGAGATTGGAGTGCGCGGTATTGGGTGGGAAACAATAAACAAACAAAGTTAACAATGAAACCTAGCCCGAAAACAAAAGAGCAGCAACCAATAGAGGTCCAATTAAATTAGAGGTTCTGATGAGCTGCGAGGGTAATGAACTCTAACCTGATGAGTCTGTTTCAAACTGATGGGGTATTTTCAAATGGCTTTACCATAGCTTCTTTCAGAACTGGGCACACCTTGTGTTTTTTTTTTTTGTTGTTTTTTTTCGCACTGAAAACGTAAACACATTATACACTTTTCCCGTTTCAGTGGATCTAAAAGTGGAGCATACTACCTTAAAACCAAGGAGCCAAAGGTAGCATTAACATACTGCCACATGGAAGAAATTTCCAGATGTGGAGGTGGCGGATGGACTTTAGTCATGAAAATCAATGGAGCAAAGGTAGAAGAAGTTTATAAAACCGCGTGGAAAATATTGACGTTTTCTAATCTGTCCATCGAAGATTTCATAACACTGATAGCCAAAAGGCACTCATTGTTAATATACTATTCCTCGATACAATCGAAGGTCTTCTGATGATAAACTATTACCGGTTCGGCAGAATCTCAATATAAGAACTCTCGCTACTTTGGTGACCGTTCATTTATCGCCGCGTCACCAAAGCTATGGAACGATCTACCGGTGGTTATCCTCCATGCCATTAATCATTACCGCCTTTAAACGCCTCCTGAAAACCTATCTATTTAGGAAAGCGTTTAGCTGCTAGTAGTCTATTCCCATTTTATTGCTTAGAGGAATCTGATACCCAATTCTTCGTTTCCTTATTTTTACTGTGAACCATTATATGCAATTCATGCACATGTAATATTCATCTTTTTTTAATATATATAAGTATATTTCATATATGCTGTAATTGATAGACCACTACGTTTTATTGTAATCATTCTAATCATAGTTAGTAGAGAAAACTGGTTAGGAAAGCCGGCAAACACCAAAGTAACGGTGCTGTAGGTTATGTTGGAAGCTCCCTGACCGTGCACAATCCTTGTTTTTTGTTCACAAATTGTGACTGGATTAATTAATAATCTAATCGATCTATGCATTACTTTGCTCCAAAAATCATGATTTCAAACGTCATGTCATTGGTACCAAAGATGACTGAAGTGAGTGAATTTATCCTGCGTAACCAAGTTAGCCTTGCATTTATTACTGAAACATGGCTAAAGTCGTCTGTATGTGACTCGGTTATTGACATTCCTGGGTATTCTGTTCTTCGGAAAGATCGCTCAAACGAAAGTCATGGAGGGATCTGTCTCTATCTAAAAGACGCTAACTATAAGAGACTTGACGATCTGTCTTGCTGCAATGACCATGAGGTGTTGTGGGTTAAGTTGCGCCCTAAACGCCTTCCGAGAGGTTTCTCGTCCTTGATTGCTGGGGTTGTGTACCACCCTCATTGGACTGCAACCGAAAATGACTGCATGCGTGATCATCTGTTTCAATCACTCCTCGTCGAATCCCGCTTCCCAAACTGCGCTTTGATTGTGGCTGGTTTCAAGTTCTATAGGAACGTAAATCGTGAAAGAAAATCATGAAAAGCCTCCTTCTATAAGGTCAAAGTGGAGCACATGAAGGATGAAAATCCAAAGTTGTGGTGGAAGGAGGTTAAACGTCTAAGTGGATCCCAATCCAACTCGGGCAATGTCATCAATCACATCCACATCGAAGAACTTGAAGATTGTAACAACCATGAACTTGCAAACATCATTAATCAGGCTTTCCTTGAACCACTCGAAGAATACCGCTTGGAACAGCCGCTGACCAAGTTCCCATTCCCTACTGACTTGCCAAAGCTGCATGAGGTATCCGAGCTGAGGATAATGAAGTTGCTGGCTACACTGAATCCATCAAAGGCGTGTGGCCCGGATAAATTCCTAACTGGCTTCTTAAAGAGTATGCTGAGCTGTTGGCTTTCCCAGTCTCTAAAATCATGAACTCTTCGTTTAAAGAACTGCGTCTCCCGAAGATCTGGAAGTTCGCTGATGTCTCACCATTGCCAAAGGTGAAGCCGGTGGAGGATCTAAAGAAGCACCTAAGGCCGATTTCTCTCACTCCTTGTCTTTCGAAAGTTGCTGAAGAGTGTGTCGTAGTTGACTACGTGAAATCCGCCGTACTAAATGTTCTCGACCCAAGCCATTATGGCGCTGTGCCGAAGTCCTCCACAACTCAAGCACTTATACACATGCTTCACCATTGGACCAAGGGATGCGATGGCAACGGAGCAATTGTTAGGGTTACACTCTATGATTATAAGAAAGCTTTTGATCTTATAGACCATAGGATTCTTGTTGATAAGTTATGCAAATTAGATCTGCCGACTGAAATAATCAACTGGATCATAGATTTCCTAAGTGATCGTTCCCAGAGAATGAAACTCTCAGAGGGATGTTATTCCGAGTGGGGATCAGTCTCATCAGGGGTACCCCAGGGGACGAAACTAGGCCCGTGGTTGTTTTTGGTGCTCATCAACGATCTAGAAATCAATAATGCAGGCAATATCTGGAAGTACGTTGATGATACAACTACTTCCGAGATCGTTGTGAAAGGAGCCAATAGCAATTCCCAATTGATTGCAGATACTGACGTGCAGTGGTCTTTTGAGAATAGAGTAAAACTAAACAGTGAAAAATGTAAAGAGCTTAGGATTTCATTTGCAAAGAACAAGCCACAACTCGCGCCTATAGTAGTAAATAACCAAGAGCTAGAATGTGTTGAAAGCGCCAAATTACTAGGTGTTACGATCTCCAACAACCTTACATGGAATATGCACATTGATCAAATCATAAAGAAAGCTTCTAAACGTATGTATTTCCTAATACAATTGAAAAGGGCCAATGTCGCAAGGCATGAATTAATTCTTTTTTATACATCTTGTATAAGGTCAGTCATGACCTACGCATCGCCTGCGTTCTTCTACGCCCTGCCACTGTATTTAAAGAAAGATCTAGAGAATGTAGAGAAACGAGAATTATCAATCATTTGCCCGGGACTGGCCTATAGAAAGGCCTTAGAGCTTTCAAGTATTATGTCTATCAATGACTACATCGCTAGCTTATGTAAAAAGACCTTCCTCTCGATTGCTAATGACCCGGCCCATCGCTTACATAATATGCTTCAATCGTCAGGGCCGTCGCGTTATAATCTTCTGTGCAAAAGGCGTTTTGCGATTCCCAAATGTAAGACCGAGCGTTTCAAAAATAGTTTTTTAGTAAGATCATGTATTGATAACGAGTTTTAGCGCTCGGTGAGTTTTGTAAATGAGATCGATGACGTTGTATATATTTTAGCAGTTTTAAGTTTTGTTATATTTTTAGGACTTTGTCATTATCATTTTATTATACTCACCATTGTAAGATTCTGTTATATCGTATTATATATTATATTGTAAATACACAATTCAGCTTAGTAGCTGCAAGCTTTTTACAGATAAACTATCTATCTATCTATCTATTAATTCTATTGTTCAGTATGTTCAAAATGATAGGAATGTTATTGAACTTTGTGCACGGCCAGGTCCAGAAAAGCCAACAAAAACATATAACAAAGGGTTTCCCAACCATTCCACTTTAATTAGCTATATGCTTTGAAGTCTCTGCTTGTTGGAAGTTTCATTTTATCTTTTTATCTTTATTTTTAGTTCTATTTTATTTATTTTTCAAGACTACCTTTTCGTACAATGCAAGCCTATGGAACAACAAAATAGCGCATAATCAATATTCTGGTGAATATGGGCTAGATAACCTAGAGGCGAAGATGCCAAGTTTCTGGAGCAATCCGTTCACCAAACTTTGTCTTGGAATGCGACTTTCAGGGGGGCAAATAACTTGGATTCTTGTAAATCAAGAAGCACTTTCCCTCCATGCACTTCTGTCAAACAACAGCTACATACCAACAAGAGTCGGAAGAGTTGCATGGAAATCACTTGTGCGTGGATCCTCTCTTCAAAAAAACTGCAATATGGAGGGTTTTAATGTAGTTTCTCCAACTGGAACAAGGGACCCTGCTATCACCAGGATTGGCATCATTAGCAACAATGAACAAGATTGCAGTTCGTGCAATTCGAGGATTGGATTCGGTTCTGCAGGGAGCAGGGGAGAGCAAGATGGATCAAACTCTTGTGGAAATGAGGCGGGAACATACCTTGCTGACAATGGAGAGAAACACATCAAAGCGAATTGTTACATTCTCCTTCAGTAAATCAATAGGTTTACTTGTGTCTTCACTGAATTACTCCTATAAAAGCTAAAAACTACTCAAAATGATCGCCAAACATGCAGTACATAGATTCCGTTGTTCTGTCTAAGATACTGATAAACTGATAAACTTTAATAGTATCTCCTCTAAAAGGTTTTTAAGAAACTATTTACAATAAAATGAAAAACTACTTACTACTATAACTACAAATAAGAAAGAACCATGTTCATCTTCTGGCAAAAATAAATTAAAATGGGGCATGTGCAGAGGCAAGGGTGCCGCTCCACTGTGAACCCGGCTTTGTACGCGATTGTGCAACACGCTCGCTTGTGCTGTTATGTCTGGCACACACCAGAATTCTTTGAGTTCAGTAACCAAAAAATAATGTAATAAAAACATAGCTTTGCAATATTTTCTTGTCTCCGGATAATGTTTGTTTGTCGTCGAGATATCCCCACAACAGAGCGGAATTCCCTGTTATCTTTCCCTGTGTTTGTGTGTGCTGAATTTATTTTTGATATGTAACAAGCCACTGCAACAACCGCACTGAGAATAATGGCATGATTGTACATGCAGTAAAGTTCATATTGTAATCTTCATTCTAATTAAGGCCATTTGGTCGTCTTGCTTAGCTAAATAAAAATCGACATCACTAGAAGAAAAGGATAAGCACAGTTGGTTAGTCCGCGGCCATGTGTTTGGGAGGCCCTAAGTTCGATTCCTATGTGTGACCTCAAACCCTTGATTCGACTTTCCGTGTAGCTTAAAATAGCTTTGAATACCCGTAAAAAGGAGCTCTGATGGAGAGAGGGGGTAAAATGAGTGCACTTCTGTCGGCTTCAGGTTTGTCACTTGAAGGACACTGTACTGTTACAAGATACCGACTTAAAATAAGTTCCTTTACCTTTTACCTGGAGCACTTACCATTTGTACGAAAATTGCGGTGAAAAATTTCCCGTCAAATGGTACTGGTATTTTTTTTTTTTTTTTGACATCGAAAACAGGAACGGGATTGAGTTGTACCATTTACAAAATACGGGTAAATTTCTCGCTTTCTCTCAACTTTCTCTCAGTTTGATGTAATAATAATATCCAATTTAATTATTATTATTATTATTATTATTATTATTATTATTATTATTATTATTATTACCAATGTCTTCATTCATTCGATAAAAATACATATCAAAAGTTACAACGTAAACGGTGGAAACTAAGTTATCAAAATACTAACTAATAAGCGCTTGACCGGGCACTGGTAATCCAAATAAATGGTACAGAAAATTTCGGTCGTTTCGGTAAAAACGGGTAAAAGGTAATACCTCGAAAGGCATTATTTTTTTTCCCGAAAAATGTCCACCGGGATGAATCGTTCCATTTCAAGTCTCCCCGGAATTTCTGGATTTTCTATACAAATGGTAAGCGCTCCTGATCACAAGGGAAGCAACTGTTCTCTTGACGGCTAATTTCGCTGCGCATGTGTCGGACACGTTGCAAGTATTCAGCCTGGGTTTATGACCAGTCTTCTCAAAGGTGGGAATAGACTAAGACCATATCTGTAAATTCCTAGGTCTGTGCCAGGGGGGAATAAACTCAAAATAATATTATCGGTTGAGTTGATAAGTGCATTTGTCACTATTAAGAGAAGAGATAGTACGACTTCACGAACGCCACCCGGCTTTGTCAGAAACCTACCAAAGGTTTAGTCAGTACTAGAAATGCCAACGTTTGACTCCCTTTACATGATTTATGGTGGCAAATGTACTTTCTCGAATCATTAGACAAACCTACATTGTAATTTTCCACTCCCCCTGCACCGACAACTTTGTATCCAACATTTTTCCTTTCACTACCCTGAGTTCCAGAGAATATTTTTTTCTTATTGACACTGACGGATCTCGGCGAGGTCGCGTCAACCCAGTAAGCACGGTTTATTTCGTATTAGGTATTTCGAGAACGGACCTCTGGAGCAAGGGTCACGGCAGGGTGCCCTTTCACAAGGAAGGACTTAGTTCAATGCAGTCTTATATAAAGGGTGTCTTGCAAATCTAACTTGAACAGTTTGATGTAATAATAATATCCAATTTAATCAATTATTAAAACAATAAAAACAAAACTTTATTTACAATTTCGCTAAAAAAAGGGCTATCCAGTACAACTGTACAAGTACTATTTACAATTCATTTCGATTAAAATCAAACCACCTAATTCGGATTAATTAAAAAAGTCATTTCAATTTAAAAAAAAAATTATTCGAATACATACATTTGGTACGTCATTAATCTGCCAGTCATACCTTAGATGGACTGCGTCTTTGAATTCTCTCTTGTTGAGATTTAAGTCCATTTCCTTTACCGGAATGACAGTTAGCCAACTTGAAGCACCTTTCTCTGCTGCGAGATTGACCGCTCTCTTGGTCTTCTCGGGTAGGGAATTCCTCAGGTCTTCTAATTTATCGTCCAGTCTCACATCTCTCTCTCTACGCGTGGTTAACTGCAAAGATCTTATCAGAGCATCATCTGGAGGTTCATGCGCTTGGGATACGATTTGCGTGACAAGAGGGGCGGTTACCTGAAGAGGTAATAATAATAATAATAATATCCAATTTAATTATTATTATTATTATTATTATTATTATTATTGTTATTACCAATGTCTTCATTCATTCGATAAAAATACATATCAAAAGTTACGATGTAAACGGTGGAAACTAAGTTATCAAAATACTAACTAATAAGCGCTTGCAATTTCAAAAGTAACACAATAAAGGTAAGTTAGATTGCTAAATTATAATTGAAAATTAACCTATTTATGTATTAGCTATTTACAATTAAGAAATTTTAAACAAGCGATAACAGAATTTAACTTCTTGAAAATATGCTCAGGAAAGATTCTTAGCAATGGACGGAACGCTTAATGACAATGGTGACAGTACCGGTAAAGAACTTGGAAAGAAATCAGACTTCGAAAAACCGATTTACTTAGTGAAAACGCCAGAAAGACAACTTTATTAGTGTCAAGTTTAAGAACAGGAATGATTTTATTTGTTGCATTGATGAAAACGTCTGAAAATCATTATTGTACTTTTACTAAAGAAAGTATTATACCATTAACAGTATCGTATTAATAGAATGATAAATGAATTTCTATCTGGTGCGCAGTGACTTCAAATTGAACCTAACTTATTTTAGTGCCTCCTGTTACTGTTCGTTTACATGAAAATACATCACGAGCTGGATTTCTAGGAGAACTTTAAATTAATTAACTTTATTAATTGTGGCCTTCGCTATTAGGTACACGCCAGGGCAAAATACGATCTACTTGCTTTCCTAGAATTCAAGGCCGACAAAAATTTTATGTATTTTAAAGGGAAAAATAAAGGAATTCTGGGATCACGCACTTTTTAGATTGTTGATCACCTATTCATAGAGTGTTACTGAATTTTATTTCCTCCAAACGCTATAAGATCATACACATTATTCAATGCAAGAACCTTTTTTTAAAAGCATTGTTTCTCAGAAAAAGGTTTTGAATTTTTAAAAAGAGGGGAGGGGATTCTATTTTTTCTTTGAGGCAATCAACACCTAATTGTAGAAAGTTCTTGCTTTATTAAAATATTTCCAGGGAGGAATCGTAGAAAAGGCCTGTTGAAAGTAATTGAATGAATTATTTGGCTTATTTTTTTGCCGTAAAGAGTGAAGTATTGCGTAGGCGATAACCTAAACTGTTTTCAATTTTGACTAAGAGGTCTCTAGAACAATCGATTCCTAAGCTCGTCGAAAGGCAGCCTTTCCGAAACAAAGAACAAGACAAGACAAACTGACAAGAACGCTCCTATAGCTCTTAGTCTCGATTGCTTGGATACATGAAACAGGATTTCCTCGCTAAAAGATTTTCACTCCCTCCTTTATTGACGGTCGAGTATTATTCAGGATATTTACTTTTTATATCGTATTCAACGATTTGTGAGTACGCGTGTGTAAATACACGAAAAAAAGGGCGATTCGATTCGAGAGAAGTTACATCAAAAACGTGATGAACATGGAGCGTCTTTTCAATCATCGCCGAAAATATACCGCATGCTCATCACAAGACTCATTTGCATACAATGAAGGTTTACAACACCCGACCAGTTGCCCTCACCATCGAAGTTTGTTTCTTCTTTTTTTCGACCACTGAAGTTATCACTTGTTCCGAAGTTATGAACGCTTTCAAGCGATAAAAATTGTGAACCGACTTTCTATGCATGACTTCCGTCACGCTGTCACTCTTGCCAACGCTTGGGACCATGATTCCGGTTTTGGCGCGCACACACGAAACAAAAAAAGAAAAGAAAGGCTTGCATTTAGAGTCTCGCATCTAAAGCAAGCGACACTAAAAACACAAGAAAGTCACGTAGTGTCTCTTTTTACCACATCTCCACGACTGCCATCGTAAGAAGTAAAAATGACACGTTATATATCACTTATCATACAGATCGTATTTGCCGCAAGAGGTAGAGAATATTAAACCTGACTAAAACATGATAAATGATAAACAAAATAGATTTTTAGATCGGATTTTCGAACTTTATTTTTGTAGGTGAAAAACGTTATTAAGAGAAGCCGATTGCAGCAGAACTAAACTAACTCAACACACATGAAGTCTTAAAAACTTTAATGGTGCATTTCCTTTCTTACATTTTAGCAAACGTCTTGGGAACACTTGCGAATTATTTACAGGTTCATAACACAATACGGCACGTTTCAGAGTTGTCCATCTGATAGCCATGCCAGGTTAATATCCGATGCATGTTATATTAAAGGGACAATTTGTAGAAGTTTTAATTTATGGTCGTTGAAACTTGTGCCTGTCTAGCAGAATTACACCGGGTGAAAGAATAAATTAATGTGAATTAATTAATCCTCCGGAAACAGTCCAATGTAACAATGGAACATCCTCACTAAGGAGTGAAAAACCGGTGAAAAACATGTGGTATGTTGACGTCAATCTTGAAACTTAGTGTGCAATGTTTACAATGGTTTGATAGGTACATTCAATGCGAGATCCAAGTTTTGGGCTAAACCAAACTATTTTGATGACAAGTTTGCTTTTAATTTTTAAACTACCGAATTGTATTAATTAAACCATTTTTCTAGGTTCTAATAAGTTATCATCATACTGAATAATGAAAAGATTCTATATGAAGCTATATTCACACACACACACACAGAAAAAGAGAAGAAGAGATATGTAGGTTGGTTTTTTCTTCATTAGCCTAAAAAAGCATGAGTGTAGTGAATGACACAGACAAGAATAAATAAGCTGGAAACCTTTTTAGTCTAAACCCTTTATAACTAGAATAGTACTTGAAAGTAAACAACATCTTTTCAGTCCATCGCGTCTGTTTTAAGAGGGTGGTAAGGGGTCTAGATCACGCTTCACGGCTACTATGGAAATCACGATTCACGACGAAAAAATTAGCCATTTCACATTTCACGGGAAAAAAAGGGCCGATCACGAGTCACGAAAATACCCTTTACCACCCTATTTTAAGGTCTAGTGTTTTGAATTGGACTTACTCAAAATTTTCGCTAGCAAGAACCCCCTCTTAAATGTTTCTTGTGTACAATGATAAGCCTGTGCCAATTACAGCATTTACCAGTCCTCTTTTTAAGCAGAATTTTTTAAATAATGATATCATCCCACTTTCCTTCAAGTCTTTGAAAAGAACTTCAGCGACATCTCAAAAGTTTAAGGTATTCTACGCGGAATGACCTATTGAGTACCCCGTAAATAAAGGGGTTTATAGCACTTGAAGTATAGGCAAAGTAAGTGTAGGCCAGGTAGACTTGGCGATCGAACCACTTGTCACGCATGACATCCACGATGTCAATAACGATACAAGGGATCCAACAGATGAAAAATGCTAAGAAAATGGCAAAAACAGTGCGTGTAACAACAATCTCTGCTGGAGTTAGATTATTCAGGGAGACGGTTGATACCCTCCTGGCAGCCAATTGTCGAAAGTGTCTTCTAATTGCCCTGAAGACTTTGGTGTAACACCATATGACAACACAAGCAGGAAGCAAGACAAAAGCCACGCTGGAAAATGTTGTGAACACTTGGCTGCTGAAAGTATTTCCATGCAATGTTACGCATATGACCTTTCCAGGATGGAACACAAAAGAGTTATGCTGCCCAAACGTCATGCTCGCCAAAGCCACGAAGCACAGCGCACTCGTCACAGCAATCATCAGTGTCGTGTGACAAGGGGTGAACACTTTGCTGTAAAATCTAGGTCTGATGACTCGACAATACCGATTTATTGCTGTCAGAGCCATTGTGTGAAGGGAGAGGAATGCTAAAAAATGCACAAGAAATCCTTGGATGTGGCAAAGCTGATCCCCTAAGATCCATTTCCCGGCAATGAGAGATACCTCTGATAGCGGCATGGCAAGAGAGGCCATAAGGATATCGCAGGCAGCAAGTGCGAAAACGAGTATGTTTGTGGCCGATCGCAGATGGTTGTTTTTTACAAACGCGACGCATAAGATTGTATTTCCAAAAAGAGCTGCGATGTTGATGAAAAAGAGAAATCCGGTGTCTGCGACTGACAAAGCCACTGTGCGATTAGCCAAAGTCATTGGAAAATGTTCTCCACTGATATTGGTTTCCATTGTACTCAAAGGAGTAGATCCGACTGTAAATATGAGGAAGATTCTTCTCTACTTTAGAGTTATTCTGCGCAAAAAATGTCTCGAGGACCCAACGTGTTTGTCAGACTGAAAAAAAGTTAAACGTAGCTTCCTTTTAAATACGATCAGCAGTCCCCCTTCAGCTATCTCATTCTGCAAAAAATCTATTCATAAGCGAAGTTGTTGGGTTGCCTTGTTAGCTTCGGGAAAATTCTGCAAGCAGAGTTAATCTACCACGCAAGAAGAAATCAAATTTGCACCTGTCTTACTCACGTAATGCTTAAAAAACCGGTCAGCGAAAACATAATCTCCTTATATTGTCATTTCAAGTACATCCATTGTGGGAGGACAATTCGTCGTAAATTACAGCAGAAGGTTTCGTAAGTATTTGCATACCTGCTTCTAACAGCTAATGAATGCTATTCTGTTTTGTTTGCTTTATAGTTAGTGAGTTTGTCTTTGAAACTATAAATTAATATTACACTAAACTGAAAAAGACTTACTAGACATAAGTTGTTCTATACTGATCTTATCTCTAATATTGGACTTTCATCTTGGGCTAAAAAATGAAAACTGATATTTTAGCCGGCCCTGCGATCCACTTTGTCTGATCAAAATATGACGAAAAAGTAAAAACGTGAATAAAACAAGACGAAACTGAAAGTTAGTGAACGTCCAAGATATTTCCTTAAAACACAGCTTTAACCGTGTCATTCTTGGGGAAAAAGTCGCTGACATAAACACAAATCGCGACAATGTTTTATTGTCATAAACGGTGATATTTTTTCAATAAAATTGAGAACCCTGGTAGAGAGGGACAAGATTAAATGCATTTTAAACAGGCCGAGCCAAAATCAATAAACGACACCAAAATAAATCTGTCAAAGTTAATAAAGGTCTTCTAACGTGCAAATTCATATCCGAGTTGAAAACACCTAAAGCAGGCTTTGGTTGTTATCATTATTGTATTTTTATTTTTACTTTATTTTTACTTTTATTTTTACTTTATTTTTAACATAAAAACGCCTTATCCTCAAGAAGTGAAAGTTTCCTTCACAGCAAAATTAGAAAACCTTTTATGAGTGCTACAGAAAAATGCTAGTCTGTTGATAAGGCCGAGTGTGATTCTGTCTTTCCTCTGTCATGAGCAAATGAATAAAGTGGATTTTTTTTAAAAGAAAACAACAAAGGGAGATTCAGGAGGTGAGAAATTTCTACCGTCTTAACAGACTGAAATTCACCTTTTTTATCCTTAACTGGGTGATAGCAGACTTGGCACCTAAATGATATACAAGAATTTTATCGATTTTTATGGCAAAATCATTGCCCTTCACACAAATTGTAGAGCATCATATCAGTCTGTTAATCGAAAGTTCAGCTTAAATAATATCAGCGAAATATCAACCCTTCTCCTAAGCTGTAAGTTTATATCATCAGACTGTGTGTTGGTGTCAACAAGCGATCAGAAACGATTGCATATTAAGTGCTTAAAAAAGTAGTTTCTCGTGATCTCTGGCCCAAGGAAAAGCCGAGACCGGAACGTTCTTAATTATCTGTGGCTTCCACTTTGAGTCATGCATACCTAAGATGTGAAGAAAAGATCCACTTCTATTCCGATTCACGCAGAGTCGGTCATAAACAGCCACAGGCGCCTCTTGATCATAACAGCAAACGCGCCCGTGCTAATTAAGAAACGGCCAATGGACTACAACAAATGTCGTCTTTTGGGTTATGATATATATACAAGGCCACTACAGTCTCAAAATTGGACAAAGTAAAGAGTTGCATAGAAACAAAGTTTTCCTTCTTTGAACGATGTGAACAATTTTGAATTAAGGTTATTTTCGTTAGAATTTTATGTTTCTCATCAGCGAATTAAGAACCGGAAGATCTTCATCTTTACAGCGCGAAGAAAATTACTGAGTAGAGTAGCATGGAATGATTGATTGCAAAAAATGCTTTCATCAAAGCGAAGATGACGCAAACTAAGCAGTAACTGTTTATTATGACTCTATTTTCTTGATTTACGTATGCCCTATTTCCTTTCTTACGAATGTGGACTCACGTTAGTTAAATTCATAAAGCTGATATGACCGCATGATAAAGATTGAGAATGATAGCACAAACAACCTCCATAGTTCTAGATTTTCGATTAAAATTCTTATCGATAAGGCAATTCAAATTGTATGATTTTAATAGCGATTGACGCATGATCTCTAACGTGAAATTAACGTGATTCGCTGGTTTTGCACTGCGTATCTCTTACTGCGCATAACAAGATGACCGCCTTGTTATTATTAAAATGAAGTTGACTGAAGAGAAACGCTACTAGAATTTTAAGTTGCCGTTGATTCTTGCCGAGATGAGACTTAATGTGGTGGGAATGTGCATAACATAAGCAGTACGCGTGTTACCAGAAACTCATATACATAGAGTTTTTTGGCAATTTTACTCAATTGTACGGATTGAGCTGTAACGAGTCGAAAAGCGCGTGTCCACATTAAGTCTACTTTGGAGCGTAAAGTAAAAACAAGACCATAAAAAGATACCACTTACATCATCGAAAAAATCTCTCCTTTTTGTCTAGTTTTGGGCTGCGCGCGGTTTTTGCCAAAGGGTCCTAAATAGCCTTATTTGTCAGCATTGTGGCACTGTGACATCAAAACGAGCAGGTGACTCCCACTCTTTATCAATTTTTTGTCATCTCCTTGACTTGTTGCATTAGTGTACCAAGTTTTATCTATAATCTATGTTAGGTTTTTTTACTAAGGAATCACCTTAAAATCGCTGAATTGTGAAATTAAAAGAAACAGTGAATCAACTATCAACTCTCAATGTTACAACCAAATAGAAGGGCAGTAAGGATGCTTCACGGTTTAGTCTCCTTCCATTTTGAGACTATATATATGTAATTATTTCCCGAAGAGAAGCCACCTGGATCTGTCACGAGGTTTATACTTCAGTGTGTGTGTTCTTAATAACGATAATTATGATTTTAATAAAAAACAAGTTCTTCTACCGCCAGAAACGACCCTAAAGGAGCCGATTTATTATTATAGGGATTAAGAGGTTACCGGATAGTAAATCTCACTGTAGTATTTAAAGAGGAAGCCAGACAACTGTCCAGAGATTTGTCTTTAAAATGTTTCCGTTCAACGAAAATGATTTTTTTGAAAAAAAACTGGAGCCCAAATTCTTATTCCACAGATATATTTAAACTGACCGATAGTTAGAAGACTTAGAAGGCCCTGTTTTGCTGTTGAGGTTACTTGCAGCTGCTACACAATTATATTCAAATGATGATTTAGCAGTAGGTGAGAAATTTAGCCCGTTTCTGATTCAGTAAGGCATGCTACAATTGTTATCTCTTTCCCTAGATAAACCAATCACGAAAGTCATCAAAGTCTGATGAATAAAGTGGTTAGTTTCTAAAGAAACTGAGAAGCTGGGTCGTTCAGGACGAAAATATACCTTTTTCTGAGTATTTGTTTGTCCTCCTTAGCAGTTTCTGACAATTTTATGTTACTCTCGGTGACTGTTTCAGGCTTTCAAATTTCACCATTTTCGGATTCGTTCAATGAAGTTTTCAGTCGAACTGATAGAGAAAGGAAGTTCGATTCAGAACATACACTTTGATTAAGTTAAATTTGTTCAATATTCCAACTCAAACAAATTAAAAGTGTTGTTCGATTTTAAGTTCAGATATGACGCGCATTCTGATTGGTTGAAAAAACATGGTTTGTGAGAGTATAAAACAATTAAGGATCGAAGAAACAAGAAGCTAAAGCTGTCTGTCACGTCATCTGTGAATCACACCATGAGGTGATTTTCAAGACCAAAGTCAGTCGCATTTCAGGGTTAAAAAAACACCGTTAAAAGACACAAATGGAAAGGGAAAGCTCAAATGAGTAATCAGTTTTCTTTTTGTTGACTGAGGAAAGCTTTTGGTTACGAAATCGTCCATTGAGGAATTTAACGATGTTTTCTTCACGGCAGCGCCAAAATATGTCCTGTTTTGAAAATCAATCAAGGCATTAAAGTTTTTTGAAGACTTTTCAGGTACATTTTTCTATTCTATGGTCATGAAAATTACATTTTTGAAAGGGAATTTGTGTCAGTGTATAAGTGTTCCATAAACGTTTCATAAATGTTGTCATCTGCGCTAAAGAAAAATTACAAAATGCACCCCGATTTGAGATGGATTTTGTGATGAATTTTACCATGTGCTCACCAGATTTCACTTGCTTTTATAGATATTAATTTCTTGGTTTTTGAATAAAATTTTCAAGAGATAACTTTCTCTGTTTATTGATTGTTTTAAGTTTGTTCATTCATAATATTAGCTCAAAAAACGTTCGCGGGACTACAGAATTTTTACTTTCAGGTTCAGTTTTTGGGTATTTTTAGATAAGAAGCTAAAGCCGCAATTCCGCCACGGATTTACATGTGTTACGTATATGCTTGTTTTTACCGAATAACTGGCAACTTCAATGTGGGGTTCCCAAGACAGAAGCTTGTAAAGGATTACTCCAAGAAAGTTCGCATGCTTAACCTGTTCAATTCTTTGTTCATTTATATATATTTGCACTGGAACTGAACCCTTTTCTGTCTAGGCTAAATACCATAAAGTTGATAATTTTCAGGTTTTAGGAGAACTTGTTTACTTTAAACCAAGAGAATAATTTATTAAGTTCGGAATTAAGCGAGGTTGCCAAGTATGAGGGATCTTTATGGGACATACATAAATTAGTTTTATCAGCGAACAAAATGGGCTCGGCAAGTTTCGATACGTTGTTTATATCATTGAAATACAACAAGAAAAACAGGGGCCCAAGATGGATCCCTGGGGGACATCAAAACGGACCGTTTGTGGAGAGGAGCAGTGATCGTTAAATTAAACAAATTGCAACCTGTTTGAGAGGTAGTTCCTAATCCAGTCCAGGGTCACGCCATGGATACCATAGCGCTCGAGCTTGTGAAGAAGGATTTTTGTATTCTAAGGATCTTAGAAGCGAACAATGAGGAACAAATAAACACACGTGTGTATACCCAGAACATATCTGGCAACTGTTTATTTCCCCTTCTTATATCATCTTACACCACGTGACCAATACTACCCAAAAAAAACACATTTCCTCCTTCCTATACAGTTTTCATAAGAATCAACGCAACTTACAAAGAAAAACTATAAATCTTATCTGTCTCGACGCTTGATCACTCGTCCTGAAAGAGTAACCACTTGACATGGTCTGGACTCAGAGTGACTAGGCATGACAGATTTGGTAACCACTTGGTCTGGACTGCGAAGTCCAGAGTTGTCACCGCTCTCTACGTTACTATCATCATCAACAACAGGTACAGCAAAAACACTAGACTTACGATAAATCTCATTGTCTACTTCAGACTGAATTCGTAACCTTGTTTCGGGAACGACAGGTTCCCTCTGAAAATCTATGGGTGGATTATGCTCTACCATTTCTGGTGTGACGATTTCCTTATGGGCACTCATGCCTCTAGCATCATCAGGTATCAAGTGATTAGAATGCACATAGCGACAATCATTACCCGGAACTCCAACTAGGTAGGTTTCTGAACCCTTCACAGCCACAATTGTACCCGGTATCCATTTCTCCTTCCCTTCCCTGGTGTTTTTTACCCTAACTGGTTGTTACAAATCAAAACTTCGCCCCTTGGGGTGCAGCCCGTCCCTGTATAATTTTGAAGCAACTTATTTCTTTTCTACATGCCGTTGTAAACTGAGTTTCACCAAGGAGAGGTGTGTAGTGGGTTCTCTCATCAAAAACAGTTGTGCAGGAGTCTTGTCTGTTGTGGTGTGGGGTGTGTTTCTGTAGCGAAAGAGGACATTAGCCACCCTGTGCTGAACTGACCCCTTATTAGGACAAGGCTGATACATGGCCTTGAAGGTCTGCACATGTCTCTCAGCTAAACCATTAGTGGAGGGATGATATGGGGACATAAAGTGTGCTTCATGCAATTCATCTTTACAAATGACTTGAACTCTCCAGCAACAAATTGTGGGCCATTGCCACTGACTAATTCATGTGACAATCCATATCGAGCAAACAGAGCTCCTAAAGCCTCTATGGTAGCATTTGCTGTAGTGCTGGTCATAGGAAAGACTTCCATCCATTTAGAGTGGCTGTCAACCACAAGAATAAATTGTTGACCCTTCACCTCAGCATAAACAACGTGAATTCTTTGCCAAGGTTCAGTCGACCAAGGCCACAATAATAAGGGAACTGCCTTAGGGGAATGATGTGCCTTAGTACAAAGATAACAAAGTCTTACTTCCTCCATATCAAGGTCAAAACCAGGCCACCACACAAAGAACCTGGCAAGTGCTTTCATATGGCACAGGGGATGGCACTCGTGTAACTCTTCCAATAAGTGTTTTTGGAATTTGAATGGTATGATGATACGTCTGCGCCATGAGAGACATCCGTTTTCCAAAGAAATCTCGTCTCTACGATTCCAAAATGGTTTGAGCTGTGGACTTGGGGTTGATAGAGGTTGATGGTCAGTTACCAATGCACATTTCCTGCCATGGAGGTAAAGTTGAAATCTTTAACACCAAAAACTATAGCTAACCCCTCTTTTTCTGGGCAAAATTCTTTTCAGCACCCCTAAGTGTGCGAGAGACAAACTCCACCGGCTGCTCACTGCCATCTTCGATGCGTGACTCAAGACAGCTCTAATCCCTTATGGACTGGCATCTACACTCAGAATAAGAGGTTTTGGGGGGTCATAATGAACCAAAACCTCCTTACTCGAAAGAACTTCTTTTTACCTATATAAAAGCCGTTTCACATTCTTTGATCCAAAACCACTCGGTCTTGTTACTGAGAAGCTGCTTCAATGGGTGCAATTTGAATGAAAATTCTTTGATGAACTTTGAGTAGTAATTCAGCATTCCTAAAAACGATCTCTGTTGGGAGACATCTTAAGGTCTAGGGGCAAATCTAATTGCGTCCAGATTGCTATTAACAGGACTGATTCTTTGTTTACTCAAAATATGGCCCATGTACTTCACTTGAGCTTGGAAAAACTAACATTTTGCGCCATTTAACTTAACATAGTGTTTTGCCAGTCTGCTAAAGACCTGTTTGATAACTCCCACGTGAGTAGTGACTACACCTGATGTTGCCACCAGAATGTCATCCACTCTGACCATCACACCCTTAATACCAGACAGGATTGAGTCCATAACCCTATGAAACTGAGACGTTGCAGTTTTTACACCAAAACACAAGTTGACTCTCAATCCAAAAATAATTGGTTGAAAGCACTGGCTCTGAGATAGCATGGCAAACATGTTTTGTACCTTAGGTAATTTGTACACGTCATCCTCAATACACTCATTAATTGCCTTATAATCCCCACACACTCTGATGGAACCGTCAGACTTAGGGACATGCACTACAGGGCTTGCCCATTTAATACTGGATACCGGATACAAAATATCTGACTGCACAAGTCGATCATACTCTCTTTCAACTTTTTCTACGAGGAGTAGTGGACTAGCCTCCCATGCAGACGTTCTTAGGAGTTCTGCATGGGAGGTTAGTAGGGGACTGGCCTATCCTTCATGAACAACGGCTTAGCACCCTCTTTAAGCTTCAAGGAACCAATGAAACTTGATGCCAGAGTCTTGACTGCTGAATAGATTTTTGTGTTCTTGCAATAAATTGCTGAATTCAGCAGGAAAGGTTCACATTTTGGAACAGAAAACTTACCCTTATTGACCTCTTCCTTTACCCTAAACATGTTCTCCCAATCTAGTTTTATTCAATTCTACTTAACCAGTCACGCCCAAACAGTGCAGGGAGATTTTCTTCCACAACAATTAAATCAAGGACATTTTCTTCATTATTATACTTCACTGGCACGTTAATTTTTCCCAATACAGGAATCTTTTCACCTGAATAACTACGCAAAATTATTCCCGCATGCTGAAGGGTATAATTAGATAATACACTTAGCTCTTATTAACAGAGCGGGAGGTCTGAACCAGCGACCGAGGTCAAGATTCTCTCATACAGACCGACCTAGCTCGGTTAATAAGATGTTTATTATATGGCCAAACAAGAAAGCAAAGGACCAAAAACATAAATAATTTCATTTGCTTCCCTGCGCGGGCTCAAGCATTTAGCTGGCTTTCTTCTTTCACTGGTCTCCAGTCCAAACAGGACAAAAATAACAGTTCAAAGTCCAGCTTTGTACAAACTTCGTCAACGAATGAAAAAGCTTGTGATTGAAACAACAATTTATGAAAAGTGACCAAAAGTGCAACTGCAATGTAAGTAATGCCTGTTTGTGCCTCGACTGCTCAGCGATCGGTTCTCATTCAGCCTTGCGATCTTCGACTGATCACCACAGAAAACGCTGACGTTAAATGTGCAGCCTTCGAACTTGTTAATATGCATTACGGCAAAAATTACCTGAGTCTGGATTTGTTGGACTGTGAAGACATTTTGCTGTGTTGTAGTGGAGATACTGACTTGGTTTTCTTGGGACTGAGCGGATGTACCCGCTCTTAGTCTTGTATTGAGTGTTTTTTTATTTCTGCTCCTGCAAAAGAGTGCAAACATTTGTCAATTTCGACTTCATCTTTGCTCGTAGCTTCCACAACAGGACTCAAATTTGCCAACGTTTGCTCGTTTTCTTTACCTGCTTCCCCGTGAAGGTCCACTGATTCTGCAATTTAGTATTATTAACAGGAACAAGCTACGTTTTTCATATTCTTTGTTTATAACTTTTTGAGGACAACTTTTGAACTGTTATAACAACATCGGTCTAGATGCTGGTCTAGATGGGAAAATCTAGACCGCGGTCAAGATCGATTTTAGCCAATGAAATCCTTGAATTTGTTTGTTTCCAGTCCTTTTGAGACATTAGGGAACTTAAGAACCACGACGACGGCTTTGTCGACGACGACCGGAAGTGAGTTACAGTGTACTGCGCAAGCGCGACTAGTAAATTTCGTCGTCGTGGTGTCGGCGACGACGCCAAACATAGTAGAATCACGTCGTCCTGCAATCCACAAGCTTCGTCAGGTATAAATCCACTGTTTTAAGCGATTTTTTAAGTCCTCTGCATTTCTTTATTCTCGTAAATCGAGGTATCGTTCTTTTTTCCTCCTAACAAGCGATGTTGATTGAAAATTCGACTAATGAATTGTTTTTACTTCAAAGAATGACAACAGCTGTAGAGGCCGAGCCAGCGAACTCGTAAGTGATAAATTTATTTGTACGTTTAGGTAAGGCAAATCAAATGTGTTTAATATAGAGGAAATAAACTTTATATGGAAAAGAGCTATCACATCAGCATGTCTCTTTTTCCAAATCTTAACTCTGACAGATACTCGGACTCGGTCATCTCATTCAGTTGAAAGCTGAATAATCTTCGTGCGGAAAGCAGGTTTTTCCACTCGAAAAGGTCAGACAACACAAAAATTTCTTCATCGTCAATGAAATTAGACGTACGGCTTAAAAAATAAGATCTTGCGTTGTTTTAAAAGACGCCAATGCGGAAAAGTTTCTTGCGAACGGACATTACAGTTTTACAGTTGTGTTTACATTCAGTGTAGTCGTCGTCGACCTACCGACCGACTGCGTCTTAAGTTACCTTTTTCCCGCCGAAACTGACGTTCTCGTTCCAGTCTTTTCCCAGTCAACAGACGTCGTCGTCGTGAACTTTGTCGTGGTTCTTAAGTTCCCTATTACCATCATACTGTAGAATGAGATGCACCCGTGTTTACTTCCATCTTACAGTTAACTTTTGCCTTACCTCACTGAACATTTACTACATACGGGTTGACGCTATTTACAGACTCAGTCGACAAGTGTTCAGTTCCAGCTTTGTACAAACCAACAGCACCGACTTCCACAGGCGTGTCACTCACATGATTATCTCTTTCCACAATTTCATCATCAGAATTGCTTTCGCAGCTGTTCAGCCTAACATTCTTTTGACCACTTGGTCTTCCTTTGAGCTGCATTTGCGACGGTAGGGCTTTACACACCGGACAAATTTGATCTTTCCGCTAACAGTGATGACATGTGGCATTTCTGAATTTGAATGATTCCGAACGATGCTGCACACTTCCACATGACTTGCATTTCTCAGCGTTTTCACCACTCTGCGCTTTGCTATGTCCAGAAGTGTTGTTTCTCCCTCTAAAAGAAGAAACATCCTGAACCTTATTGGCCTCACCACTAGCCGACTCTCCCGTGTGCTCTATGTTCGCCTTGCCTATCATTTCATCTGCGACACACTTGTCATGCGCAACCGCGTAGGTCAAAATCTGTTATCGACAGGAGGTGACGTTGAGTTCTGGACATTTTCGAATGTAATCCAGAAACTAGTCTGTCTCTTTAGTTAGGGCTTGAGATAGAAATTCGCCGAAGATGCAGGTCGAAGCCAATTTCTTCAGTCTTACGACGAATTCTGATTCTCTCCTTGTGACGAAGTCCAAAACTTGTGTCTTTCAGCAATAACAATGGGAGCAGGGTCGTAGTGTCCCTGCAAAAGCTGCATCAACCGTGTAAACGTCTTTCTATTCGGTCTGTCTGGATCGCACAAATTCTTCAACAACTTGTACGCGTCTGGACCAATAACAGCCAGAAAAACATTCACTATTTTGTCATCGTCGATGTCATTCGCCGCAACATATGCTTCAAATCGATCGGCATAATCACTAAATTTCTCGGACTTCTCGTCAAAAGGACCCAAATTACCAATGATTGCAGTCATCCTCGTCGCCAGTTTTGTATTCTGAACACACGTGCGTATACCAAGAACATATCTGGCAACTGTTTATTTCACCTTCTTACATCATCTTACATCAAGTGACCAATACTACCCAAAATACCACAAGGACATTATGATCAACAGTATCAAAGGCCTTCGAGAGATCAAGGAAAATGCCAATGACATGTTCATTGCGGTCAAGAGCAAGAGATATCTTTTCATATAGGTCAATCAACGCTAACGAAGTAAAGTGTTTTTTCCTAAATCCAAATTGGTTTGGAAACACTGAAAATACAGTGTCGAATGCTTGATATTACTTTTCAAACAAAATGATTTAACAAGGAGAAATTAAGGATCTCAAGGAGTCCATTTTATAACTGTGCTGTGCCACAGGCAGCCCTGTACAAATCAATTAAAAGCTTTCACATTGAAAGTGAGGCCAAGTGCACAACCTTTCTTGTGAAAATGAGTTTTATTTGCATGAAAATGAAAAAGTATTTCAATACCAAAGGCTGAGTTCTTAACCTCGTTTTGATACAGAGGCCTGGTGGAACTAAGAAATGGCCTATTACTGACTGGACAAATTGCACCGAACACACGAATTCGAGAACACGGCAGATCAAGATGGAAGCCTAACTCGCGGACATGTTGAAAGAGCTGAGAGAAGAGTCATGTGCTTTTGCCCCTGTTTTATTAGTTGTTTTTTTCTTTTGAAATTTTATTACTGGGTTAGTCGTGATTTTAAGCCACCGTGTGTAAATAGGAGCCCATAACCCAGATGTAAACAGTTCCTAACATGATCGTGGCAGCGCTGGCTCAGTATCGGACATGTAGCAGCTACTCGGAAGAGAAGAAAACAATGGTGCTTTTCCCTGGAGGAATGACATCTCATTGTTTCCTGCGACCAATTTTTTTTTGTAAGACCCTGAAGAAGGAAGGCCGTGCCTTCGGAAATATTGGTCAAAAGATAATATATTCCCGACTGTAAAATCAGCCTTGCTTTTTTGTCTTATATTTTCACTTATTGCTGATTAGATCCTTTAATAGGATCCGGTCCTTCTTTTTTGTAAGCTGGTCCTTGCTTAAAAAAATTGAATTTGGACCAATTAGGAGCCACCTTACGAGCAGCTCCGACACTACCCGGGGGGGACCCGGGGGTCTATATCGGACCTGAGTTCGGGTGCCTGCGCAATCATTTTTATCGTTTCCCGGCTCCGTTAATATCATCCCAGTGGCCTTTAACAACACAACATGCCAGTTTCAAGACTTTACATTAATAAAATTGGATTCACGCAACTAATACTAATAATAATAATAATAATGATCGTTTATTCAACCTTTTTGCAGCATAAGCTGAATTACAAGACGGGTCATTAATTACATACAAATACCTCGGAATCATGACACATATATATAACTGATTATGATAATACATATCCCATTTCGCTAATTTAAACGTGACTCTGATATTTGATGGTGCAAAAATTTCCAAATCTGTTAGTTCTTGAGGAGACAGGCACAAAAACAGATTCTCCTGTTCTAAGGGCATACGGTCTTGTGTGCGCAACTCGAGGCACTAAGCCTCGTAACAGGTCGGAAGAAGAGTAACTTCGCTTGAGAAATGTTATGCACGCATCCTCCCTCCTCTGGCGCAGCAAAATTAAGCCTGATTTCTTAAGCGCGTCCTCATAGCACAGAGAAGGAAAAATAATTTTTAGCGCCCTCTTTTGTATTGATTCAATTTGATCACTTAAGTATTGTGAGAGGCCAGCCCAAGCGGGACTTGCATACTCTAAAACAGACCTGATGATACTACAATAGACAAGAATAAGCGGCCTATCAGTTAGTCCGCACTTCTTAAGAACGCGTATTGCATATAACCGCTTACTCCCTTTCTTTACAATATGAGAGACATGCTCGTTCCATGTTAAGTTATCGGACAAGTGAACCCCTAACAGCTTGTAACAGGAAACCTTTTCTATCAGAGAGCTACCAACCAGTAGAGGGGCTGGGGAAAACGGGCAATACTGCAAAAAAACTAATGCACATTTCCTTGCATTTTTTACCGTTAAGAACCATTCCCCTAGAGGAAGCAAACGAGTAAATATCCGAAACAGTAAAATTCAAATATGAAGGAGAGAGCCTGGGCAAAAATTCCATGACTGTGGCGTCATCTACATATTTAACTCTATTTGTACAGTTAGAGGCCATACTGTTCACCAAAATACAAAACAGAAGAGGAGCCAGTTTAGTTCCTTGAGGAGTTCCGTCATTCAGCCATATGGGTGGGGACAGAGCCTACCCCACCCTCACCCTCTGGTTTCTGTTCCTAAGAAAGGCAGCAATCCACCTCACTAAATGTGGGTCCACATCTAGGGTATCCAGTTCACGTAGCAACACATTATGGTCAACGAGATCGAATCCTTTGGAGAAGTCAGACAAAAAACATTCTTACATACATCTCACCACCGTCAACCGATTCCAAAATTGTGTGGAGTAAATACACCAAGGCCTGTGTAGTGGATCTTCCTGGAAGAGCAAACTGTTTACTGTCCAACTTGTCCCAAACATACATGAATAGGGACTTAGCTGAGAAACCTTCCAGTATTTGGCTACGGGTGAAGTTAACGACACTGGTCTTAAGTCACTTTTAACAGACACTGGAGGGCGGCACTTCGGGACGGGAACCACGATAGCTTGTTTCAGTTGTGTTGGAACATAACCCTGTTCAAGCTGACTGAAAAAGACTTATTTTACATATAGTTGATTAATAGTGGAGCTCAACGTTTTGTATATTAAACAAAGTTTCCCAACTTGAAACAATTTAATCGAAATTTAAAAAGCTGAATTCGATTACTTTCCCTAGAATGATAGCGTTCTTCAAAAGATCTTTTTTTTTTCACAGAGTGATCATGAAGAAGATTAGTGAAAACATCAGCTTAAAACTTTGGTTGGCGTACAGAGTAGAACCAGGTATTTCATTACACGAAATTGACTTTGCAAATGAACGACTTCCCAAACCTTTTATACTCAATACTTGCAGGAGTAAAAAAGATTACAGATTAACATTCAAATCTGGAAGAAATAGCCATATTGTGAACACATTAGATTTTCGAGCTTTTTTCCTTGGCCTCGATCCTGTACCCTACAGTGTTAATAAAGTCCTGTAGCAAAACAGGGTCAAAAAACGTTCAGACGATCGAGACGATCATATGGAAACGCTACCCAGACGATCGCAAACGACCCGGACGACTCAGACGACCTCGATCGCTTGGATAGAGTTGAGTTCTATCCGGACGATCGGGACGATAATGTAAATATGGAAACGCTCTCAGACGACTGAAACGATCGGGACGATCGAAAGCTATCCCAGAAGTCATCACTTTTATTCCACTAATCGAGAATAAATTCGGCCCAGATGGCGCTGAAGCCAAAAAAATAATACACAAATGTTCGCAGCGCGTTTGTTGGTTATTTAAAATTGGAAAAAGTCCGTGACATCAAGATTTCGAAGTTTTCTAGCTTCTCAACGCCGCAAAATCAAGAGGAAAAGCAGATAACAAGGTACGAAGTTCGCTTTACGATCCTTTACGAATAAAAATCATCCATTTATGTGGCTTGTTTGCAAAACACGCGCAAAAATTCTATTGTCTAACCCAGAGACATCGCTGACGACCCCGCGTCTCTTGCCTTTGAGGCGATCGAGACGATCATATGGAAACTACCAACTACCAGTCGTCCGGATAGTCTCGAAATATTTTGAAACGACTGGGGCGATCGGGACGATCCGGACGATCATATGGAAACCAGGCTTTAGCGAAATGACGTTATTACTGATTTGATGTGCATGTCAACTAACTTCAAATTAATCCATGTTAAACGAAAGTGATATGTTTTTGATAAACCGTGCAAACTGTTGGAGAATGCAGGGGCGTGAGTAGCTGGCGAGCTGAAGCTGTTTGCACGTACGCACGTGCGGCATGCCTGAAATCGGAAGTTACTACGAACAAAATAAACCAAAATAAATTGATAAGACCGACGGGAAATGATTCATGGCAGGGGGCTCCAGGTGGTGGTTGCCAGTCGTCGTTTTTCGCAATTCTTGTAAATTGTAAATTATAAATTGTAAATATTTTATTACTCCACTCCCCTCAAGGCTTTCCAGGTATAATTTACAACACTGGTTGGGGGACTTTGCCAGACTGCTTAAGGTGCAGTTTACAAGTAAAGAAGGAATGAGTAATGATGCCCCCATGCATGACGCCATGAGTGTGAAAGTGAGATAGACCACTACACCAGGCACTACGTGCCCTACTCTTTACGAAAGAGTGTGTGGATTCTTTAACGTCCCACAGATTTATTACATGTACAAGGGCTTGTGAGACGGGGCCTACGGTTTATCGTCCTTATCCAAGAAGACTAGAAAGTCTAACCATTTGCAGATATTATTACAAAGGTAGCACTTTCTTCTCGGTTATTTAAAGACCCTGAGTGTTGGTCCGGCCAGGGTTTGAACCTACAGCCTCCCGCTCAGCAGACCGGCACTTATTCCATTGAGCTAACCTGGCGGCGGTTAGTTTTCAAAAGTGAAGTCACAATTGATTGATGGACAAAACGCAAGTGCAATGAAATCTGCAATCGTGGACAAAATAAATGGAAAACCTTGACGCCCCCTCCCCCCCAAATCAAAGATGGGGAAATGGCGCGGTTTTGCCCTTCGCGCGGCTTCAATTACGGGCGAACCAAGAGAAGGGCAAATATATGACAAGTTACTTTCTTTGCACGATTTGTAAAGTGCACCCGACTCAGTTATAGCTATCCTAAAAATAGTAATGAAAAATAAATATTGAATGTCCGGCTCTAATTTTTAAACCTGTATTAAATTACAGAAAAAAATATACTCTTCAAAACCAGCGATTTGTTGAAAGTTACACAGTTAATTTTAAGTGAGCCGGCGTATTTAGAGTTTTACAAAAGGCTCTTGGTTGGGTGTCCTTGATGGATTTTTAAACTTTTTCATGTATCTTTCATATGGGTAGCACTTCCCTTGAAAACGTTATTGAATGGAAAACATTCACGGATAACAAATGAAGGACTGCACGAGGTGTTGGGGGCTTGCCGTGAGGTAGAGGGCATAATAACTCCTTCAATCATGGATGTCAATTTATTGACCGGAAATATAATGAGAAATGACTTCACCTCTTTTAATCCAGAATTTATGCGGAGAAAAAAACATAGGAATTTTTAGAATTTGGCTACTTCAAGGCAATCTTTTCCGTAGTACCTTCCGAAAGTATGAAATACTGCATGAAGGTTATTATCACTCGTTCAAGTGAAACTAGCCTCAAAAACATTGGACCAAATACAGTTCGAGAAAGAGGCGTGCCTTATTAAATCTAAGGATAGTGCATTTTTATATTTTTAAAACACTCTTTTTTAAACTTAATTTTAATAGAAATGTAAATTTTAAGTCATCTTAGATTATCTTTTAGTAGTTCTTGAATCCTAAGGATGCATTTCTGATAATTTTAGACTAAGTTTTAGGTATATATTTTATGACAGCTCCACACCAGCCCTTTGGGTTGCCAGACTCTGACCTGCCTCATCAAAAATATATGTATGTATGTATGTATGTAACTGTGCGGGTACATCAGTCCCGTTTCGTATCATAGCATTCGGTATCATTAAAGGGCCAGGAAACCCTTTGGGTCCTTTGGCTATTCGAATAAAGACCATTGAGCAATAAATACTTACCTTCCTTTTCCTTAGCTACGTTTTCTTAAATATTTCTTCACAAACGAGGATAAATTTTATGGAATGGCATGTGTTTAATTTGCAGCTGTGTAGGTGATGTTCTATGATACATATGGCAGCACTCGGACGGTTCGGCGAATACGTTTCAGGAGGCACGTGTCACAAGTGATTCTTGTCATCGAAAAATATATGAATGAGTGTTTTTTCTCTTATAGGAGCGGCACTGGTAACACCATAAAGAGAAATGTCAACTATACCGATCATAGGAAAGTAAGAAATGTATTCATTATTGTTAGGAATTTGTCCGAGCAACGATGACAAAACTTGAAATCCTTGTCCTTCATTATGTTCAATCAGTCCAAAAGACTGCCGTTATAAATAGTTACATTGCAATGCAATTATAAAGTACTCTTAACAAAAGAGGAGCATTTTGTTAATTTTGGTCCTTTTTTAACAAAGAATTGAGCTGTTCCCATCAGGTTCCAAAACTTTAATGTATATTTCGTAAATAATGGACTGAGAACGCATTTTTTGATTTATGAGAGGTAAAAGATCCCTCATCCTAATAATAGTGACTGTAAACACTAAGCTATCGTATGTACATAGCATAAATAACTAGGTAATGTCATCAGTAGTTTTTACTTTGGAATAAATCCTACGGCGGACTAGGTGCAGCCTAACAAGCAAAACATCAGTGCTAGTATCATCTGAATGGGTTTTCGTGATATTATTGTTGTTGTTTGATAAAAAGAGAGGGATAAAAAACTTAGTTCTTCATAATGACTATGAAAGACTAATTAACATTGGACAATTGTTGTTTACTCTAATTAAAAACTTGGAAAAGAAGCTGTTTACCATTACTTACAACTGACATGCAGCTTCTGAAGCAATAAAAAAATAAATCTTCTCACTGCATACACAATTATGGCCCTTGACGCGGAACATAAGAAACTCCTTTAAATTCCGTCGTGTTGGGCCTGCTCGCTACTGGCATGATGCATTGCGGTCCTTGGTTAGAATTATTCGGTTTTTGTTGCCCCCCTCTTGGGAAGTGTAACTCTAACTCCACGACATAACCCCCCCCCCCCCCCCTCCCACCTCCCCTGGTGGCGGTTGACGTCGCATACCCTCGTTATTCGGCATGCCTATTGTCCTGGCAGTCGCGGTTTAGAGGGCAAAACAACAACTTTACAAGTGCTTCATACTTTTTTGTAAATTTATATCCCGTTTTTGCATGACTACGACGTGAAATTGCTTAATATTACATTTTATGGAGGACGTAAACAAGCGACGACGAAATTTTGTTTCTCTTTCTGAACTTGGACAGATATAATAGAGATCTTAGCAATTCAACTCCGGGGGGAGCTCACCTACTTTCGATAAAAGTAAATGGGTAGGAATAATCACGATAAAGACTGAAAGAACGTAACTTCACTTTTTATGCGACGTTTTCGCTGCTAAGTTCCCCGCGTGACGGGACACGGGGTATGCAGTGCGAATGTTATACAATTGTGTTCAACTAAAGCAATCAAGAATTGACCATAAAAGTTCAACAGATTATTTTTAAGCAATTTTCGTGTGGTAAGGAAAGCCGACGATAGTAGAAAGACTTTTAGATTCTAACACGAGTACGACTATGAGTACGAGATTTTCTCAAGTAGTGCGCGCGCGTGAACCAGCGTCATTTTAGCGGGAAAACTTGGTAGCCGTAGATAACGGTCCTATCTTATGGACAAATCTGGCATAAAACTACTTATTTTTTTGTAGAAGCAATGAAGAGTAAACGGAAAATAAGGGGAGAGACTTGGTAACGTGGTACAAATTCACGTTTGCAGTTTGGCGTAAACGGGCATCTTAATCTCTCTATTAACTATTTCTAACACTTCACGTTTAGAATGACTTTATATTTCACTTCAATACAAAATTACGAGGGCGAACATCGTTTCAAAGGCCGACATTTGGTCTTAAATTATTCAAAACTTTAATTTCAAACTTCGAGTTCGTTAATTCCAAACGTAGAAAGTAAAATATGACCATCCTCCATCAGTAACGCCAGTGTTTTAACCATACAATGTAAATTCCTTCTTGTTGGAATTATTAACAGGTCTCATGTCACGTGACCATAATTATACGTTAAGCACTAGAAGACTTCACGGTGTATATTTGGGGAAAATTTCATTTTGTTTTAAGCATAGTAGCAGGGATATTGCCAATCAATCATATTTTCCGAACATTCTTTTGACACAGGCTACAGAGCGTTTTCACTCACGTGGCCAGCGTTTACATAAGAAAAGAGTTTAGCTCCCTCAGGACTGGTTTAGAACACCAACATAGCCGCCGTTTCATTATTTTGGCCTCCGTGGCGTCTTGTGAAAACGCTCTATTAGTCCTTGTGCCAAATGAAGTTACGTTTCGTCTTAGAAGAAGTAGCCTCGGCAACAGTTTTTGTTTTTTGGTTCTGCACTTTGGGTTAAACTTCTGTTGTGCTTTTAGTTTCGTGTTCAGGACTTCCATTTACCGCAAACCGAATCTTGTCCTCGTGGTCATGGACCCCATGAGCTTTACCGTTCTGTTTGCGTAGTGAGTTATTTTGTGACGGACAAGCCGTGCTCTGGATATCAGCCAGACGCATTTTGATGCAAGGACACAGACATATTAGGTATTTTATGTAACCGCTTCTGAAGCGTCTCGTGAGCGTTCCATAGACGAGCGGATTGAGGCAGCTATGAATAATAGAAAGAGGAAAATCGAACTTGAAAAACACGTCTTTTGCAATTTGTTTCTCTCTTTCGCCACCAAAATCAGTCATCATCCAGGAAAGCTGAACGGGTAACAAGCAAATTGCAAATACTAACACAATAACCGCAACCGTTTTTAAAATCTGGATGTCTTCCTTGCGTACGCCCCGGGTATTATTGTTGAGACTTTTTCCAGGTCCGAATCGCTCTGTACTCGATTGAAGCAAATCCACTGCAATTCTTATGTATGCGATACTAATGACAGCCAAGGGAAGTGAATATTGCAGGACGAACAAGGAAGCTGTGTATGCCTTTCGTCCCTTTTCAGAAGCCCATCCCTCGCCGCACTCTGTTCCAAAATCACTCTGAGCCACAATCACTAGAGGAAGCACAGCCAGGAAAGATGCCAGCCACAAACCAATTAACCAGCCAATAATCTTCCACTTACGTATCTCAGGTTTAAATGGGTTTGTAATGACATAACATCGATGGATTGCCATGGACGTAAGAGTGAACACACTAACAAAAAACGTCATGGTGGCTAACGGCGAGATTGTCTTGCAGAACGCCGTGCTATGGTGAAATTTGACGAAAAGTCTAACCGTGTACACAGGGAGAAAACCAATCATAAGAAGATCGGATATGGCCAGATTTACAATAAACAAATCATTGATTGTTCGACGTTTTTTACCTTGTACTACTAACAGTACGAGGACATTGCCAATTGAGCCCAAGATAAACGTTAATATGTAAACACAAAGAGCGGCTTTACCTTGTGTGCTGTCGAGAAATGACGGTGGCTCCTCTTCTAATGCGGAGGTTTCATTTAATGATGTCAATGGCATTTTACTTGCCTCGACATTAAAGAGATTTGTTAAATTTTAATCAATTTCACTGCTATCTGAGCAAATGCCAGCGAATGGTTATGGTTAAGTGTCCAGTGAAGGACGTCAGGGTTGTGACTATTTTTAGGTCCAATGTCTCTTCAGGATAATGATGACTCCATACAGGGAAGCAGGTATGGAAAGCTTTGATCGCTGCTATGTTGAGTAAGATTCCCGCGTGTTCCAGGACCTCAAAAGTCGATTATCAAGAAGATAAAAGATGATCAATGTGACGCAGACGGATCAAAGCGTCAAGTAACGTCCGTCCTTTCGTGTCGTTATTCCTTTTTTTCTGACGGCAAAGTAATTAACACTTTACACCAACGCACCTCTTACAAAGGAAAGATGCCAAGCAACTGAGTAATTGTACGATACTGCTCCTTTTATCCCGTAGCCCACGTACGAGACCAGCATAAACCAGTTAATTCAGGACAACATCCGTATTGCACGTCAGAGAAAGCAATATGTCACGTATGTCCGGATGGTAATTTCCTTTTCCTGCTTCCACCAAATCAAGCTGGGGAAAAAACATCGGGAATAAGTTAGTGTTAATTTTCATAACTTTCAGCTTCCCTCTTGCCTTTTTCCAAACAACCAAATGAAGATAAAAGGATTAGAGAGGGCCATCAAAACAACACCAAAGGGTTACTTGTAAGTGTAAAGTTACAATGTTCTTAGTAACTCTTCACTTATGGTAGGCTAAATGCTATTTGGCCGAAAAGGTTTAGACAAATTGAGCTTTGACAAACATGTCAAAAGAGTTAAGACTTGTTAGGGTGCCAAAAGAGACGGCAGAATCACAGTAATGGAGAAGTTACACTTGATACATCGTTTTATATTTCCCAAAGAAACACTGGTATCTTCTAAAATACGCAGTTTTTACTTTCATGTTAGAGGAATTTCAAGCAGGCTTTGTGTCATTGTGTCATGGCTCACAATTGATGATGAGAATCAATAGTAATTTTACAGCCCGCAAACAAGGGCATTGATCAAAGACAGGTGCCACTTCTCAAATAACTCTGTGTCACATCGTCGCATATGATCTGATCCTATATTTTGAACTCTTGGAACCCAGGTTTAATTGAGAGGTGTCTATTACCTCCGCGTAATGGCGTACACTTTTTGTTTACGTTTTTCTAGCCTTATAACAAAGAACACAACAAATGCAGCATCTAGCATCCCTTCTTTTAGAGCAATACACGGTAAAGCATCATAGTCAACTCTTTAGTATTACACTTACCTCAGAGTCTAGTACACATAGAGCAGCTCCTTGTGTACCAATTTCCCAAAACGCTATGACATATTAAGAAATTGTACCAGTGGCACTATGCAAATTTCCTTCTGGTCATTATTTGACCGGATAACAATCACCGTCGCTTTAATCTGATTACTTGGAGTTTTAATACCAGCCACCCAGCTAAAGCCCAAACATTTTCATCAGAATCTTCGTTACCGTTTCGTTTTTTTACTGTAAGTGCTCCAAGGCAGACCGACAGAGAAATGCACAAATTGTTACCCCCAAGGTACCATTGCATACGTACTTTATTGAACGACGGTATGTTCGGTTTAATCTCTGCTTATTTGTTTGTCGTAGTGGTCTGAACAAACAATAAACCAAATCTGGACAAAAGATCTTCAAGCGGGTAAAAAAACTTTGTAATACATAAGAACAAGAATCAAATTCCCTGGGGTCCTCCAGCATTCCAAAGAGTCTGAATATAACGACCCAAACAGCGCTTACTGTTCATTAGGAGTTTACTGGCTAATTAAACGCCGAGGAAAGAACATAGAAACTGACAGCTTGGGTCATTTTAAAGTGATCTTTGTGTGCTCGATTTGACAGCATTTTTTTATGTTTGAACGAGACTGTCAGCTGGCGGTACTTTGACTTTTGGAAAAGTCGCGTAGCAGCACGGAAGCATTCTTGAACCAATTTCATTTTTTCCTCATTACCTTCATGGACGCATTTCGAAATTTGCCTACCTTCCAACTGCGTGTGAGCATCCGATGTCGATCAGCAGCAAGCACAGTTCTCAACAGTGACTAGCACACAGTGCCTAGCACTCAAGTGTGAAACACGACAAAATCCTGCAATGAAAATGGTCAGTCATAAAAACAAGTCGTATTTTTGGATCGTTGGTATTTATCAACCCTATTTATCTTTCCCTTGTCTGGTTTTCGACGGATTTGAGCAGCTTTTAAGTCAAGTCTTCATGAGCATTTTTGAAATGCAATAAAAAAATGTCAACACGGCAAACCAGGTTTTTCACTGTATGGTGTTATTGATGGACTCGTGATAGGCGATATCATTTAAATATTTACGACCTAGAACTGTTTGTGTCTGAAGGATATTGATTCATGGTTACTACATGTATCATTATTATAATGACATTTAAGCACAAAATACAAGTTTTTTGTAATGATTCACCCATTTTTTGAACATGCCGGCAAAACAAAACAAGGCAAGCCGGGTGCATCCAACTTCAATTTACAACGGAGTTAATACTAGTTTTCAATGCATAGAGATGACGGAACGTTTCATTAACAAAAACAAGAAAAAGCTTATAAGCTGAGCTTCTAAACATAGAAGGTTTTCACCGAACCCTTAGAATTTCCTTCACTGTTTTGCGAGTGACTGTTAATGCTAGTATATTAACTTTTTTGCAATTTGCATTTTTCATTTTAAATGATGAAAAGTCCAATTTTAAACGCATTAAAGAGAGGTAGTTACAGAACAGAGGTCGCACTTCCAGAACTAACCAATCAGCCCTTTCGGTGAAGATATAGCCAATCAGTTAGCTTTACTTCAACGAATGTTTGCCTTTGATAAAGTGCCTGATAAAAACCAAGCTGAACCTTATGTTCAAAGTTAGCACTCTCTACTCTTATCACACGATCACTCCAATCAAATAAATTCGGCAAATCCGACGGAAGCGATAACAAACGCTGATGAAACTGATCAGCACTTTGAGCAGAAATTGTGGCCCCCGGCATACGCAGGTTTGAAAATCGACACGATAGAGCAATGCCCATAACAGAATTTGTCGAATGTTTTACATTATTTTTGATTTGGAAAATGCTTATTGTTTCATACTTTTGCGATACGGACTCTTGAGTACACAAACTAAACATTTGAATGTTTTTAAAATGCGTAAAGAATGAAGAGAAGAATAGAATGAAATGGAAAGAGAATAGAATGAATCGACTCGCTTACTTGCTTACCTTACAGAATCTAGAGCCAGTCGGGGGAGAAGAGGGTTCTAGACTGAAATGGACATTCAGAAAAAAAATGATTTCGCTTTCCAAATAAGCAAATAAGTTACGTAGGTAATACCATAAAAAGCTTGAACTTATAGATTTTTTACCATTATTTTATATCATATGTCATCATAGTTTCGGTGAAAGTTTAGGCTATGTAATCACTCCAGCAGATTTTGTTCATCCCTCCAATACAAGACATAATTGATATAATTATAAATTCTTAAAATCACTGATAAGTGTTCAATTTTAGAATATCGTTTCTCGTAAAATGAATTCTCGGTTTTAGTTCTTTTTATAATTTTTATGTTTTCACTGAGAGCATCAACGCCGAAAAAAACTGGAATGAATCAGTCACTCATGTAGCATATTTATTTCTTTGTCAATAAATTCATCGGCCTCTTCATATCAGATGTTATTCGACAGCTCATCAAGAAAATTGAAAGCCGAGGTTTTGCTCAAAAAGGTGACCCACAAAACCTAATGCTGTAATTTAAACTTCAATAACAAAGAATCACAAAATGTTAAATAGCTTTCACCAGGACATCCCAGCTTTAATAATTTCACAGCCGGGAGTGAAAATGAATCATTATTGAAGCCTTTAAAAAAGAATGAGACGGGAGTTGCTGACCTTAATTAAAGAATACAACTGGAATTTTTAACGTAGTCCTATAAAAGCCCAATTCAGGAGCCTTGAGCCGGTGGGCTGATTGGAAAAAAGATATGAAACTATTGTCAGTTTCTATTTGCAAACGTGGCCTGTGATATAAGTTCTGTTATTATCGGCTGGATAAATCTACAAGTTAGTATGACCCTTGAGAAAGGAAAACCTTGATATTTCTCCTCCAAAAACCCCGAAACGTTGCTTGCAGCGCCGTGGTGTAAATTGAATTTTTGCGGTATTTGCTGGTCAAAATTTTAATATGTTTTCTGTCTGCTCATAATCAAGACAAGCTAAGGAACTAAAATTGCAAACACGCTAGATCTCAAAATTACCCCCTGAGTAATTATCACTCAGAATATCGCATTTTTATTCAGGCACACGTATAAGGTCGGGTAATATCTACAAGGTGGCAAACGATAACAGTTCAAAAATAAGAGATTAATCTTGAAGAGGGAATATCATCAATTCATTCATTGTATTGTGAAGATATGAAAAATATGAATTGCTTGCTCAATATATAAGGTACTTTAATTTTCAGACTTTTACGAATGTCTGAAACATTCTGTAAATCCGGTGGCCTGATGAAAAAATTATTGAGCCTGACAAAACACGCTTTTGGAACGGCAACCAAGAGAGTCGACAAGCGAACATTGTTATATTACCAAGTCGACATGAAATAATAACTTATTGACAGTTTTTATTGCCACGTAAAGATTGAAGCCTAGCCGGTCAGGTCATGCAGAGCCGATTGATATGCTGACTCCTCGTGCATGTTAGCTATTATAAAACAAATCTGGTAACAACCTCCTCAGTAAGGTCGATTAGTCTTTAAAGACCTTCCCAGTAAAAGACCTTTTAAATTGTTTTCGAGGAAGGCTACTTGTAGCAAGAATAACATGAAACTGAATCGAAACTGAAGATAAACAACTTGCATACCTTGAGTCCTCATTGGCTGAGATGTCGGAAGAGAATCCTTTGTGCTGAAAAAATAATTGCAATATACCTTCTCCAGCCAAACGCACACCACTTGATAAACGAGACGATCATAGGTTGAAAGTATATCCAGTGCAATCGTCCTTGCTACTCGTATTGACCAGCTCCTTTTAATAGAATACTTAGGAAAATTTTAGTTGATGTTAAGGAAAACTTATTTCATGGCAAATGATGGCATCTAACATCGAGCAGTTGACGAACCTTTCCAGTCCATGGCGAAATGTTTTGAATTTAAATTTTAATTAATAGATGAAAGACGCAGGAAATGGTGAATAAATAGCTTTCGATTTGCATCTCTTTTACTCAGTAGTTTCCGATAATAATCGGCAGTTGAAGGTTTCTTGTCTTAACTTTTGTGAACAAGTCGCTCAGACTATGTTCGTGCTCTTGTAGCAAAGAGTAGATAGTAATTTAGTACTTTTATATTACTTAGGACGGCAAAGCAAATCTAACTCCAAATCTACTACAACTGTACGTGATAATTCCACTGATGAGACAGGACACCATTGGACATCATCATCTGTGCAAAGATGAGGGTTAGGTGAGTTAGAAAGGAAGAGGTGGGGTATTAAAGGGCCCTCTAAGGATATGAACCCACACACATTCTGATCGGACTTTTAAGATGCAACAGTGACAGGATTTCAAGCCCGATTTGGGATAGAGGCAAGGTATTAATTAAAAGAAGGTTCTTTCAGGCTTGACGCGACAATTTGTATTAGTTAGTTTTGCAACCGTTACATGGCAGAGAGGATGGGAGCAGGTATTATCAATATACCTTGATCCCTGCTCAACTGGATAACTACACTAAATGACAGCTGAATGATAGTAGAGAAAAGGCAAATGACAATGCAATAGAAACGGGTAACGTGTACTTAAGAGACGAGTAAACAAGTTTCAAGAGGAGGAAAGGAAATGGCAAGAATGACGTCGCGACACTGAATAGTGATGAGTCAGACACATCTGTGACTTTCCTTATCATCTTCTTTGAGTCCATGGTCACTCAAAATTGTCTGTGAAAATCGGTAGGTTTAACACTCAACTCATCGGACATGGTCACGTTTTCTGTATGTACGCCTGTTTTGTAATCTTGTTTTATCAGATGAGCTTGGCTCTCTCGGTCATTATAATATTATGATATTCACTTTTTATCAAGTGCAGTGTATGACGCATGCTCTACACTTTCTTCTTTCCGGAAGTGACGAGACTTGCTCGTGATTCGCCGGGTGTTTGTACTCTATACAACGTCGATGCTGACTGGTTTTATTTCAGCCTCAGAAGAAAACTTTGATGCCAGAAGTTGACAAACTGAATTTTGACATGCGAATTTTTCTATCATTTATCATAAAAATAACTTTAAATGGAAGAATGCTCTTTGATCTTGGCTGCTGAAGCCCGGCAATTTGTTCATTTTTGAATGTGCTGGAGAAACGATTTACATTGTGGTTTGAAGGATCACTAAGCTATGTAGGTATAGTCGTATTGTGTATATGACAATTAAATGACGGTGAATTACCGTCGCTTTGCATTGGAATAATGTCACATGCGTAATCAACCAGGTTGTCATTTTGAAGGGGTTTAATTTATTAAATACATTTTGGTTTTGAAGCTAACTGAAACGGGAGAAAAGCACAAAGCTACACTTATTAATAAATAACGGCTTAATGGAGTGCTTTAGTGAAAGTACGGCCTTAACATAAGTTTATTATGAAACCGATTCTTAGTTTGCAAAAAAATGAAAACGGGAAATGTATTATTTTCACTAATAAGACTTACGTTGTTAGCTAGAACTTTATAGAGCAGCTGGTTTTCCGGCAAAAGACTGAAAACAACTTCTTAACAAGAATATTATTATATTTAAACAGCAAATAAACTGACTTTGATGCCTCTTCATGTATAACCATACGAAATTTAAGCATTGAGTATGTTTTGAAAATATGATAAAAATTTTAGATGAGCCGTCTGAAGCTTTTATACGTATAAACCTTTCTGAAAAAATTTTTGGCCGAAAGCCTGGAGCCCAAATAAAAATGGACTGCATTTTATCTCGACTGAGGCAAGACTTAAAATGATTACCTGTTCTGCGGCTGAAGTCCAGAATTAATACACAGTTCGATTGAACTGAGACTTTGAACAATTTTGTTTCCGCAAACTAAGGCCAACCTCAAAAAATTTAAACTCAAATCCTCTGCTCAATTCTCGCTATCGTGCGCACAATTAATTTCCACATTAATTCAATTATTAAGCTTTTAAGCGGTTAACTGTTTTTAGTGGTTTTCTACCCCATGCGGAGTGTAGCTCGTGGCAAGACTATCAAAACACAGCAGGAGATTAATAACTGAACGATAGAAATGGCTCCATATTAATCAGTGCTGTTAATAAAATTGGTCTGTGGTACGAGTTTCATATATTCAAAGTAATCGTACGATTGTCCTTATACAAAACACACGAATTTATTAAGAGTTCATGAATGAAAACTGCAGATACCACAACAGAATAAAATTGCTTTATATATTCCAACCTCCTCCTCAATTCTTTTTATATTCCAGCTTATAATTATCATGATCAACGTGTGTTGGAGAGATTATAGGAAATATCCTGCAGATAACAGATATCAATAAAGCCCAGGAGTGGTTGAGATTGGCTGTCAATACTAGCAAACTAAATCAATTCCGTTTTAGCATTGTAAGACAACAACCACGCTTAACACGCGATATTTTCCATGAAAATAAAAAAAATATATTTTTTCCTCCATTTCTATTATTAGGAGAAATATGGCGAACAGTGTTATTTTCAGTTGATCTTTGGATAAGCCCTTTTGTGTGTCTTTTTTGTTTTCTAGCGAGAACTGGCTGCCAAATAATCTGCAAACTAAGAATAATGCTAATACAAGCCTTTTTTATTCTATTAGTTTAATTTTATTAATTTGATCAGTGATCGCTTTATCTAAACAAATGTTATTCATGATAATCGCCGCGGACGGATGGTGTGATTTGTCTCTTTAAAGATAGATTGTGAGCATAAGGAAAAAATATTTTATTCAAGACGACCAATGACGGTGCTTTTTAGAAATGGCGAAATAACCATTTTAATGCTTGAGGAAAAATGTACTGGATGATCTAAGGACGAATTTTTTTAGTGAGGTGAAATATACACACTTGGTCTTAGTTCACATCGTTATAACTACATGAATCCACATTTAAACCGGTTTTTGTCGTTCATGATGAAATATATTTTCATTAAGGTGAGAATAGCGATCAATAGAATTGATGAATGAACAATTGAATGAAAAAAAACCTCTTTACAAGGTCTCTTATCTTTAAAAGAAAAGAAGAGTATTTGTGTATGACAAGTGACTTTGCTGTTTTAATTATAAAAGATCTTGTCAGCGACAGCTAAACTGAAAATGTAGTTTTTGGCTTAGGCAGTGGTGATGTTTTACGCCTGATTGTCGTCGTTCAATACTGACCATAACCTGCTGTATGGTACCAAATATCTTAACATCTGATGGAAAATCAAATCGTTTCTTACAGAAAAATAACACTCTCGTAGCTTATATTGGTGTCGATTTCTTTTGGAGGGAAAGAATGTCTATTACACTTGTAGAGTTTGTTTTTGGAAAGACGCCTTAGCTTAGTCATGCATGGGGGTGTGGAGTGTAACACACTAATGGTGGTTCCTTTCCAGCTTTTTGAGTATCAGCCTTAAAAATGTGGAAGCATCAGCACGATGATTAAAAAGAAAGCTTTGTTGAATCAATTTGAAGAGAAAGTTCTTTTTCAACCAGCTTCTCTTTTAGGGGTGGCGAATGGTAAAATCCGAGACTCGCCGAGACGCCGAGATCCTAGTTAGAAATCCGAGCCCGAGACTCTTTGGTAAAAAGTTTCGAGACTCAAAAAGAGTAAATACAAACCGTGCAAAAACGAGACTTCGAGACTTATCAAAAACGCTTCCGAGATTTCGAGATCCTGCCAAAATTTTCCGAGACCCACGTTTTTCGAGGTACCATTCGCCACCCCTTCTTTTCCTAATATTTGAAATTTTGCCAACATGACATAGACGATATTAAAATACCATGTCAAAGTTTTTAAAGCAAAAATTATACGGCCGGAGGTTAAGTTATGAGACGCTGTAAATTAGGTTATGTTTGCTAGAGTATGAATGCTGTTATATTCTGGTTGGGAAAGATTTTTGAAAATCCTTGGGGCCGTGGAAACGCTTTGTACATGCGAAACCTGATCACGGGGCATGTAGATGTACCAGGGTAAATCACTTTATTTCGGTTTGGGATGGTTTAAAGGCTGGAAACTTTATAAAAATCACTTTTTGCATCAGCAAGGGTTGAGATAAAGTAAACTGAGGCAAAGAAACAACAATGGACGACAGCAGACACTGAAGAGAAGTCTTGGTAGAATTGATATTTCAGTGAAAAAAATGGTAAGTTGACTTAAACACGAGATCCCCAACTTAATTCAATCTAAAACTTACCTCAGAATTGGTAATCCTCAGTAGTATCCATCGTCGAACAATAGGACGGCCATCTTGGAACATTTGCATAACAATGTGGGAGGCATAGACGATGGATACTACTATCCCCATTGATGAGTCTTTTAAAAAGGCTCGCTACAAATGAACTGCCAAAGAAAAAGTAAAGAAAAGCGAAGACAAGTAAATATTCAGACCTACTGTTTATACTATTTTGTGGTTAGGTGTTCATTTTCCCATGATTAGAAATGTTGATTCACCTGACGTTTGAAAAGGCATTGACAATAGTTAGTCCAATAAAGATCATCCGAAAATTTTAATATGGGAGTTTTAAACTCATTGCACACCTTCTAGCGCTGAGAAATGGTCTTTTAAAAAATCCACGGTCATTCTAGATCTGACACTCGTCTTCTTTGAGAAGCTATCCTTCGCCATCTCAAATCTCAAATCTTTATTTTAACACGGTAAAAAATTCATCAGGGTTTTTGTTACATAATTATGAAAGATAAACTAGTACATAACAATATTTAATAATAAATACATATCTAAAGAGTCTCTTAAAAATACTACTCAAAATTACACTAAACTATACCTGTTTTCCATGAATGCCGTGTATCTAACTTAATTAACTAAAATGAAAGTTTAACAATTGCTTAAACGATTTAGAGATTTCTCTTGCCTAAGATTGCAGGGCAGACTGTTCCAGAGAGTTGCACCTCTATAGCTGAAGCTCCTTTTTAGGTAGTTGGTTTTTGGTAAAGGGACATTCAATTTGTTCGTAGAGTCCCTAGACACAGCCTGACGTACTGCGCTCAGTAAACATAGAGGATAAATGGTCAGGAGCCATATCATTAAGAGCTTTGAACACCATTAAAGCTACTTGAATTTGACGCTGGGTGATCAGGTCTTTCCAACCAAGTTGTTGTAACAAGAAACGAGCGTCAGCATCATAGGAGGAGGAAGTCAAAATGCGAGCAGCACGATTCTGCAGTTTTTGTAATCTTTCAGAGAGAGTTTTGCCGCAATTACTCCAGACAATACTACAGTAATCGAAATGGGGTTGTACCAAGGCATTGTAGATGTAATGCAGTATTTCTGGCGAAACAAAAGGTCTAATTCGCTTTATGGCGCCAATGCCGGAGGCAATCTTTTTGGATAGTTTATCGATATGACTATGCCATGATATGTTATTATCAATGAGAATCCAAAGTGATTTAGCAGCTGAAACTTGCTTTATAGGGATATTATCTATCGAAAGTTCAAGGGATTCAGATAATGTACTCAGTTTTTGTCTAGACCCAATTAACATAAACTCGGTTTTAGTTGAATTCAGAGTAAGTTTGTTGCAAAGAAGCCATTTGTGGATGTTACTTAAATCACGATTCAGACTAGACTGCATTGAGTGTAAGTGTGCGCTAGCATATGTTATGTGGGTGTCGTCTGCATACATCCTAGGTTGGCAGAACGACAAACAGTTTGGCAAATCATTGATATAGATAAAAACAGAAGAGGACCAAGGATAGTTCCCTGAGGGACCCCACAGCCCAGAGAACAGACTTTGGAAAGCGAACCATTGAACTTTGATTTTTCCGTCGGCTGGTCTCGATCCTACATTTTTTTTAAATCAGGCACTGCTTCCAAGGAACAAAAGTGTTAGTCTCTTTGTCTCCAAACTAACGATATTCTTTAGTCTTCATCCTCAATTACATAAGTCGCCACCGATTTCACTAGACTGGCAATGGGACGTTTGGGGGTAGCCAGGTGTTACTAGCGGCGGGGGGAGGAATTACAAAAATTACAATAGCCGTGCTTAGTTGCAGATGATAGCACGTTCAACACTGGGTGGGATATTAGCCATCCCTGCTGGGTTTAAGGTCAATCAGAGAGTTTTTAACTGTTTTAGAAACTGGTATCTTTACTGTGAAAATGAGTGCTGGGATTGAAGCTGGAAGCTGTTTCTACAAATGAACTTGTATGGAGCATGACATGTATTACAGCAAAATGATAGTGTAATTGTAATGGTGAAAATATAAAAGGACAGATCGAGAAAGTTTTTTCACCGCATATCGCGCACGGCGTAACCAGCGCCCAGAATCGTAATTCACGAGAGCATTGCCTTCACTCTTGGCAATGGTATAATGAAACTGATATTGTCCACCTCGATTTCTCCAAAGCCTTTAGCCTGCGAGCCACCTCTCCATGGGGTACAGCGCTCTCCCACCCTCGTACCCCAGGGAGGGCTTCAGCTCGCATGCTACAAAGCCTTCGATTCGGTTTACCATAACCAAAGCAAACTGGCATTAGTTGACTTTTACTTCACTGGTTCAAAATTACGTCACTGAGGGGAGGGAAGGCAGCGTGTTGGAATAAATGGTTACCATTCTTCATGGGCTAATGTAAAGTCTAGTGTCCCAAGGGGGGGGGGGGGGGGTCCTTATTGTTACCAATACTCTTTCTGATTCACCTGGAATATTGCAGTGTTCGCAGATGACTCAGAGCGTAGACTTGATGGAAGACCGTGCTGATCTTCAAAGGGATATGGATAACCTGTGTGACTGGCTGGACTTGCCAAACTGAACTTGACTTTCAACGAAAATGTACGCATCTCATGCAAGCTTCAGAGCTTCGACCGTGCGTACTGTGACAACCAAAAGACAATCTCAGGTATGTGTCATCGACCTCACAAAGATGTTGGAGTGACTATCACAAAGAATAACATTGAACGGTCATATCGACTACATATCAGCCAAAAAGGGCTTCAATAGATAGGAAATGTTCTCGAAACATGTCCAGTAACGCCCTTTAGTCCCTTTAGAGAGCCGTGTAGATCTCTTGTTGGCTGTTACAACCAATTTATGCTGATTTATGAGCCCCTCAGTCTATTTCCAGAAATTCATTACTCATCGAAGTTATACAACGCAAAGCAGCAAAGTTAATAACAAAATACTCTAATGCTAGTTATATGGACTCTCTCTTCAGAGCTCTCAAGTCTCACGCAAACAAATTCAATCTTACGCTCTCACTGAAACTATTATTTCTCACGCCTTTGAGATTCCTTGCTCCTTTAGTGAAGTTCCTTTATAATAAACTATATTTTATGATATCTGCTTCGAGCACTTTATTCTTGTGCAGAGCCAGCGTTTCTCTGGCCAGTAGCTTTCATGACTATTGCGCATGTTCACATATGCTGACCAGGTAACGTGTTGAGCATCCACACATAATGGCGGATTCCAGTTCAGAGTCGGACTCCGACTTTTAAAGCATGACATTTCTGCTCAGAATGAAGGAAAACACGTCTTAGCTACTTCCATTTTTCAAAATTTCCTGGGGTGGGGTGACCCCTGCGGCGTCACAACAACGGCTGCGCCGTTGCAGATCTCACTCTTTCCCAACAAATCAACTTGAGAGCTCTGTCTCTTACTATTAAATTACTGGCTGGAATACTTACATTTGATCTTTTTAAAACGCAAAGTGCGACTACATATAGGGAGCTTACGCAAAGAGGACGGAGACGGCAACGAGCACAGCAAAAACGCAAGAGGTTTACATTAGCAAAATAACAAATTTCCAAACGCAAATAGCGCGATAGAGTACACTGAGCACTATCCCAAGTTTCTGTCTTACGAGAATAACTACATGATAGTTTGAAATACTTTTAAGCTTCTGTTAAATGAATTGGCGAAAATAATGACGACTGACTGAGAGGCTACCAGTGGCAGCAACAATAACGACGGCATGCACGAAGACAACACCATAACACCCAAGAGGGTTTGACAAAAACGTGCTGGATTAGCTTGGACTTGTGAAGCCAATTATTTCAGTTTTTGCCGTCAAAATGATGGTATCTTTACTGGGATAGCGATAAATATAAATTGATTGGAACTTATCAAGTCCCTTGACTTGCGTTGATAAAAAAGTATGTAATCGATACTTTACACGGATATCCATTGCAAGTGTTTTTTTAGATTATTATGGTTTATTTTTTAATCGACGAGTTTATGACGTGAAACAGTGGATAACAAAGCGCATACAGTGGCTTGGGATGTTGAAACGCGCGTCCCTAGCGGTAAGGACCGAGGAGAGACGGTGTATTCGCACGCAAGGATTCTGTCAATTTACCAGCCTTTTTTTTTATGTAACATATTTTTACGCAAAACCTACAATTTCAAAAGTGCAGCCACTTCTGTGTTTGTTCACAATTAGACCACTTATGCGATTTAATGCGACTACCTTCAGTCCCGAGCTGGGACAAGGGCATGGTTGCATAATCTCCACTTAAGCGCTAGGCTCACAGAAAAATGAAGTTAATCAGACAAGAAAAATGTGCAAACAAATCACTGAAATCACTCGACGTCAAAGCATTTAAAATGTTTTTTTAATTGCTGTTACTCTCTTTTATAAACAGAATTTAATATTGATAACATGACTAGTTTATAAATGCTAACGTTCACCACATAACATATAACTTCAAAACGTGGCATTTTAAATGTTCGATAAAGGGTTATGCCCTTACTATAACAATCTCCTGCACAGCAGTTGCAGAAGAAAAAATGCACCAAGTAAAAATGATATAAATCAACCTGGAAATCACAAACAAAATATGCTAAGAGTTCCCCCCACCCCCCCCCCCCCCCTCCTCACTTATAAGAAAATAAATGCTTCATCCTTGATAGGGAATTTGACATAGAAGTTTAACGAAACTTGCTAACCATTTACCCTTTTACTAAAAAAAATTAGTTCCAGTCTCGCGCTATACATAATTGTGTCTCTTTCCAGATTCAGCGGTCTGAGGATAAATTCTTTACCAATATGCCACTAGATGCCTGAACCGTGTTCTTTGATCAATGATAAGCATCCACTGGTATCCAAGAACCATGATCTCTCTAAAAAGCTCTTGAAGGGCTTATTTGTTCCAGACATTTTTGACAAGGAAACTTATTGGAGGGGTGAGGTATTTAAAGTTTAAAGAGGGCATGGTACTTTTCTAAACCTACAGAAGTAACCCTTGATGATTTATTTTATTTCATAAACACTATTACCCAAAAAATCCATGGAAGATATTAAAAACACTGTGTAGGGCAGGCAGCCTTACAGCCTGGATTTTAAGGTATACTTTCTCAAGCAGTCGTCGGTAAAAGTATTTACCTCTTTGAGATATTCTTCAGGGTAATTCTTATAATGTTGTACATGACCTGAGCCCTCCCAAAGCCTTGAAAACACCTCCACACCTTTATTCTTGTGTGCTTTGATGAATGTCTCCACGTTCTTCTCTGGGACTAAGTGATCAACATTACTATACAGATATAATTCTGGACAACCCATGGGTGAGTGTATAGAGTCTGGTATAAGTCGCTTTATATATGGACCAAAGTGAAATGCTGGGGGAACTACCATACCCAGCCCAACCCACACGAGCCCCTTCAGCAAAGGATTTGAAATGGTTTCTAAGATTGTTGACCGGACACCTTTTAAACTATGGGCACCAGGAAAATGAGGACAGCTGTCAAATATACAACCCACGACATTTATGGATTTGAAATATTTCTGTCCTGGAGTTGAAATGGCTTGATGAATAAAGTAATAAACATTAAACCCTCCCATGCTAAGGGAGTAAAGAATGACAGGTTGGTTTGGATCGGATTTCATTTCTATGATTATATTCAGCAGTTTCAGACTAACATCCTTGACTTTGCTCAGTAGTATAAAAGTGTTAAATGGATTTGCAGATAATCTGACAGTATCAAAGCCCTTGTTTTCAAATATTTCACTGTACTTTGCCAGATGTTTGTCCTGAGCACTGTTCCAGCCAAGAATTGCAACAATTGGGCTTCTGTTGTACATTCCTGCTCTTGTGACTACAGCTCCAATCTTTTTTAATTTTGCCTGAAATTGTGTAGACTCACTTGATGCCATCCTTTGTGGTACTAACTTTGGAATGGCAATTCCAAGCTTTTGAGACCAATACTTTCTAGTTTGTACATATATGCAGTACTGCCTCATGTTTACTTAAACAAATGGTTTTGACCAAGCAAGGAAACTAAAAGAAAAAAATTAGTGACAGTGATATGCCTGTCTTTGTGGAGATAGTGCAGTCAATACACTAATAATCATTCTGATCTGATAGTTTGTGTGTGGGGGTAGGGGTGGGGGACAGGTGTGGGGAGGGGGGTAGAGGAGAGCAACTGGGGTAAACATTTACTTGCACAATCATGTAGGTATTGGATTCTAAATGATAGGCTCTTCTTAGAAAATGGCCAAAATTTATTTATTAAAGGACCTGTGGTGCTGGGAGAGTGGGTAAGTCAAATCATGAAAAGCTAGCAGTCAAAATTCAGTTTTTATACCCCTTCATAACAATAATGATAACAATAATTCTGTTATTTACCCTCGGCAGTTTTTTTAAGCACTAATACTAGTGGGACCGAGCAATTGCATGAAACAAGTAATTTAATTCAAACATAACAGGGTTAAGAATCCCAACTGGCTGGAGGCAAACCAGCTGGCTATTTAAAAGCGTGGCTGAGGATTTGAACTCGGGACTACCGTGAACAAATCCAGCTAGCGTTCAGAGCGGGACTTGAACTTGCAATTCCAACGCTCAGACCACTCAGTCACGCTGCCTCCTCTTAACTTTTGAGTTACGCCACATCGAAATCAGAGATACTCAGGGAGATAGGTTCCTTCTAAGCAAAATCCGTCAACATTAGACTACGAACAGCTTCACTAGAAACCTGTTAATTTAAATCTTTATATGAATCTTACTGCATTTTCATGTATTTTGGCGCAAACTGCTTGTATTAAAGAGTTTAAAACCTACTCACCTGACCGCCAGCTGACCGCCATTTTGAACACAACACGGGAATTACAGAGCCCGCGATGTTTATGGACAGTAACTTGTTACCGTGACGTCACGACAACAAAAGTACTTCAGAATCAAACATGGCCTTAAAATTGTGGTGAAATTGTGGTCTGTTTTCTCAGTGAAATGTCCGATTCAGAAGAAGAAACAGCGACAGATCATCAGCTTAAGTTTGTCCTTTTAGGAGATGGTGCATCGGGAAAGGTATTTTTTAATTTTTAGTCATAAAGTAAAGCTTTTTAGATGAGTGGAGTTTTCTGTATCACCACCATTTAAGCTCACGTACATTTTGACGTCTTTTATAAAAGCGTACTAATGCACGATTTTTTTTTAAGACATCCATATGTGTGAGGTATTCGCAGGAAAATTTTGACAAAGCCTATAAGCAAACACTTGGACTGGACTTCTTTTTGGCGAGGATTGTTTTACCAGGTTTGTGTATGTTACAGGTCACGTTAAGTTTCATTTCAGGTTAAAACATTTTCTTAATCTAGGTCGATTCTGAATGTCCTCTGTCTCCTAAGGCAAGGGCATGTGTATTTATATATTTATGTTATGAGATGTATAAAACTTTAAGCTAGTTTGACTTGTAAGCGTGGAGAAAATCAATTAAAAGCGTAATCTGTCACGTTATATGATAATAATATTATCAATCCTGTAAAATGTGAATTGTGGTCGTTTCGCTGGAGACTGTTTGGAGAAGGCAGCGTGGTCGAGTGGTCAGAGCGCTGGACTTGCAATTTGGGGGCCCCAAGTTCAAATCCCGCCCTGACTGCAAGCTGGATTTGTTCACGATAGTTCCGGTTTCAAATCCTCGGCCAGCCAGTTGGGATTCTTAACCCTGTTATGTTTGATTTGAATTATTTGTTTCAGTTATTTGCTTGGCCCTACTAGCAAAAGTGCTATAGATACTGTCGAGGGGAATAAAGGAATTATTTATTAATTTATTTACTGTAGGAAATGTGCACGTCACTTTACAAGTGTGGGACATTGGAGGACAAACTCTGGGTGGGAAAATGTTAGAAAAATATATTTTTGGAGCTCACGTAAGTTCTAGTTTCAAACACTTCCTATTTAAGTTACATGTATAATGATATCATTGCAAAATAGAATTACAGTTGAACCTCCATTAAGCAGCCACCATCCATTCAGTAGCAAGCAATCAAAGTCCCAAAATTGATATTGTAGAAAAGAGTTGTACATTAAACCTGTATTAAGTACCCACTTTTATCAGACGGCCATGGCTACCTTTTGGCCATCCTGATGGCACTAAGAGGGTGGGTGCTTGAGGTATGATCCGTAGTAAAAATCGACAACTTTTCAAAATTTTCAGTTTTTAGATGATTAGATAGAGCTTGTTAAGAACTTCCTTTTAAAAAAAAATTCAAGAAACAAATGTTTTGGCTGCGGAGCACAAGAGATTCTTCAAGGCTTGTGACTTTCATTGATTGTTGACAAGTTCTGCCACACACGTCACGACACCAGTCAAGTGATGATCCTGCAATTCACCGCTATGTACAAGAAATCATAGTTTGCACTGTCATTTTTTAATATTGGTTGTAAATACTTTCAAAAAGGGGCAAAAGATCTTGTTTGTCTAGTTTGTGTTTGTGTTCCTCATCAACACAAGACGACTGCTCTTCTCCAACTGTTTACAAGACCAAGATTTTCATTTTTCATAGCTTTTTGTCCTTATATGCAGCATGATTGTCTGCCAATTCAGTATTTTCAAGTGGTATTCAAAACAAGGATACTTAAAGGTTACAGAAAATATGTATCCTTTGTATATATAAAGAAATAAATTCTTACATGTTACATTTACAAAGCTGTCTGACAGGTCTTGAGCCACCACATACAGTGAAAACATTTTCCTTCTATGTCAAAAAACTATTGTTGTTCCTTCTCTGGTATGCATCAACCAGGGGGTGTGGGGGGGGGGGGGGGGGGAAGAGACGAGGTCTGGGACCGAGAAACAATGTTCTCACAACTTGCAAAGCGGTCACCCTGAGTGATGGTCAGTGGATAATTGCAGTATTTTTCCCACAGTGCGCATTTGATCATATTCACATGTATTTTGTGCAATATAAATGCTAAATTATTATTATTATTACAGTAAATATTTTAGACATTTTAGAAGCAAGAAGCGAACCAGCAGAGGGAATCAGAAATGCTTAAAAAATTGAAAAAAAAATAATATCATGCATCTTTGTTTTTCTTGCATATCGTATTTGTCTTTCGGTACTGAAATTGCGAGGGAAACTAAAACACAACTGCATTACATCTTAACCAACAACAACGCGCTCGATTGATTTACAGGTTAGTTGCATATATCAAACTCTGTAGAGGGAAATTGTTTAACAGAAAAAGAAAACCACACACTATATCTGAAAAGGGACATCAAATCAATAAATTTGCGAATTACCAAAATATAATAGTGAGAAACAGTCCCACCTTCGACCGCCATGTTTTTGTTTCTTCTCAAGGCCGTTGATCTATGGATTTTGGACATAATGCGCATGATCAGTACACAAATCTGCTGGCAAGACCCTTGCCGATCGCTTTGCAAGTTGTGAGAACATCGTTTGGATTTCATTTAAGAGAATGTATGTGAAGTAGCTTCCCCTCCCCCCCCCCCCCCCCTGGCGTCAACATTGACAGCTTTGGTGATATTTAAATCTGTTATAATCTCATTACCGGCAAGAAAGCAAAAAAATGATGTTTTCCTTGTTTTCTCAAAATGAAAATCGGGCCAAGTTGAGCGCACATTTTAAACTACAAGTCGGCAATCTGTGAACCAAATTGGCTGAAATTTGGCCAACTTACTGCCAGATAGTTATTCTAAAATTAAAAGTGTGTCTGCAAATTTGCAAAAAGCTCATCACTTTAGCATTTTGAATTTTTTAAAGAAATTGGCCATAATCTGCAATTATTAAGCTTGCAGAAAATGTATGATTTGTTGGGGTAATTATTAAAGCTACAAGCGCTAGCACAATCGGCCCAAAGACGTTACTGAAGGTGGGATGATACCTTAATTGAGGTTCAATTGCAGTATTGAAATCACCGTCATTTTACTCTTGTGATGTAGTAATTAAGGTTGTAAATGGGGTAGTAGACAGCAAAAAAGGGACACTTAGTAATAAAAATTTATTTCATAAGTACATGTGGATTGAGTATCATTGTCAGGTTGAACATAGTCCTGAATAGGACTGTTGTTGACAGTGACTGACGTTTCAACAGTGTGTGTGGTAGACATCTTCAGAGTCAAAGTGAGCTGTATTATGCCAGTTGATGGTATTAAATTAGTAGTTTATTACCAGCATGTATTATCATTTTTCACAGATTTAAGCAACCAATGATGTAGACTTTCTTCCAAGGTTCAACCCCAGTCTCAATCAAATACAGCATACATCCCATAGACCAACAGTTAATCATAGAATCACGAACTAAGACAATAAAACCTTTTTGTACATGTATACAAACATTTGCCCTTTTTTCAGAAAATATTACATTTTTTGATTTCTGTAAACGGCACATGCTAAAAAGCAGCATTCATTTGTGCAAAAGCCATTTATTTGTATATTTTTGCTATTTACAGGATTATGACAGCAGAAAATGATCACATTGCACTAGACAGTTAACCCTATTGACACTTCTCACATGTGGCACAAGTAACACGTGGTCACCACCTCAATTATGGCTGCCATGTTTTGTCGAGTGCTGCTCTTCCCTGATAATGTAGTATGACAGTATAACATAAAACAAAGCAGTCAAAATCAATGTAACCAATACAGTTTTGCTAATACAAGAAGGAAAATGGTCATATTATGTCTCAGTAGTTTCCAATTTTTCAAGTCAACTAACATACACAAGTCAAATGATGTTGGATTCTTTCTCTGATATCTCAGTTAATGGATTACATAAAATTTATTGATGTGTATAGATGTGCTTAATTCTCTCTCACTTGTAACATGAGGACAAGACCAAGAAGCTCTGTTCCTCTTTAGGTGCCACTCAGAAGGAAAACTTACTTTTTAAGCAACGTGAACATCTGATCAAATTTTCTCTTGCAGGCTGTATTACTTGTTTATGATGTAACAAATCAAAATAGTTTTGATAACCTTGAAGACTGGTATGAAACAGTGAAGAAACTTTGTGAAAAAGATGGTTCTAGGTTGCCACACATTGCCCTTGTGGCAAATAAAAGTAAGTTGTATTTAAAAAAAAATAGCTTAATGTTCCTTCTGAAAGCAAATTAGGGGGGCGTGAGACATTTTTGCTTGGAGCCTTTTAATGGTTTTTTTACTAGCTGCCTAGAATATCAGTTGAAGCTAAAGGAGCCAGGCATTTGAAATTCTAATATCATAACCCTCAAGCATTAATGAACAGGTACATGTACATGTAACTTAATCCACCACTTTAGAGACATTGTATAGACTCACTTGCCAACCACAGGCAGGCTGACAATTAATAAAGACAAATACAACAAAATGAGTATAAAGAGGCTCATAACTGAATAAATTTTTCCAGGGATTATTTGACTGAATAACACTTACTTCATTGAAAATACTTATTTATATCCTACAAGCTGAAAACTATGTAAACCATGTGACCTAGTAATTTAATAATGATTAAAACTATATATTACATGCAATTAATATCTTTTAGTTGATCTGGAACATCAGAGAGTGGTAAGATCAGACCGTCATGGGAAATTTGCCCAAGAACATGGGATGTCAAGGTGAGACTTACAACACAATACATAACTTAAGAAATAATAATGATAATAACCCAAATTAATGACCCATTAACCAGTCCTGTCACAAAGAGCTGGAGGCCGGGGATTTTCCCCAGCCACTATTAGCATGATCCCCAGCTACTTTAAAAGGAAAGAAAAGGAAAAAAAGAACCAAACAACCTTCCTACGTGTAACTGTTCAATTTTCTGCCTCCTAATAATATATAGCCAACAAGCTGAAATTGCAGTGACAGTCCTGCACTTTAGTTCATGGTGTGTCCTTTCTGCAAAATGGGTGTTTCTTTTAAATTTCTTAGTAAAAATGTAGAATTTTACCAAATCACTATGAAACAGATTTATGCAACTTCATAAATCAGGTAAAAATTCATTTAGTGATCGCAAACCAAAAATATGACTACAACACAGGTATAGTTGTACAAGGGTGAACTGCAGTTTAAACACAATAGAAAATACAGTGTGTACGTGTTAGCTCCATTGTGGTATCATGTGTCTAGTGGTGGAGTCATAGAGTTGAGTAGCTAGCACAGCCTTTTCTTTCTATTTAAGTCTATAATTAAATTCTGTAAAACAAAGGAAAGGAATAACATGCTGCTTTCTTTGAAGATTGGTTTTTTTACTGTTTTAAGCTCTGTCACCAAAAGTTTTGAATTACACAAATGCTAAAGAAAATCATGAAAACTATGGTAACAACAACATTTTTTAAAAGCCTCTAACGCTGCAAGTTTAACATGTTCATTTATCTTTCAGTTATTATGTTTCTGCCAAGACAGCGGACCAGGTTAGAACACAGAATAATATGTTACTGCATTTACATGCAGCTGTAACTACATTTTCCTTTTTACTCAGAAGAACACTATGGCACTTACTTGTTTAAGCAGTGCTTATTTAGGGGCAGCTATCTTTGGTAACAAACTTCAGTCTCTTTTGTGACTGACATAGTGTCATATAATCTCTTTCTTTTTCTTTCTTTTGGTCAAAAATCATAACTGCATGAGGACATCTAACATGTCTAATTTGACAATTTTTAACAATAACAATAAAGCAATGAAGGAGTATAACTTCAATAAACATGGAAGTTGAGGGTGTACTTCTTTATAGTTTTTTTTCTGAGTGCAATGCTCATTTGGAGCTTATTATGGGCTGCACCACTCAGGTCGGTTGGAACGAGATTGGTCTGCTGTATGGAGGAAGGTTGTTAGTTCTAACTCCAGGCAGACTGCCAACCTGTGTTGAAGATCATGCCGACTGTGATTTGAGACCTTATCTCAGTTGGGAAGGGCAAGATGTTAACTAGCCACTAGCCTTGTCTCATTCAAACCCAACCGATTGTTTGAAAGCAGTTGGTCTATTATCTCAAGGTGTGTTTAGGGAAGGTTAACTTTTTCAGGCCCACAGTAATAATACTATTGGTGCAAGCAGCTATGCCACATGGTTCTGATGAAACTTAAATAGGACTTATTAGGTAGAGAGGCTCTTTCAAGTAAATTCAGCCTTGGTAGTGAGATACTTTCTTTTGCATGTTTCATACACCATGTTCCATATGACATCAAATTTTGTTATTGTTTTGTCTTCGATTTGACAATTGACTCTTGATGCCTTGTTTTAAAGTAAAATTTCTGTTGAATTCTGCATGTCAACTTTGGACTAATTAACAAAAAAAGAAAAGAAAAAGTAGCATTGCCAACACTTGGGAATAAGCTGTAATGGGTTAGCCTAATAACTGAATAAAATTCTATCAATTTCAGATCAGCCTCTGCTTTCAAAAAATAGCTGCAGAAATATTGGGAATCAGGTTAACAAAGAATGAAATGGAGCAACAGTCTGTATCCTTTAATAATAGTAGTTCTGTAGTGTATTGTTACTTTTATGCATGAAAAAAGTTTTGAGGGAGTCCAAATTTTGTTTGTTTTTCATTTTTTTAATGCAACATTTTTCATTTAAAACTGTGGAAGGTTGGAACCCATGAGTCATTTCATAAGTAGGTGAGTGTAGTCTTGAAGTTACTGACTGCAACAACCTGTATGGTAGTCATCTTCAAAATCAACGTGATTTATATCACGTCAGTTTGATATTAAACTCTGGTTAAGATGTGGTTGAAATTCCAACACTTATGATCATTAATAATTTAGAGTTCAGTTATTTAATTAAGTGACCTAACACAAAAGTTGAACTGGAGCCAGATTCATTTCCAGGATACATATTTATCGCTGTTGTATTCAAAAAAAATTCCAAATTATGGACATACACTTGCTCTAATCCCTGTTCGGCATCTTCCTTGGCCTTCTTGGGCAATGCATTTTGGTGATGTATCCGCCTCTCACTCAGACAACAAAACCCGAGACACATAGGCCCCACGGAAAAATGAGGCCAAGGGACTAGGCAAGACATACATGCAGACTAGACATGTACATTGCACTCTAAGTAAATGAGAAAGGCATGTGTTAGTGACAAAAAAGCTCATCAAAATCATTGGATCTTTGTAACTTTGTGACTTATTACCATGCGTGGAAACTTGGGGATCGGAGAAGATAGTATGGATTATTGTCCATTCAGGTCTAGATAGTCAAGTTTTGACTTTATTTCCAAGAAATGGTGGAGTTCATTCTTAAGATTTTCCTTGACCATTTTGTTTTCAGAGAGTTATTAAGGCTGACATCATTCAATTCAGCAACCATGAAATGCCTTCAAGAGCAGCACCCACTCAAACAAAGAGTTCAATTTGTTCACTTCAGTGAACTTCTAAATGTCTCGAGTTGTTTTTATAATTATTTACAGCTAGGAGTTAATATACAGACAATTTATTTAAACCTTTCTGAACGAAAATGACAGTACAGAAGGCGCAACACAAGGGAATTGCACTCCACGCATATGTATTGATCACAAAATTAAGTCCTCCTTTTCATCCCAGCTCTAAATTATTTCTCAAAAGAACAAAGTGTAGTTCCTTGGTGTTGCAGATGGTTTGATCGTCAAACTTAACACAAAAGATTAACAAGACAATGAACAATATTCACACCAAAATACAACAGAACCAAGAAATATAACCAAGAAAATGTTTCTGCAACACCAAGAAACCCTGAAGAGAACTTTACTTTAGCTTTACATGTGTAATTCTATTGTTAAATTTAAACAGTGTAAGCTTTTACAATTAGCCACTGGCACATCTCCCATGATGCACCTTATTTGCCTCTCAAAACTTTGCATAACCCGTACTAAGAGAAATTGAAAACAATGGTTATGCAAAATTTGGGGGGGGCGGGGGGGATAAGGTGCATTATGGAAGAAGTGCAAGTGGTGCATGGGCCATTTCTAAGTTGCCCTAAGCCTTGTTTTAAAATAAGGGTGATGGCTAAGCTTTTGGTTCGAACATTATTTTCACAGGAAAAGTTTTTTACTTAGCCTCATGTTAAAAGAGATAGTTTCCGGGACTTGAAAATTACCTATTGCCTTCTAAAGTGCAGTCCAACAAACTGTCTGAGGATCTACAATAGTAGACACTGCATGATGAATGTATTTTGGGTGTGCAAAATTGAGACAATCCTTGGTAGTTTTTTAAACCGTTTACTTAAGCTTTTTAAAGAATTTGCTGGTAATAGAAAGAACAGAAAATAGTCTAGAAACCGTGTTATTAGTTTTAGTTTTTGGTGACGTGTATATATTGGTAATATAATTTCACACCATTATCAATTAACCATTAACGTACAATAAATTCAATATACTGAGAACAAAAATCTAAACAATGTATAACAAACGTTTTACGACCTTTGGTGCAGCTCTAAAGCTGAAATATATGACAGCCAACATTGTCTAAAGAACATGACACAAGTAGTTCTACTTAAAATATGCACCTATCAATGTCACCTATCAATCTATCACGGGAAGAAGATACTGAAATCTTTCTTCGCCTGACGTGCACTGGGATCAATTGAACATTTTTAGATTTTGCGGTATCAAAGGAAACGGAAGCTCTATTTTCAAAACGGAATACTCCATCAGGTTGGAAACGTGCAGAGGTCTAATAAGGAGATAAAACCTTGACGATTTTGAATTTTCGTGACCATGTTTGAAGATAATGCGGAAGTAATTGCCCCAGTAATCAAGACCTTTAAAATAAATTTTATTTAGTGCTATTCACAAAAGAACCCAACATAACATTCCTACATGTACAGGGTTATGAGTTGATATTCTATACTTTAGTTTGACCTCAGAATAAGTTTAGTTTTGAAATGACTACAATGCTGCTGGGACTAAAATGTTCTGATAATGTTGTCGCATTTCAATAAAAGATGTCAGTAACTGAATTTACGAGAAACCAAAACATAGGTCAAACTTAGTCAAAGGCAGCAATCTACAGCTCGAGGTGGGAAATTTTTTGTGCATTTGACTGGAATGATTTGCCAAAATGATTTTCAAACTTTACCGATTTTTTTTGCCGGTCATCTCGCCACCAACGAAATCGCCAGCAATAAGTAGACTCGCTGCCAACTAAATCGCCACTAAGTAATAACTCTGTAATAATCCACGATTTTACTCACCAAATATAACATTGTGAAATTAACGGTCCGACACCAACATCGTTTTCACATCTTAGAATAACTTCCATTTCACTTCTCTCCATAGCAGATTCAAGAACAGAACAGGTAAGTTTTTATCTCGTTAAATTTCCATTTGCAGTTTACAAATTCGAATAAGCTTGGCGAAGAAGCAAAAATCCTAGGTAAGAAATCCTAGGTGAGTTACAACGTCGATTATTGCAGAGTTATAACTAGGTGGCGATTAGACTTCTTGTCGGCGAGTCGACGTCTTGATGGCGAGATGACCGTAAAACGTCTACTTGACCTGCTCAATTTGTCAAACGTAGGCGACTTTTCCTGGATTTTAATTCTTTTAAGAGGACTTTAATTCTTTTAAAAGGACTTTATCCAAGTTCAAAAAGAGAAAGGAAATATCGTCGTCGTATGTTCACGTCCTCCATAAACATCGCATTAGGTTTCACGCCGAAGTGGACGTCAAAGAAATGAACCAAAAAGCACGATGCACGTATAGAGCTGTTGTTTTGCTCATAAAACCGATTGTCTTTTGACGTTGTCTTCGTCGTCTAGCTGCTCAAGCTCCCTATTATACCAAACCGAAGGGTTATTTACAACTTCTTACGGAAGTTTTACAAAAGTTGTAAATGAGCAGTGTTGATAACAAACTATACAGATTCCGACCCAGGATAAGACAAGTGGCCTATTTTAAACATGATGTTACATAGCAGGGTCTAACTGTTGCCATCGCGGCTCCGTTTACGAGGGAGAAATACTTCTCTTGTACCCTCGCTACTCGGAGAGTAACAACGAGTTCTTTTAATTTGTCTTCGCGATCGCTTGCTTCTGTCCTCAGCTCCTGAACCCCTCCTTCCTGCTGCCGAGCTGCTGTCGTCTGGATCACGTATTCTAGAACGCCTTCTCTGATTCGTCGAATGACTTGACGCGTGCGCCTCTTCTTTACGGGGTCGTCCTCTCCTGCGCTTCACAGTAGAATGATCACCCCGCTCTTTGCTTGTCTTAGAATGAGTCTTCCTTTGTCTTTTCTCACCATGCCTTCGTTGGCGATAGGACTCTGCCGTGATCGCTTTACCACCTTCTCCTCCTGATTGTTCACTCTCACCGTCCTTTGTGCTTCTTCTCGAGCTGATCCTTGTGGAACGTCGCATAGGTGCCGCGTCAGAAGCAATCTCAGTTTGCGACTGCGTATTGGATTTATCTTGAACCTCGCTCTTTGGTTCCTCATTTGCTTCTGTTTTGCCTGCTACCTCATCTTGCTCATCACTACACACGCTCGAAGAACTGATCTCATCGTCAAATGATGACAAATCGCTTGTATGAACCGATGATACTTCAGAGATGTCTGATTCTACGTCAGAATTTTCATCGGATGAAGAAGTGTGACCAGCATGGTCACGGTCTCTTTCCATGGATTTCAACTCCACCTTATTGGAACCTACTTCACTTCTAACCATGTCGTCTTTCTGCGAAGACAAAAGACCTCTTTCATCGGAAAGTGACTGCTCCTGGAATGATTTTTCATTTACACTAGCCATATCTGTGGCTCCTGCTTCCTCGCTTGACAAAAGCTTCTCCTCCGGCTCATCAACATCTCTGGTAGCTGGCAGATCAACAGTCCTTTCTTTGCTCACGTCAGGAGTTAAAACATTTATGCTTGTGATCTCGCTTTCTGTGTCCAGAACTTTTATGTCTTCAAGTTTGTTTTCTCTAGTTAACTCCGTTTTATCGACCAGCTCAGTCGATTCTTTTGAACTTTCCAACTTATCCTCTCCATCTGATGCTTTCGTTTTCTTCTCATCCACAATAGCTGCGCCCGTGTTCTTCTCAGGAACTCTTTGGTTCTTAGTTTCTTCAACTATTGTGGTCACAGCAGAGTGATCACTTCTTTGAATTCCGGTTTCAGGTCTGCAAATTTCATCATCCATCACTTTTAACCGACCTTCACTTTCATCGCCATCAACAATCCTTTCGTGGCCATGAAGAATAGCAGGCTCGCTGCTTTCAAGCTCAGTTTTAATCCCAGTTGTCCCGCTTTCTTCCGACTTAACTTGCACCTTATCCTCCAAGGAAGACAAGACAGACCTTTCACTTTCATTTGTCTTTTCACTCTTTACTTGTAGGAGTCCAGTGAGTCCAGTGACGTCACCTTCCTCACCAGTTTGGCAGAGCTGGCTTGGGCCCAAGCTTTGAGTCCCCTCTGTCAATGTGTTGGTCTTTACTTCTAGGAAATTCAAACTATCGCTGACGACTGCTAAAGGAGAAGAAACACTTTCGTTTGGATTGAAATTTTCTAGTTTTACTCGAGATATCTTTGGTTTGTCATCTTTTAGTTTGTGCGCACTTTCTTCAGATTTTGCAAGCATGTGACTGTAATCATCCCGACTCACACTTTCCATTTTCACTCTGGATATTCTGTTTTTTCCTTCTTTAGTTCTGCTACTTTCTTCTGTTTGTTCCTTTCTACATGAAGGGCTTCCTGGACTACTTGCTTTTCCTTGTGTTAGGTGGGATTTCTTCACTTGCTGAATTCCTTTCACAGTCGCTGCACTCTTAGAACTTTCTTGAAGACCCAATTTTCCTTTTTCGCCTCCATGACTTTCATTCTTTGAACCTTAATAAAATAACACAATAATTACTTTCACAATATAATTAAATAAATAAAGTTTCTTGTTGGTTGCAGCATCTGACATCTTCTAGTAATTTCGCTTGTAGTAACTAAGTGTCTACCCTTCCTTCAAATTCGCCCAAAACATTTCCTGTCAAACACTTATTGAGTTTATTGAGTTTACAAGAAGCCGCAGGGTGAGGGAGACTATCCCTGGAATCAGACTGACATGCAGAGGGCCTGCATCTGATTTTGACATTACTTAATGCCCAAATCATTTGATTGTAACGCAATTGCATAGGAACCTTGCTTGTTATCAATTTTAAAACGCTTCTTACAAAAAAAATAGTTTACAACCCACTAATTTGTGACTTTAGATATACCTGTTGTAGATGGTACAGGAATGAGCTGACTGATGTCGCAAATAACCTCAGGCACTGATGGCTTATTCTCTTCTTTGTCATCCCCCGTCTTACGTTTGCGATTCTGTTTGTCTTGGTTATGAGGGTGTTTCTGCATGTAAATGTAGTTCTGCACAACACCTTCTATGCGAGTCTGGAAAGCCTTGGACTTACTTTCAAGAGCTTGTGAAATAAGCTGTTTTACACCTCTGTCCAAGACCTCTGATCTATATTAAAAGAAAACAGTCAATGTACTTTATACCAGACACCTTAACTTTCTTACCCATGCTCATCTTAAGCAGAGCAACTCTCGTAATTTCCAATCAAAAATTGACAGCCATTAACCAATACAAACACGAATATTAGAGTGTTTTTTCTCAATTTTTTTCATTGAGATAAAATTAACATGAAATAATCTCCACCCTGGATATTCAAAACACCCACATACTAATACTTAACCTTTGGACGAACAAGCAGGGGGGGAAAGGGTGAATGCAACCCTCCCTCTCAGGTTTTTCCTGAGTTTTTTCCTAGACGATTCAACATTAGCACCTGACGTTACCACTAGCTGTTCATTTATCCCTCACGCACATTTTGAGACAAGTTTAGGGATGATCAGTTACTATGGTTATGAGATATGACATCATAAGTAGTAGGTGGTCAAGCCATTTTTCGGTGTTCTCCTTATCAGGCAGTAACGGTAAAATTTACCGCTTGGAGCAACACTTCTTACCGCCTGCAACTGCTTGAAGTGTTTCTAAGATTAAATAAGTTTTTTTCAAATTATGATCCAAGCCGATCCTCACAAGACAAGGAAGTAAATACAGAAAAACATTAAGTATACATAGCTATTCTCTTTGATTACTTTATTTAAATGTTGACTGGTACCTTTCGAAGGACTGCAGGCTAACAATTTTTTCCTGGGCTTCTGTCCCAATTCTAAACTTTCTCGACTAGCAGGAAAAGTTCGCAACTTCTGCGACTTGTGTTACTAAATTGACCCTAGCAGCAATAGGCAGCCTTCATTCGAAAAATTCTTTGTTTTGAGGTGTTTAAAATACTTTTAGGTCAATTGGTTGACAGGATGCTCAGAAATAAATTAATAAAAAGCCTTCATGAACGCAAGGCCCCCTCACCTCCTCCCTTGACCTTACTGGTCAAGAATGGTCCCTTACCTTCTGAGCTAAAATTTAGGGAGAACACTATTTTTGAGAGAAAATGCATCTTTTTCCAACTTCTTTCACTGATAAAAGTAAATCTTGTGGATAAAATGAAGCGAACTACTTATTTAAGTGTTATTTTACATTGTCAAGCACAAAAAATTACCAATTTCTGCCATTTGTACCTGTTTTCGAATTCTTGGTAAAATCCAAGATGGCGACCATGTTTGGTGACGTCACAGGTCTCTAGCAGCACCACCACCCATAAAAAAAAACCTCACCTTGTAAACAAGATCAAAGGCTTTCCACTGAAGGTGAAATCGTTTGGAAATACTGCAACATATCAAAAACTCTAGGGAGGGGTGCCATTAAACCCCCGCCCCATGTACCATAGTGGGAGTATGACTTTGTGTGTACATCTGAGGGTTTATAAGTTATGCAACACCTTACAGGAAGGAGCCCAAAATTGAGACTTCCTTTAATTAACTCAAATTCTGTCATGCAGACATCAACCAATCAGAAGTCTAGGAGAGTTTCCAGCTGGCTTCTGATTGGATTGAGTCTGCACGAAAGAATGTGTATAAATCAAAAGCAGTCACACTTTTGGGTGCCTTGCTGTGATACACTCTTCATAACATAACTTACTGATTAATGTGTTTTCGCAAGCTGTCTCTGACTTGGTTTTTAGGAAGGGCATCTGACCATGTCTGCTTAGATAAGAATGTTGCTACATGACTCTCTACTCTCTGTGTCAACTGCCGATAAGATTCCTGTTTACAACAAAGAAGAAGAATCATTTAAGCCAGGCAGAATGATGAGGGCATTATTTTTACAACCACTATGCAGTCAGTATAAAGCACAGACAGCGGACTGGGGATTGGGTATAAAACATGGACCAGATATAAAAATGCAAAATTCAGACTATGCTTAAAAAACTGGGCTAACTACTTCTTCACGTGGTTTCTATTTATAAAGACGACATTGATTGTTTGCATAAGTGCCCCTCTATTGACCTTCTCACATGGGTTCTTTGTTTGCTCATATCCTAGGCATTGAAATGGTTAGTCTGGGTCTATGACTTATTACAGAGTTGAAGCTTATAGTCCCAAAAAGGAGTGTTTAAAGGAATAACATTATTGTCAGTTGCTTTTATATCTTGATTCGAAGCTTTTCAGATTTATACCTTTTGTTGGTTTAAAACTAAACTGTAAACTGGATTGTCCTCCAACTCTTTTTCTAAAAAATCAAATTCAGTTTCATTTTCAGTAACATCAAGTAATGTCAAGCTTCTTTGCCTATCCAATTTTAAGGCTTCATAATGTTTGCCTTCCCCACATACGTTGGGGAGGTGAGATTGTGTGAAAAGTGACTACTCTTTTTGTGTTTACCACATGTTTACTTTCCTCAAGCTGTTTGCAGTGGCCGATCCAGACCTTCAGATGGGGGGGGGCGGTCATCCAGACCCTGAGATAAGGGGGGGACAGTCTCCAAAAAAATTTATTTCACCCCTTCAAGCCTCAGTTTGGCCTGAAAATAAGGGGGGCCGCCCCCCGGGGCCCCTCCCCTAGATCGGCCACTGGTTTGTAAAACAGCCCCTAGCCTTTTATATCCAATTGGTGGTTTCTAATGCACCTCTTATACCCAGTTGATACTTAATACCCAGTCTTTTCACAGTCTGTAGTTTGTGTTTTTAACTGGCTGTCTAACAATGTTTTCTTGACTGATTATTGGCATTTAATATTCACTTTATTTTCATGTCCATTGTGCTTGATTACGCTGCAACATTTTAAAGAGAAATTAGAAGGTATTCGGTATTGGGGTGTACAGTGGTGTTCTGGCAGAACAAGCATTTTGTAAAAATCAAAGAGAAATATATGCCAAAAAGATAGACAAAAGGTGACAATCAGCCCCACATCTGGAAAAACCTTTGGTGGCAAATGCCACAGCGTGGAAACTCACAGTTTGATAAGTGACCGAAAAAGTCTTGGGGAAAATAGGCATGTTTGCAATTACTTGAGCCTTCATCTCCTCTTCAACAAGAATGGTCACACAAAGAATTGCGAAAGAGAAATAAGCTTAAACTTAAATTAAGGTGTAGCCAAATATTAAACTAACCTTTTGTTCAAGCTCTTCAATACAGTCACGTCTAAATTGGTCGAAAATGCCTTGTGACTTCACATATTCAACAATCTGATTCACCAAACGTCGCGATTTGTAATCAAGTTTTGCTGGTGGTGGTTCGGCCGCCATCTTGAATTAAGAGATATCCCATAAGTCCTTGGTGGTCAAGAACTCGACCCAGTCTATCTCAAACACAATACTTCTTCGCACATCAAACATTCATGTTTGCCAAACTGAAGTACTCTGTTTGTACAGCAGCACTTTGCGGGTGCATTTCCATGGATCCTTAAATTTACTCGTTGATTTGATTGAATTTGGGGAATCAGGCACTTTTTAGGATATACACGACAGTCGTATTCGGACATTCCACGCGTTCGCCAAGCAAGACATCTTCGATCGACGAACTGCTGACCTTCTGACTTTTTCCTTCGCGCGACTAAACTCAACACCAGCACTATTCTAGTGGACAAGCAGACCTTAATAATCATCGATCGTTTTGTTTTACCCACATAAGCAAGAAAATTGTGGAGGGATTTTGTAATATACTGACTTCTTCCTGAAGCCATCAAGATGTCTGCCGGATATCGTGGAATTCCAATGCCTGCGCCAAGCGTTCCCACTCCTCGCGGACTGCAAGCGATTTATTCCACATTGAAACAAATTTATCCCGACCAACCCAACCCGCTACAGGTCACTGCACTAGTGAAATACTGGTTAGTGTGCTTGCAAGTTAATCATGTAGTTACTTATGCCCTACTGGTAGTCAACATGCTGTAGTTAGATACATAAAATGTTACGTTCCATTGGGACGTTCCAACTTCTTTTTCCACCACCTTCCCCTACTCTCGCCCCCGCTGAGGATGGCACGTTTTTCCGAAGGGGGATTGGGTTTTCTTATCTTCTAAGCTGACAAAATTTGAATCTTTCCGATTTCTTTTCAAACTTGCTTAATAAAAATTGACTAAAAAGATTTCAGTTTTCAAATGGTTGTGACAAAAAAAAATGAGGATTCAGAATCTTTGTAGGGGTTTGTATAAAAATTAAACATCCCATTTCTAAAGCAAGTTTCAGACATCACTGACTGCCCTGAGCAAGACTACTTTTTCTTTTGAACTCCAAAAAATGAAAAATTGGTGTCTTTGTCATGACAGGCTTGGAGGTCCTGACCCACTGGATTTCATCAGCATGTTTAATAACCCAGGGAGTCCTATGGAAGGTATACCATCTCACTGGCATTATGTATCATCTGGACTATCAGACCTCCATGGCGATGGCCGTGTCCATGAGTAAGGAGTGCATTTTTTAATAAACTTTCTGCAGTCTACGTCACTTAGAGATATTCACTGCATGTACAGAAGGTGAAAAGAGATAGCTTCTGACTTCCTGATTCTCCAGTACATATTTCCCCTTATTTTCCCCAAGTAGATGTCCTTATTTCCACCCTGGACCTTTTTGTTGCATTGCTCAGTAGATAATTTTTACATATTCAAAGAAAGGAATTAACAATTCTTTTGAGTTTCTGCTTTCATGAGGTATTACAGCAGCAAAACACCTTTATTTATACCAATTTTCGGTTGGAAAGGGTTTTCCATTTTGCAGTAGAGGATGCTTGAATTTCCAGGCTTTTGTGCGATATAGCATTTAGCTGGAGGGCGGGAAAGTCTTAATCTTTATGAGTTCTTTATGAATTTTCGCATTTGTGGTAAACTCAAAGACAGATGTTTCTGTTGGTTTCTGGCAGCAATATTTTTGCCCCTCCAAGGGACACCAACATGGCATCTCCATAAAAGCTTCATAAATTTGGTAAAACATTTTTCCAAATATCTCACTTATGAAATATTTCACAGACCTGATTCTTGGCGAGGCTCTTTGTACATTTCTGTTCTTTCATTGTTGAATGGTTCGCATTTTAATTTGTGATGATGTGACAGTGAAAACAGAGAATTTCTTGAACTTCCTACCATGCAGTCATACCATAAAACAACAGTGATAGCTTTAACTACAGTGTGCGTTAAAGCGGGCCTCCTTGCCATGGTTGGTCAAGAACCTAACTAATCTTTTTTCCCCAAAAGTATGGTAATGCCTTTGAGTGTAACACTTGGCATCAGAAATCCATGCATATTGTTCAAAATTACTTAAAATTAATGACTTACTGTTGGTAAAATCATCATTTTGCACAGGGTTACCAGGCAAGACTTTCCTAGTGGGTTTGGATTTGAGCTCACATTTCGACTGAAAAAGCAAGCTGGAGAGACATCACCACCCAGCTGGCCAGCAGAATTACTGCAGTCTCTGGCCCGTTATGTTTTCCAAACAGGTGTGCAGATTACAGTTGTTTTAAAAATGCACTGCTGTGACAAACAATTTCACTAACTATGGCCACACATCCAAGTCAGAAGCTTGAGAGAGAACAAAGCAAAATGCACTAGAAAAATGCCTGTATGTACTAGTAATAATTGCAAATTAGGGGAGTGAGTTCAATGGGGAGGAGAAGGGTGGTGGGTAGTGAGTGGAAAAAACATGCAAAGTGCAAAACCTGATGGGCTTGTAATATTGAGAAATCAAAATCAGACACTTTTATCAATATGAATATCAGCAGCTGTCTCATCAGTGTTATTGTTTGTCCTCCCTTTTTACAATTTTCGTTTCTATTTCATTTTTACTCAAAAATGCAAGAGCTTACTGTACTTGTTACATTTACTTGGCTAAACCTCTAAGTAAAGTACATGTAAGTAACAACAGGTCAAAACTGACTATGATCCTCAGGATATTCTTTTGAACTATAGGATCAATAAAATTGGCTAAAAACTGGGATACAGAAAAGTAAAGTTATCTGAGAAGTTTAAGCGTCGCATATCACTTTAAACCCCTGTTGTATGACCCAAGGCTAACATGGCTCACTTATAGCACTGTTTTAAAAAAAAACGCACCCGGAATTAGTGAGATGAAAAGGTCAACATTTCACTGTTCAACTTCTTGTATATTTTTCAAAAATGGTGAGAATCAAAAGCAAATACATGCAATGCTGTAAATAGCTTTTAAAAGCGAAAAGATGTAATTTGTAATAGAATCAAATATGTTTGATCTAAGCTGATCTTGCTTGAATCCGTGAAAACAAATACAGTGTGCAAAACACATTGAACATAATATCTACATATCCGATTATCTTAGAATGGAAATTTTCCCATGATAAAAAAACTTAATTGAAAACTGCGCGAAAAACTTAAACAAACCTGTGTGGTAGACAGAAAATCACCAGCGTTTCATCTGTGAACTAGTGTCACAAAATAGATACCAGCTCCTGGGTGAGAAAAACTGAACACATGAGATCGAGGCAAAGTGTGCCAGGCCAGTCCAAGATGGTGTCCAAACCATAAAATCGCATGGCATACAGAATGCTTACTAATTTCATGTATGGTAAACAAATAGTAAAAAATAATTAAAATAATAGATGGTATATCATCTGTCTCCTAAAATGAAAGGGATTCCACGGGCCATTTTTTGACAAGAACAGATTTTTGAATTCACTTTAATTTTAATCTTTGACTTTTCTGAGAGTGGCCCTGTAAATTGCCTTTTCTTCGACAGATAACACATTACAGAGTGGTGACCATGTGTCGTGGCACTTGCCATTAGACCAGACGCCTTCCACTGCTGGTCAGTACGACTGTAACCCATCCCACATACAGCACATGTTAATGGCGGATGACCCACAGTTGCCACCACTTACAAGTCCCTTGGGATCTGTGCATTTCATACAGGTTAGGCAATTGTTGGGAGAACTTTGTGTGAATTACTTTTTTTAAAACTAAATGATAGTTTTGTTAATGTCATCAAATTTAAAGAGGCTTTGTCTTATGAAAGGTGGTTGGAATTTGCTCAGAAGAGCTACAAGCAGCTCAGCATTGGAATGGCCCTGCAGTTTTGGATCTTCTGCGAAGTGTTTTCCCGTAAGTGGTGTACAGATGATCCCCCTAAAACAATATTATGGGGGAAATTTAGAGAAAAATAATGCTTTTGGAATCCTCAAGGTTCTAAATGGTACAAATTGTTATGTCTTCCTCACTGAGCTGTGTTGCCTATTTTTGACTTTCCTCATTTCTACAAACAAAAACAACAATTTTTGTTTACATGTTTAAAAAAAATGCTGATTTCATTTAACGTATTAACTATTTTAACACCACATGATTATCATGCCCTAACTACCTGTATTTTACATTTTTGGTTATTTATCTGCTAAGGAGATGAGGGTGCAGTTCAGCATGTGTTTTATTCAGTTTAATCATGTTTTTCATCTTTTTTTTTAGGGCTGGTGGACCCTGGCTCATAACAGATCTGGATAGAATAGAATCAATTTTTGTTATTAATCCCAACCTTCAGGTAATTTATAATGTGTTTTTGCTTGCTTGAATTATAGTCGCAACCATTATTGTTATCTGCACCTATCAGTACTGTGACTTCTCTGGGGTGGAAATTTTTCTTTAAAAATATCTTTCTAGAAGACTGGCTGGATTTATGTTGGATCAACACACTCTATCCAAGACTCACTTAAAAGGAAGGTCTGATAAGAAATACCAGTAACTGTTTTTAATCAACACTCAAAACATTATGACTTTTGCATGTTACAGTACAACAAAGTCAACCAGGGTCTCCCAACATTTATTGGTCAATCAAGAGTCACATTCATTGCAAAGCCATCTGACTTAGTAGTTTGTAAGCCAATCAAAACTATTAAGAACATTAAATAACCCTCAGTTATGTTTGTTGCACTGTAAGTATTCTAAATTACTGGTATAGGCTGGAGTTATCAATTCGAAAGGTTGTTCACCTTCATTTAAGGCAGGGACTTAGTTGTCCTTTTTATAATGAACTTCATTAATATCACTGTAAAACAGGAAAGAGTGTCAAGTGGAATCAAGAAGGAAGGTTCAAATCTTAGTGGTGTATATGCAAAGTGTTGGTGGGAAGAAAACTTTATCAACAACTCTCCAGGTCACCATGCTGGATTTCCTCCAGGTTCATCTCATGATGCCATGATAGTGAGAGATGTTGCTGCTCGCTTTCCTGTGCTACCACCAATAAATTCAGGTTCTACATTAGAGAGAAGATCAGCTTGTAGCAGCGTTTTGAGTGAAATATCACGGACAAGGACACTACGTGGAGTTCATCTTAGGTTTGGGTTAGAAGCAGCAATGCTTTTGCCACTTGCTTTGAGGTATGTACTGTGTGAGCTTCAAGTTTGATGGTGCATAAAAAAATTTTTGAACTGATCTTGAATCTTGGAATGGTTGTGTTGAGTCTCAAATTCTCATTTTTGTGATAGTACTCAGTTTCATCTTGAGGTCTTGACCATTGTACTTGAAGTCTCACAGATTTTCGATGAGTCTCAGATTTTACTGCTGACCATTCTTGTTTGTTTAGCACCTTTAGGAGGAAATAATCTGCTTTTAAGTCATATCCACATTTTAATGAACCTGCATGTGCAGTACGTCACTTCCCATAAGTAACCAGCTATTCTAAATGACCACCCAATCAAAATACCCAGCTCGACCAGAGCACCATTCATAGTACCTCTCACAAGAGATCATATGTGGCTGCTGATTCTTGGCATTTTTGGAAGGTGCTTAGTTATCAGTAAAATAACAACAATAAATAATTAATTCAGTGTACAATTGCAAGTGCTTAGTGATTGATTTGTACAGTGAATATATGATTCATTCTTTTATGACTACGGTAACAGGGTTTTCAGTAAGACTTCTTAGGGGAAAGGTGTAATGTTACAGGAGAATATTTTGAAAAAGCCTCCTTGTTTGTATAAAAAGAAGTCATAGGCTATCAAACGTTATCCGGAGAATTCTGTGTAATAAACTGAGAATTCTCTGATCTCCGATGCCTAATGAACACCTTGTGACTAAAGTTGTTACTCCCTTACTGCTTTTTTTTTTTCAGGGGCCGTCTTAATCATGGGCGACACTTCACATTTCACAGTTCCATGAGTGATATGGCCATCACATTTCTAACTCCCAATGTCACAGGTTCCATAACAGATAATGATCACAAGTTTGCTGCCTGTGGTACCTGGCTTCAGGTGTGTTAAGGTTATTTATTTCAAATGTAGCATCAGCTATGCCTCATTTCTGGATCTTTGCGTCAAGCAAATGACTATTTAGATCTCAAAGTTTTGGAGAATTTAAGTGTCAAATCAAGTTTCTGGCTGAGGAAATTAATGTTTTGTTTTTCTTCAATAATTATAGTAAATCACATTCTTGGAATTGTTTTAAGGCAAAGATAGTCAAGAAACTCTTGTCACTAGAACAATTTGATTCATGCATATCTAAATTTGAATTTTGAGATAGCAGTATAACCTTTGAACAATCATGTTGAACTGTAGCTTTCAACCTTGCCTCTTCCAGGTAGTATTTGTTTTGTCTTTTGGAAATGAAAGGCTAAAAATTATTGACCAAGTCTTATAGAACATACAGGAAGTGCTTGATGAACACCTTAACTAATTTGCTGAACAGAGCAGTCCATTATTAGATGACAGGATCTCTCTGCCAGAATTGTATTATCAAAATTTGTTGTTTGTTGTACTTTACTTCTAGTTAGCCTGTATTACAAACCTGGCTTCTTGCCTGCTCTTCATGGTGTTTTAACAGGTTTTGATTACAGAAGACTTCTTGCAAAGGCTTGATAAAGATGTGGATGACTTAACAAGACCTAGTGAGGTAAATACTGTCACCTACACTACAGTGACAAACCAATCATTGGCAAAGGTCAGGGTTCCATTCCTGGTCAAGCCTGAATTTTTTCAGGTTCTTTTGCAACTGCTTACTTTGTTTATTCAACTGTAAGGATCATATCCAGTTTCATACATTTGCAAGATGTTAGTTAATTTTTCCTGTCAGGGCTTTATAATAAGGATTAAATTAACACAAATGACATATGATCTGGCTGGTGACAAATTAGCAATACAAGTACGTGTCAGACAGCGTCAATTTAAATGATTTTAAAATAAATCATCAAGGAATATTTTAGATCTGGACTTATTTTCCATCATCATAACTGATATCTTTGACTTAATGATTTTATTCCTTTTTCCAGATCAGACTTCCAAGAGAGTATCGCTGGCCAAGATATGGAATGGTTATCTCTGTTCTTCCAGATGAATGATGTGTTACCAAACTTCCGACAAGGCTTCGACCGCAGTATCTAAACAACTGAAAAAAGGAGATCCAAGTCTTTAGTTCACAACCATTTTATGACTATGTGTTGTCCCAGAAGAAATTTCCAAATCTTTTCTAGATGCGCAATTTTTTCAATGATCTAACATCCAGTCCATTCTTGTTGAGATACCATCTGCCTCTTAATTTTCAATATTATTTTGTTTCCAGAGGGTTGAACAATTTTGATCCAGAGTAGAACATTGTATCATTTACAAGGAGACTGACTGGATAATTAGTAATAGATCTTAAAAATGCCGTGTGGTACGTTATTTGGTACATGTATGTAGTATATAATAGCCTTTCAAAAATGTTTGGGTTTGATGTAAAGAGAATGAATTTTATAAGGCTGTTCATTTTTATCAGTTGCGCTCAATGTATCATGTGGTGTGATAACAATTGCATGTACTTGTGCAACAATAATTCAATGAAAAATGATTGGCAGCAGATAGCATATATTTGAGAAAAGCAATATAGAGCCCTAATCCAGAAGCATGTTTTTGTTATACACACAAATAGCAAAGCAATCTCAATAAAATTCTTAATTTTAGACTATCCCTATTTTGAATGTTTTATAAAATTACCAGTTGACTGCATTTGTGGAAGCGGACAGGTGATCATGTAGACAGTAATAATAATAATAATAATAATAATATTAAGAAGAAAGAATCTTTATTGAGATAACTTTTTCATGTAAAGTATGGTTAAAATGCAAAATACACACAATTAACGAAGACGTTAAAAAGCTAAAATAAAACAGTGATATGTGAATTTGAGAGGCAGGCTTGCGGATGACAGAAATGTCATATTTATGGCTGATGGCTTCTTTTAAATTCTTTGAAACACGAACATGGTGTTTAATGTTGTTGGTGTTAGAGAAAGAAATGTTTTCATTCACTGTACCTTTGCCTCTATCATTTCTGTATGCAGAACTCGGCAAAAAATGGCTCAGTCACAAAAGAACAATACACACAGAAAAAAACCCAGTGATCTTCCTTACCTTTCATTTAAAAAGGGGAGGGGTAAAAGTACGGATAATTAAGAAGCTACCGGGACATTATAGAAACACTTGTCTAACTCCCACTAAAATGCTTTGGTTGTCTTTTTCTCAAGTTAATATCTGTAGTCCGGTATGGACCATGCCCAAGTTAAAGGAAGCAAGACGCAAGAACCAAAGAGCATTCCTGAGGGTTGACAAATTAGTTATTTATGATAACCCGGTAAATTCTGTATCTACAAATGATGAGAACGCCTCAGGAGAATCTAGTAACGCCGATTAATATGCTTGTTATCTCTGCAGCGATTCACTAGGATTTTCACTATGTAATTACTGCAAGTGTCAGTTTCCATTTCATGATTTGGATGACAATGCTTTTAAAATTGTCCTTTATGAGTTTCAACATGGGACGATAAGCTATGGCACTGATCGACTTGAAACACTTTTTTTCAATCCAATTCTTGACCAACATTCTAGCCTCAGTGATCCTAATAGTCACCTTGATCCTGATTTAAACAACCAAAATTATGCTAGTTCAGTTAGTTATTGCAATTACGAGACTACGGAAGATTTGAATGGGGTAATAGGTGGTAATAACTTAATATCGTTTTCGCTATTTCATTTAAATGCCCGCAGCCTAGTTAAAAACCAAGATGCCCTTTCCCACTTACTAGCCAAAATAAATCACAAGTTTTCAGTTCTTGCCATAACCGAGACACTGGTGAAAGAAAGTAATGTTAATAACTTAAGCTGAAGACTACAATTTTGTTAGCAACCTTCGCGCTAATAGAATTGGCGGAGGAGTTGGACTCTTTATCGACCAAAATTTCTCATATAAAATCCTGCCAGAGTTTAATGTTCCCGATGCAAATATTATTGAGTCTCTTTTCGTTGAAATTTTCATTCCACGACATAAAAATATGGTAATTGGAGTTATTTATCGCCCTCCTTCTGAAAACACTGTGGAATTCATAGAGAAAGTAAATGAAATTATCTCAGGTGTTACCAAAGGCAATAAGCATTGTTATATAACTGGGGATTTTAATTTGGATCTACTAAAGCATGAATTCCATTCAGTCACCACTCAATTCATTGAATCGCTTTCTGCTTATGGTTACAAAACCCACAAGAATTACAGCACATTCCGCGACGCTTATAGAAAACATTTTTACGAACAATACTTCAGTATCCTCAATAACTGGTTTGATCATAAGTGATATCTCAGATCACCTGCCGGTCTTTTCAATTGTTTTTGGTGCTTACTTGCGTAAAGATAGCAACAGCTTTACTATCCGAGATACCAACCAGATAAGAGTCAACGAATTTAGACACAAACTAGAAAATACTACCTGGGATTTCTCTGATCAGGCCAACAATGCCAATGATCCTAACACCGCTTACAATATTTTCATCAATAAGTACACTGGCTTATTTGATACGTGTTTCCCTTTTAAAACTATCAAGGGTAAAGCTCTAAACTCCTTCAGGAAACCTTGGCTTACAAAGAGCTTACTTAGGTCAATCAATAAGAAAAATAAGCTATACAAGCAATACCGATCGAATGAAAAACTTCTCAAATACAAAACCTATAAGAACAAACTAACTAATCTTCCTAGAGTTGCCAAGAGGCTTTATTTTGAAAATCAAATTGAAATAAATAAGACTAACATCAAGCAGACGAGGAGGATTTTGAATAATGCAATAGGCCGAAACAAAAAGAAGAAATTGACATACCCGTTAGTAGATGAAAATGGTGAAAGCATTACCAGTACAGAAAAAGTCCCCAACAAATTCTGTAAATTTTTACAAACATCGGTCCAAATCTGGCCGATAAAATAGCCCCTGCCTCCAACTCGTTCCAGAATTTTATAAACAGTGTGCCCTCAGATTTGCTGTCAAGCTTCATTCATGTAACCGCTGAGGAACTCAAAACAATAACAAAAGGTTTCAAGGACGGTAAGGCCCCTGGAGCTGATAGCATTCCAATTTCTATTATCAAAAAACACTCGACCTTATTTCAGATCCGCTGCTATCAATTATTAACCTATCTTTGTCATCAGGAGTTTTTCCAGATAGACTGAAAATATCTAACATTATTCCTATTTTTAAATCTATTAATGCTAGCTTAGCACAAAACTACCGACCAATTTCTATACTTCCTGCCTTTTCTAAAATTTTCGAAAGAGCTGTTTATAATCGCATATGTCAATTCTTAGTCGATAATGACATATTATCTAAACATCAATTCGGTTTTCGTCCTGGTCACTCTACTTCCCACGCTTTGATTAATTTTATGAGCAAGGTTGCTAACGCCGTTGACTGCCAAAAATATTTAGCCGGAATATTTCTTGACTTATCAAAAGCCTTTGATACCCTAGATCACGAAATACTACTGTATCAAAATTGGAAGCATGTGGCATCACTGGGACAGCCCATCGATGGATAACTGACTATTTGCGTAATAGGATACAATATGTTCAAATTGAAGATTCTAAATCCGATGCTTTACGACAAATTTGTGGCGTACCGCAAGGCTCTATACTAGGCCCCTCCTTTTTATTATTTATATCAATGATCTCCCAGCCTGCTCTAGATCTAATGAACTCGAATTTATATTATTTGCTGATGACACCAGTATATTTTTTGAACATAGTGACCTGGATGTACTAACCTCTCATCTTAACGACCAGCTCCATAATGTTTCAACTTGGCTAAAAGCCAATAAGTTATCAATCAACGTTAAGAAAACAAAACTAATGATTTTCAGACCAAGGCAAAAAACGTTACCTATCACAAGGCAGATTATTGTAGAAAATAATGTAATTGAACAAGTAGATAATACTAAGTTCCTCGTAGTTTATATTGATCATTACCTTACGTGGAAAACTCATGTTAATTTTATTGCGGCTGAGATTTCTAAATCTGTCGGGTTACTTTATAAAGCTAAATACTATTTGCCCTCAAAATCTCTTCTTACACTATACTATGCCCTTATTTATCCATATCTCACTTACTGCAATCTAATTTGGGCCTCTACTTATGTCACCAACCTGCAACGAATTTACCTACTACCGAAAAGAGCAGTCCGGGCGATCTCTAAGGCTGACTACAAGGCTTCCAGTAAACCGCTTTTTGCAAGTTTGAAAATTCTTGATGTTTTTAGTATCTACTCACTCCAAGTAAGTTCTTTCATGTACCTATATCAAAATGACGCTTTACCTATTGCTTTTACTCAAATCTTTCAAACTGGAAATCAGATTCATCAATATTCAACAAGATACTCTGACTTTTACCGACCTCATACCTGTAGAACAAATATTAAAAAGTTTTCGATCCTGTTTCAAGGTCCTAGAATATGGAATTCATTACCGAACAACATCAAGAACGCCCCGACCTTTAATATATTCAAGCGTGTGATCAAACCATTTTTAAGGGTCAGGCAGGATACAGCCTAAATACCTTAACACCTTATATCTACATTTTTCTCTAAACACACTTATATATACATACTGAAAATACTCTTTTTTGTTTATTTTTAAATGCCGCCTGGTATTTTAATTGCCCGTGGGGGGGGGGGGGGGGGGTCTCTATTCCTCATAAGCTCTGCTTCTCGGAGATTTCCCCGCCACAGTCACTCATTCAAAATTCTATCCTCATTTTAAATTTAATATATTAATTAACTATTTATTATCTTTTCTATTCTACTTGTAATTCATTCTGTGTGGCAAAATAATAATAATAATAATGGACAGAGTATTTCTTTGGCTTGCAAGAGGCCGATAAGGAAAGTTGCATTGTACAGTTGCATTGCATTGTGAGCGCTTCTGAGACAGTGAAGTAGACAAGACCCCCATATAGTGGGATTTCATTGGGCGGCCGACTGCTTGATGCCTGTGGAATGGGATAGAGGTAGCCTTTTGAAGCAAGAAATGATTGGCATTATTTTTAACTGGGACAGTTCCACAACTCCCTCCCTTCTCCCATCCCTCCGCTACCAAATATGCCATGACAGTAGTAACGTGACTAATGTGATCTAACCGGGAATTCCCAAACTTATAGTCGTTCTGTGCTTATAAAATGTGACAGAGTCAATTTTGGTGTTAAAAATACTTTTTTTAATAGTAATTTTCTGTTTCTTTTAACTCGGAAAGCAAATTAAGTTTCATTTTTATTTCGGTCGGATATTGCATTTAAAGCCTTTCTGACTATCGAAGTGGGTATGTTTCTGTTTGACGGGGCGATCTTCAAATAGCATATTGATTATTCCTTTCTTGAAAGGAAAGACTTTTCCGTGCACGCAGGGAGAGAAATGCAGCAAGTCAGGGCTTGTCCTTTGGGGGCCGTGTGAGGACATTGTTTCTGCAACTCCCGCTCAGGCTAACAAAATTATCAAATTCTGTATTTAGGAAATCATTCGGTGTAGACATAGGGCTAATAACTCCACGCAAAAATTTTGAGTTCGTTCCAAATCGACTCCAAAATCGTTTCGCCAGACGACCTGAAATGACCAGACCCCTCCCCGCAAAACTCGACCCCATTGAAGGGGAAATGGGACACGCTTCTGGGAGTTCGGTACGCTATTTTGTCATTTTGCTGCACAGACGAGGCTGCCTCCATTTTTCTATTGGGCGTTCCCCCCACGGACAGCCCAATAATAATAAGTTTTATGGGTTTGAATTGTGGGGCTAGACACAGTGAGTTAAGATAAGAGCTTCTCTCAATCACTGATGACTGTTAAGCGCTCCCTTTACCAAATCACGCAAGCCTGCCTGTGTTAGCTTAGCTCGAAAGTTGTAGCGGGAACTCGCAAAGGATTCTCTGGCTACACGGGCAACCAAGCTTGTACGGGAACACTTGCCTTAAAAAAGGGCACTCATCCTTCAGCCTTCTCAGCTTCCTCTCTTAAATAAGGTATTTTACACCTTCTGCGACGCTAGCAATGAGGGCGTTGTTGTTGTTGTTGTTGTTTTTGCGCTTTTTGCGCCTCCTCCTATCTCGTGACAACCTCTTCATGTATGACTCGTCTTCAGGGCCGGGTTTTTTCATCTTCCCAAGGGCATTTGGAAACAAGAACTTTGCAAAATTTGGGGGCATGCAGAGTGTGTTACTGGGCACTGTGAAAAAGGTGAATTAGGAGAAAATTTAGGAATACCTCATCAGCCTGTAAATCTAACTTCTATTGTACTTTATGAGATCAAAGCAAGAGCAAACAAATACAGCTTGCTATCCTTATTTCCAAGACAAGCACTGCCCGGATGTACATGCAGCTGAAGGCTGTTTTTAGAGAACAAAGGATGGGAACTAATATGGCTAATTAATTGGAGTGGTTAGGGGTGTCATAATCAGTGAGTGATTGTGGGCATTAAGATATTAATCGAATATTTATCCAGGATAACCCTTCAGTTCAAAGTACTGTTATCAACAGGGTCCTGCTGACTAAGAATTAAAAACTGATAAGAATTACTAAAATATATAAAATAATTAATTACACATTTTTGTAATTTTGGGCTATAAATGGCCATGTAAGGAGTCGCCATGGAAATACCTGCGTCACATTTGCGTCATATATTTGCCAAATGAGAGGAATATCACGCAAGTCAACGGTCGTGGTTAATTTAACGGATTCATGGACTCAGTGACTGTTGCAAGTTCATGGCGTTATAAGTGTTTTTCGGGGCCACTTTCCTATGCTGGTATCACTAAGCTGGAATGTGAGTAAAGGCAAGCCTCTTAAAGAAGGTGAGAGGTGGTTTCGCGCTAACTGAGACACCAAACATTCTTCGAATCAGACATGGCGGTTCACGAGTGAAGTCATCTCCCTAGGTTCTTGTGCGGCGTTTTTCCAGTCCCTCTCAGTCAATTCACTGTGACGTATCCGAGGCGCTTGGACCACGTGACCTAAAACGCTTTTGCCACGGTCAGGCGAGACGGATTCCAGAAAGTTTCGACTTGAATACAATATTTCGCTGGTAGCACTGTCTGGCCCTAAGCTCGCGTAACATGGTATGGCCTTGAGAATTGCTGTAACTTTAAATCATTTTTGCCTAAAAAATAGACGACGAAGAGGTGTAATTTTTGGTGTTGACTTTCGGCCAAAAAAATGGCTTTTTGGACTCAATTTGCCGCCCAACGAACGACGATATAAAGTGAAAATTGCACTTGGTTTGTTTGCTTTCAAATTTGCAAAATTAACCATTAAGTGCTAAAAATAAATGACCAAAAGGATGTACTAAAGCTAAAGCACAAATAGTTAACCCATGCATGTACAGTATTTTCTACGCAAATATGTATTGTTAGGCTTAATAAAGGGTTAAAGCAGTCGAATACAAAACGGCATGCTCTCTTTTGTAAAAAAGTTATCAATTTTAAAAATCGATCACAGATCACAGCTCCGCAGACTGCATTTCGGGGAAATGATTTCGAGGCTTCGTTTCTCGATGGAGCGGATCAGAGAGACAGATACCTTGCTCCCGCCTGGTACCCTCAAGAGCTAGTCTGCGAACGGCAGACGTTCCTCCTCGCGGAGGGAAACGTCCTTCAGAGGCGATGAGCGAGGAGAAACGTCTGCCGTTCGCAGGCTACTCAGGAGCTGGCAACTCCTAATACCATAAGCCACAGAGACATTCAAACTGAACTCACAAGCCAATAGCTTATTTCCCTGGTTAATCAACGCCATGGAATGATTTTTGCTCCGTTACGGTCTGATTTCGAGGAAGCTACGGGAGTGTATATACTTATTTGTCGTTTCAATTCCAAATGATTCAGGAAAGAAAGAGCAATATAAGAATTGGAAATGGAGTTTCAAGAAATGTTTGTGTCTGAGCTCTAGTCATTGTTTACATAATTTTAAAAGCGGGAGTTGCTTACGGTATGTACATAAAAGCAAGGACGACTTGAGTCGTGCTAGTTGTAAAACAGGTTATTTCCCAGTTGCCCCAGGCTTCTGTTTCAAAGCCAAGTGCGTTGGAAGAGGTTTTTATAGGGCTTCTATAACCGCAATGAAAAGAGGTCATATTTGTGTGGAGTAGGCTGAATGAAGTTAAGAAGAAAGGGAGTCATGAGGGAAGTCATTACAGGGAAGGGAGATGGGTGCAGCAGCGTAAGTTAATAATATCACTCAAACAGACGAAACACTTTCAGTAATATTGTTGATCATTTTATTTTCTACAAAATTATTTCTTTACTATTTTTTAAGGAAACTGGCAAAACCTTCTGCTGCCGAGCTTCTGGAAAGGATATTATGTCTATTTTTCAACAAACCAGTCTTTTTTTGCTATCTCATACCAGTTTAAGTGGAAAATTTGACACAAACCCAGCAGAAAAGTTATATCTTTATCTCTGCATTGGGAACTGTGTTTAAATAAAAACAGCCGCTGTCAATCATCATTGTGTTTCTAACCATTATTTTTGTTTTGTCATGGTAAACAAAATTACGTAACGAAATGTTAAAATCTATTACAGTTTCACATCAATGACATACAGCTAGAAATGTTAAGCATTACACCACATCAACAGTATTAAATCAGGAACTGGCATGAAATCTCTGCAGCCGAAATTCCTTTTTTAGTCTTGACTTACAACAACACACAACACAACAAGGACAAGAAAACACGAATTTGCAGTAAACCACTGCAGTCAAAATAACTTTCTTAGTCTTTTGATTTCATCGTTACAACACATCAACAGCACGAAATTAGGAACAGGTATGAATTCTTTGCAGCCAAAAACCTTCTTGAACCAACTTCAAATTTCAATGTTGTTTTACCACAAGGTAGAGTACTGTAGGTCAATAGCTGGTTTTATTGTCTTTCACCATCCTCCATTAGGTTTTTCATGTAATTTATAACAGCCATCACTGGAATACAGGTAATGACAAGCTCATGTCTCTGTTCTACAGGGACTAATGCATAAAAAGACTTGAATTCTGACGAAACCTCTGCAGCCGAGAATTCACTCTTTGTCTACATGTTATCCACTACTACATTCCATGGAAGACCAACTTGTAACACTCAGCACAATTGCCAGGTACTCTGTGATGGCAGATGATCTGGATTTGTATTACTGACCTTACAACTGATTTTGCAAGAGTTTGAGATTCTTCTGGTGGGAACTGTTCATACTGGTGACAGTTCATACTCAGCTTCAGTCTCTGAAAAGTGCAAGAAATGTTTGAAGAACTCATAAACTGACCAGCAAATGGCACAAGACGGCATCTGGTAGAGAACTCTGGCCCTAAGTCCTTGGAAATAACCAGAGAAACCACGTAATCTGTATATAGAGCGGAATGCTGTTAACATTCCACTGACATAAACAGCATGTCCTTCAGGTTTGCCAACTATGGCAACTGCTCCTCTTTCCTGTGTATTCAGTAATGTCTTTGCTACATCCAATGGTGTTGTCAGTGCCGCAGCCACAGCACCAGCTGTTGCACCAGCAACTACATGAGTCTTTGGATCATATCCACGAGCTGGGTTCATAGTCTCTCGTGTAAACTCATACACTGTGAAATGTAAAGTCTGGAAGGGAATGTTCATGGAGAGCTGTGTTGTGTAACTGCGATAGAAGGCTCTCACTCCTTCATCTCGTACAACAGTCCTAACACAGTGAAGCACGCTACGATAAGGGCTTCCATAAACTTGCATCCGCTGCTTGACCACTGATTTGTTGAGCAACATGAAATGAAGACAAGAAGCAATGTCAGTAAATCAACTTTTCAGCGAGGAAATATATCTTTCTCTCAGAATTTACATAATTTTTTCTAATTATTATTATACTTATGCTATAGATCCGTTCCATTAAATCAGTAGACTTCATAAAGCAAATAAATTTTCCAAATAACTCTTAACTTTCAAAACTTTAACTTTGTATTGCATCATAGAAAGCAAATTCATAACTTTTAAAGTCCTTGAAAATTGTACAAGGCTTTTCAAAACTAATGTTAATCCAACTACAAAGAATAACTAAGTAAGACTGTACTAGGTTCACATAGTATGTCTCTTTGATGAGGAAATGCCTCATGAAATGATATTATGATCAAAAAACTCAATAATTCATAAAGAAAAAACAAAAGAAATATTAATGTTATATATGAGTGTCTTTATATCTGATAAAGACAAGGCTAAACTTTATGTCCAATTTTTTAGACCAAAATAACCCCAAATCTAAAATATTAGTACAACAATAAGTAAGTTGATCTACATCAGAGATTTTGAAGCTTTTCAAAAAACTTGCAGTTGTACATTATCAGATGGAAGAACTCCTGGCTTCGACTTGAGTTTTTTAACCTGGTAATACACTCCTGCTTGTTTTAAAACGGTAATTAAACCCATCAACAATAGATGGGTGTGGGGAAGGTGCCTGATGACATAGAAGGGGGGCCACAAGCGATCTTTGAAGGCAACCATGACAACCCTGAGAGCGGCACCCACCAGGCACCGTCACACTGAGAACCTCAGTGGAAAGAGGTGCAGATACTTACCAAAACAGGACCCAGAGCGGAGGGAGGGATGGGGGCAAAAACAACTATAACTACTGCAAGCGAAAGCAATGTGAGCGAAATGATTGACTCCTACGAAAGCACTGTAAAATTACTAAGGCCCTGCTAAACCCCAAGACCGCCCCGAATACGATTCGTAGTGGAGACCGCTGGCCAGCCTTGTCTCACGTTTAACCTCGCCTAAATTACATTTACCCACATAAAATAAAGAGACAATACACCTTCTATGGGATTCATAGCACCATCATGGAAAACTGTTGCACATACACCAGCAATACCTACAGAAGGAAAATAAAATCAGCCTTAGGATCAGTCTGTCTGAGATCATCAATAGTTGTTAACCCTCTATGCCAAATTACCAAAACAAAAACACTTGGGTCACACATGCAACTATACTTCACTATAAATTGATTATTATTTGAAAAAAGTAACAAGAGAAAACTCCAATTTGATCACCATTAGGATGATCAAAAACATTGAAAATCATCCCTGATGATGCCATTGATCAGTGAAAGCTTGGATTTTAGTTTTTACTTTTTAAACAGCAGTTCAAGGCCTCAATAGAACAGTTTTATATATTGAAAATAAAAAAGAGACATAGATGAGTAATATTGAACAACATTAAAATGGATGGTATGTTGTAAACATCAAAAAGTGTGCCCCACCTTTTTCAAGTTTACCTCCATTTGTTTAAAATTGGGATCAAATCAAAGATAAAACTTGAGTCTACTCATCTTCTTTCAATTCCCTTTTCCTTCCCTTCTTCACGCTGTTTATCAGTTTCTTTATGGTAGAATATAAATGCTTGCCTTCTTATGTGCCCTAAATTCGAATAACCTATTAATTGTAGGGACTTGCAGGTCAAATGAAATTTCATTCTAAACAACTTTCACAGTGATAGTTGATATTACTGAATTTAGCTGTTATTGAAGAGACTAAATCAAACTTAAACTTGCAAAAAGGCCACCAAAATGGTTATTGTGGAACAGGCCACAGAGGAAGGCACATTAAAGAGAAATCCTACTCTGTATGAGTTGATCCTTTATGAGCAAAACTACAGTTACATTGATGGAAAAAAGAACATGGGCATTATTAAGTAATAAATAATAAGTGGATTACAAGTACTGAAAGATTCACTTAAAATCTTATCAACTAATCAAACCATGACAGGAATTTCTCCTCAAAGGAGATCTTGGAAGCTGCAACTATAAAATAAAAGCATGACTGTTCTACTAAACAATACCTAATTCCAGCTGAATGCCACCAATTGCCCTGTACGTTAAGGGTGTTAGTCAAACACACATGTTGTAGCATAAAGCAATAATTATCAAAAATTAATAACGTCAGCTTTGAAAAGTATTTTTAATTGTGATTTTTTACACCACAGGACAACAAAATCCTAACCTAGACTGGTAATGTGTACATAATTTCTTGGGATAAAGACAGGGACAGAATGGACAATATATTTGTTCATCAAGGCAGATATTGGTTATAAAATCAGAAAAAAAATTGTTACTCCATGTAAAGGTTATTACCTCAAATTCTGGGCAAAACTAAAAACTACTGATTGATCTGCTGCTAAAAAAGAATTGATTTACTCTGTGCTGTTCAAAAACAATCAGGGGGTAAAATGTTACTTTTTCATCTGCTTAAGGAAGGTCCCCTGACATACACATAAATTATCTTATTATTCATTCAAAATGTTTCTCCAATTGTGATTGGCTAAAAGCACAAGCATAATTCACCATAACCAGTTACTGATGACTAAATTTGGAAGAATGTTATGTTTACTGAGGAAATGATGTGAAAAATGCAGCCTTCTACAGGTTAATGAACCGTTAAATGAGAAGACCTGGGGACGACGTTGAGTTATTTTGGTTGTGAACTAGAAAAATGGCAGACATTTCACTTGTTTCAAGAGTGAGCACTAGGCGAAAAAATAGCTAAAAACATGGCAAGAACAGCAAGAAGACAACTCAAAGGGTGACATCTGCTATTTGGAAAATATTTGTGGAGCTGAACAACCCTAAATGTGCACAATCGAAGATGAACTTAACATCGATGGATCGATGGAGGTAAGCATGTTTTACCCATGTTTTTAAACTAGGAATTATTTTGAATGAATAATAAAACAATTATTGAATTTGGCTTTCGTATCATATGAAGAACTATGGAGATCTCGGAGAATGTTATCCGCCTCGGCCTACAGCCTCGATGGATAACACCCTCCTGGATCTCCATAATTCTTCATAAGATACTCAGCCTCATTCATTAACTGTTAAATAACACGAGATAATAATAAAAGTAGCTTACAGATAAAAGATTTTAAAAATGAAAGTTTCAGAGCAGAAAAGAAAAGACTAGGAAAAAAATTGTTGTTGTCATATTTTAATAATGACCATAAGAGTTAGACAATATTTTGACATTTCTGGATTATCAAAGCTGATGAACTGTAATTCTGTTTTGTCCTTAACCCTCACATTGTCATCAGAAAATACTAAATTCTTGTTACATTTTGTAAGACTTTTCTACCTCATTTTCTTCACAATCTTGTGAATCACTAACCCTTGAAAAAATGATGAAAGTAAGCCAGTTGTATGAGTTTTAAAATTTTTAAAGCTATGGTTGAATTTGGGTCAAAGATGCTACAGTCACCTTAGTGTGCTAAAAATTACTTTCCAATCATTTTCCATGAAAAGTAATATCCTAAATCTATTAACTAATAGACATGTATATTCAAGAAGATTTAAACAGAGCACCTACCATGTGAAAGTGGGTTATATGTTGTTTGATTGCCATTAATAAACTTCTTAGTTGCCTCATATGTACTAAAGTACAATGCATGTGCTGGTCCTGCTCCTAGTGCTACCACATTAATTCCTCTGAAAGGAGTTAAAAGACCTTCTCTTGTTACCATACTTCTGAATGCATGATGCATATTTCTGTATATCGCATTTGGATGAGGACGCAAACTCTGCATTCTTGTCTAAAAAGTAAGACAACAAAATAATTAATATTTACGGGCGAACCAGAAGCAAGCCAGCAGACCTATTCTGTTTCATGATTCACTGTTGCATCTCAATAATTTTGGTCACCGAACACTGATTGATGAATAATAAGAGTTTGTGCCTTGAGTTTGTGCTGTTACGAGTGTTCACTTCATGTGAGCATTGTCATGCATTATCTTTGCCTGCGAATACAGCTAGCTGTCTCTCCTAAGTCATTCCTAATCGTTTGCAAGGCTAACTGTATCTACGTAATTATGATTAAAACAGTTAAATTTTATAACAGGCTTGTTTACTGTGTTGTTCACTTCAATTTCCATATTCATGATCCACTGCGATTCCTTCTGTTCGTTACTGGAACTATTAAATTGGGACTTTCTTATTTACGTACAAAGTAGACAATATTCATATTCCCCAACGGTCCTGGGATGCATATGAGTAGGCCCTTGAGCATGAATGAGAGGCTAATAGAGCCTGTTGGAGGGAGGTTCTCTGCATTAGCCTCACATTCATGCTCAAGGGCCTTCTCGTCCCAGGCCTGTCAGGGAATACAAATATGGTCCATTATGAAAGTGGCTCTCAACATCAATCGTACCTTCAAGACTTTGAGGTAAACGCACACGTTCGCCCGTACTTCCTAACCATTGGTTACTGCTAGTTACATATTAAAAACTGGGAAACCATAAAGTGCAAGGTTGAACACCATCCATTACAAAGGAAACAAATTAACAACCTTGATACAAGACTAGTGTCAACAGCTTTTCAATTGTCAGGGCTTAAATAAAACACCAGTAAAATTACAGCCAGATTCTGTTATATTATTAGTGTCAAGATGGAAGTTGTTACCATCCTCTTACGATTGGTGTCACATGTTAAGAAAATATCCTGTTTCAACACACAATGCAGTTTGCATCTTCTAAAAGGGAGAGTGACACAAAATGGTAAAGTAAATACCACTAAAGCTGAAATTAGTGACCAGCTTCAAATAAGCACTGCCAGTTTAGGTTTAAAATATTCAATGGACACAGGTAGATAGGCTTTGGTACTTTGGCCATGACTTTGGAGATATCTAATGAACATCATTTAACACATTACATTTATAAATCTGACAATTTTATTGGCAGAATATCAACAAACAAATGAAAAAAAAGTGCCAGAAATTTGTTTCTTAAGGAGAAGCGATGGAATTTGTCGTAATGCACCTATCAATGTTAAGCCCCAGGGTGGGGGGGGGGGGGGGGGGGCGGGCTACCCATGGGAAATTGACTGAGCTTGCCTTCCCCAGGGTCGGGAATTTGACATGGCCGCCATCTTAGAAGACCGAGAGAAACTGGAAATGAGTGACCTACCATATTGGTAATAACCAGAAGTCACATGAGGTAAATGACCTCTGCTTTTCTTGAAAGTAACAAGACAACATGAGCGAAAGAATGGTGAGGAAATCTGTTTTATTTTTCGGTATATATGAACCATCACTTCTTTCATTGTATGATCGAATGTTTATAAATAGAAAAGTCTTCGTTCCTTCTGTTTCTGTTTCTATGTGAGGTTGTAAAAGACATATCCTTTCCAACCTGTCAATTATTAAGTCCTAACTCTGTTAGAAAAAGTTACCCAAGAGGCGGGAAATTGACATTTAGTAGGTGCCTGGGGGTGGGGAATTTGACTCTGGCTGCCATTAAAATGTCAAATTCCCCTGGGTCTGCCCACCCCCCCCCCCCCCCCACCCTGGGGCTTAACATTGATAGGTGCATAAGTTGAGAGACCAGACAGGTGTCCTGCCTTAAAAAGTAAATGTTGGTGTAAACAATCCAGATGATACATGGTATCTATAAATAGCTCAGCTCAACTGCACAGTCACAAAACAAAAAACAAACAAATTATTCATTGACATTTAAGACCAAACAATGAAAATAAGACCATAATACTGCAGTATCACGGTGAATGCAAATTGAAAAGAATATATATTGTATTAAGCACTTCTACATTCATTACAGAGAAATATGAACCCGGGCATGTCAATGATGCAATACTACTCCCTAACATAACTCAAGTTTTAAAAAAACTGCATTGGATTAAGCGTTATCTATCCGTATTTGTTTATAGATCTAAGCGAAGAGGCTCCGTTAATGTAGAAAAAATAATTCTGTCTTTCTTAGCGTTGGTTACATTTTCTTTTTCACTGATATGCCTACAAAACAAATATCGTGAATTTAGAAGCTTAACTGATCAGTGGATAAGAGCCAAGAGGATACCATTGTAGTCCTATTAGAAGCAAACTAGGTGGATTGAACAAAGCGTGCAAGAATTTGAACACTCTAATTCCACGATAAGAGTACAAACTGAAGGTAAAAACTAACAAAACGGTTTACACACTAAAGACGACAACCACATCACAGAAGACGTGACACGCGCAAGGAAGAGCTTACTAAAGGAAACACAAACGAGAAGATGAACGAGTACGATTCACAAGCAAAACTTCTGTTAGGCCATGATTATGTAACAGTCACTTTAATTAAGGACCACAAGTTCATAAATTCTATTTGATCGTACCTTCACGCAGTCAACAGGGTACATCACACAGTGCTCCATTACGCCTGCCAGCGCTCCCGCAGCAAGATGAACGGTCACTTTTTCTGTTGGAAGGCTTTCATATTCCGATTCATCCATAGTAGCAAGAGGGAAAGTTATCGACTCCAGCTTTGAAATACTTGTGATACCCTCAAACTAGACCACAGTGTACGTGTTTCCTAATCATGCGTGTTCACTGAACACCCGCCATATTGGATTCACAATTCTGCTTACTCAGAAGCCATGTGACTCGCTTCCTGACCAATCAAACGTTAGAAAGCACAGGGTGAGCCAATCAGATTTTAGTATTGTCTTTAGGACGAGCCAACGTCACGAATTTTTTTGGGGTCCTGTTCAGCGAAGCGAAAGAGGAAAAATTGATGCGCTCTTTAGAATTTAAGGGGACAGACTAAAAATAATTGTTGCTCATACAAATATCTAAAGATGACTCTAAATGCAGCAACTGTCCATTAAATGTGTGCGATTTCACAACTGGTCTCGTCGTCTTAGTGATAGTACGGGTCTCCTCCATCCTCAAAACGTCCAATTTTTGCGCTGAGGCGGAAGGCTGCCTAAACTGACTGACGTACGTTCGCGCTTCGTTTGTTTAATGCATTATTTTCCAATTTTATTCAAAACAATTTTTTGTCTCTTGACGTCAATGATTGTTTTTTTGCAAGTTGTCAATGATTGGCAGTCACGCAAGACAGTGGCGCAGCAGCTCATTTGTTTCAGTCGAAGCCAAAGGGTTCACAGCAACGCAAAGAACAAATAATAATGATTTCAAGAAAACGCAATCTGAAGCTCCGGAGTTTCATGATCAAGAAATGAAGAACATGAAAATATTTCAAATGAATATCAAGACATTTATTTAGTGGAATGAATAATGCAGATATTGGGGAATTCATACCTGGGCCATGACGCCCTCTTCCATCGCAATAATTCGTGATCAATAATCATTAAATACTATTTTTTTTTCTGTTTTGTAGTACGGTCATCTCGCCACCAAGAAGTTATTTTTCACCACCAAAAAACTTTGAAATAATTGACACAATTTAATTACCTCTTATTATTTACCTAGGACTTTTACTTTGTCGTCTTAGCTTCGATTCTAATTTTTCGGCACGATCCTTGCATCGAACTTCTCAGACCCTTAATAATACTCTGACAACCACCACTCATTTCTTAGAAAATATGATAAAGTAATGGTTAAGAGAACTGAAATTCATCTTCATCAAAGTTCTTTTTACTTGTTTTGTATATTTTGTAGTTAATTTTTTTATCTTCGGTAATTTTCATTTTTCTTTTGTTTGAACTTCATAGCATACAATTACCATACCCAAGAACAAAAGAAAAACAAAAATTACCTGGGATAAAAAAGTAACTACAACATATACAAACGGGACTCTTTAAAACAATATAAAAAGGTAAGTTCTCTTCTTCAGTAGTGAAAATTTACTGCTTTCTTTTGATAAATTTTTTCTCAAATTTTCCCCCTACTCAGCGTCAAAGTTCTTACTGAAAAAAAAGAGAGTTTAATACGAAAGGCAGTGTGCCAAAGTCATCAAACCACGAAATGCGGAAATCGTAAACATTTCTTCCTATCAAGGAAGTGAAGGGGAGAGGATGAGAAAAACAGATGCCAGGAATTTTCCTAGCTCTATAAATAGAGGGCTCTATAAAAGGGCATATTTAAGACGTACCCAGTATTAAGCTAGTACAAAAAACTTGTCCTAGTTATATATTTTCTTCCGTGAAAAGTTTCCAATCACAATCCTAACCGAGGATCAATTGATGTTTCTGGGTAAGTGACCACCTACCCCTCCCCTAAGTCACAATTTTGCCCTAATTGGGCATGGTGAGTGTTAATGTTGACTTAGGGGAGCGGTAGGTGGTTACGTACTCAAACAACTCCACCATCAGAGCACATCTCTTGTCCTATGAAAGAAAACACCCATAACCCCCACCCCTCTTTTTTGTGGTATTAATCTGTTTCTTGTCCGCTCTAGGTGCAGCCGAGCTCTAACAAAGAAAAGCATCAAATTTCCTACGTAGCTTTTTTTCCTGTTTTACATTTGTTCCGTATCTTACCCCTGGATAAGCTTTTGACATGTTTGATGCCCTATAGCTCGCTGGTTACTGTAAGCTCATATATTCTATATATTTCATATTCAAATTTACGTTTTTATCAAGTTTCAAATTAGGAATTTGAACGACATTTGGATTTTTTAGTTGGGACTCGTTCTAATGTTTTCAAAATGGTATTTGAGTTGCAGTTTCTCAAATGACGGATTTTATTTTCAGTAACACCGGTACTTGATTTCTCGAATAACGGCTTGACTTTCAAGAATAACTTTGGATTTCAGCCTGTCTCAGATGACCGTTTCAGTTTTGGGGATCTAAGATTAGGTAAACAAAACTTCATCTAAGAAATAGAGGAAGTAGAAGAAAAATTAAGTTTAACATGTCCGCAGAGAGAAAGAGTCAGAGTGCTGTCCATATGATCGACTGGGAAATTAAAGAGGTGGAATCACCGAGGAGACTGAGACGGCAAAGTTAGATCGGATATGGTTTGAAAGAACTTTTATTCACCCGTCTGCGGGCGAATTTTGTGCTTAGTTTCTTTACCTGTTTAGCTTCCGAGCAAAGGTTCAGTGAAACTTCACCTCGCTTATTCAATGTTTCAATTATGTAATAGTGCAAGGTGGGGGAACGCCCCGGGGGGGACACTTGGGTATTTTTTGGGTGGGTATGTGCCGCCCCGGACTCTAAATTGGCACCCCGTTCTAAAAAAAATTTCCCCTAAAACTGGTTCCCCGTTTTAGAAATGGGCCAATTTTTTATACCCCGTGCTAGAATTCGCTCCGTTCTAGAAATAGAAAATACAACCGCCCTGCACGCTAAAACACAGGGTGCAACAAGAGTACAACAGTTTGCTTGTTAACGCATTGAACCGTATTTTTAAAAGCAATCTGTCCTTGAATAATTTCAAATGGCTGCTTACAAAACTGGAGCTTTCGTGCGTTCGAAATATTATTCCCCGTTCTTGACAACGCCTCTGAAATTGATACCCCGTTCTAAATGAGGAGCTTCAAAATCACTACCCCGTTGGGCGGCACATACCCGTATACGTAATGTATGGGAGTACCCCCCCCCCCCCCCCCCGCGAGGGGAACGCTTCCTGAACTTTCTTTTTGCGGGTACTACTTTTGCGAAGAATGCGATTTCTTTCAAAAAGTCGCCAAATAAAGTCGCTAGAATGGACGTCACTGACTAATGTTATAACTTGGAAACTGTCAAGGTATTTGATTTCGGATTTTTGTTGAACCTGTTTACCAGTCACATAAACGCATTACAATTGCTAAGAACCGCATAAATTTATTCCTTGTGAGAAAACTAGATTGGAACAATCGCAAAAATAGTTTCCAGACCCTCGAAATACAAAAAAAATCACCCATCCGCAAACTCAAACTTCCACCACGTCAGCTCAAGACATCAGTATACGTAGACTGAAACATGTGGTCCCAAGATTTTTTTTTTTACCATAATTTTTTCTTTCAAAAAAAAATTTCGATGAGCTTACGTACGGCTGAAAATTGGGGTTTTAAAATCGTCAAACACTATGGATGTCGCCTGCTTTCCCAGGTCTTTACCGGCGACATAAAAGCAAAATTTGGTGAGCAAATACAAAGTTGTAAAGTATATAATATTGGGCCACTACAAATTTGCGACGGCAGAATCCCTCGGAACATGTAAGCTTTGAAAAGTTGAAACAAACTTAACTGAAAATGAAAGACTGTAGACAACGACAGGAAAACTTTGACACTCGTTCATCACCACGGTAGCGGGTTCATCCAGTGTTATAAAAAGAATGAAGGCTTGTTCATACAGCGGTGTGCAATCAAGCATTTTTCAACAGCAACCAAAAAAAAGCCTCAAGATTTTGTTTTTTTGTTATTGACGCCGCACTGGAATTTCTTACTTTTCTGTAGAGATGTTCAAACGGCCGCGTATAAAAATATAATTCGTAGGTGATTTTGGCCAATAGCGCAGACTAAAATAATTTAAAAAAGAAAGCAAGAATGACCTCATTGTGAAAAAAAGGGAAGTTCCCAAATATTGGCTCCCTGGGGGGTTTATATTGGAAGGCTTCATCTTTGGAGGTTTATTTTTGCGTTTCCAGTTTAGGGGGGTGGGGGGGGGGGGGGGGATCCAGACTGTTACGATGTTTTTCAAAGTTTATTTTGTAAGAATTTTCAAAGGTGTGATTTAACTTTAGTGTATAGTGTATACTCTCATTTTTCCATCGAAACCCCGCGTGTAGAAAATCCTATGCACGTGATTTGCAACTTAAAACACCACGTAAGAATCATAAAATACCGATTCAACTTAAAACAAAAGCATTCAAAATTCTTCGTCGTTGAAACATTCTCTAAAGAACATCAGATACAGCTGAAGACATCGATGCAAATTAGGGAAGTTTCACGCCGGAATGGCCACTTATCCTTCATTGCATTTGGTTGGACATTACGAAGTTACTATTTTATGCAAAAGAAGATCGGGCAAGGATGTACCAGTAAGTGGAAAAACAAACATTCAACTGAATTTCCTTCATATCATGTTGTGGTTTGTTCACTGGAATCTATTTCTGAAAGCGGCACTTGAATATCAACTTCTGTAGAGTTTTCTGTCGTCACCAATGACTTCAAATAGGAAAGAATCTCCTAAGAAAAAAGTTGGAATTCAAAATAAATATGCACAAACAACATATGACTGGCGGTCTATAAATGTTTTCTCATTATTTAAGATTGCGTGCTTTTTCAAGTCACCAAATTTGCCGCCGTGACGTCATATGAATTATCACTAAAACAACACAAACGTCAAATTATTCACTAACGTCACGGCGGCATACAATCTCGACCCAGAGCTCTTCTGCGCATGTAGAGGCTCGTAAGCACTGGGGTCGAGAATGAGCGGCATAATATTGTATTGGTAGCTTGCTGGCACGTGCGTGAATACGTTCTAGCACGTGTTCATTTCCTTACCACTGGCCACCGCTCACTTTCGCACACCGCACAATTTTTCTTTCTCTTTCTGAACTCGGAGACCGTCTCAGAAGACTTCAGTTAAGTGAGTTGGAATAATGGCGGTAAAGTAGTTTTCGCTGTCGTCACCGTTCTATATCTTAAATTCCCTGCTGTAATTTAGCCACCAAAATCAATCACAAATGCATCAACTCATTTCTCATTTTTTTACTTACGTTTCTTCCAAAGGACTCAGCAAAATCAAGAGCTGTCTTCCCATACTTAAAACAAAATAAAATAAATAAGTATGTGCAACTCACCAAGGCCCCGCAGTTGTTCGCAAGCTGGATAACGCTGCCTATCGATCTATTCATTGGATAACGCAGTTGGTTTCCCTAATACACTGTACTTATCCACTGCCGGATAGTGATTTATTCGGTGGACAACGTGGTCAAACGTTTCAACAACCGGGGCAGGTGAACGATAGAGACAACAAAAAGCCTTTGTGTGTTTTGTTTCTGGGGTACAAAAGTAAGAATATACGTGCATCAAGCGTGTGGTTCTCCATGTAGGAATCACTCATGTGTGACCCATAAAGGAGTGCAAGACTTCCCAAGAGTAAAGGGAGTCTTTAACAGAGGGACGAAGGGGACCCTAAAGGTGAATGTTTGATAGCTACAGTAAACAATGCAATTGGCTGCTGTCAAGATAAACAGATGTACAACAGAGAGTGACCTAAAACCTCGTTTTCAGCATGTATATTTGCTCCACTTTCAACAAGAAGTTTCACCAGTCCCAGATCACCATTTAGGGCAGCTGACTAAAAAAAAAGACAGTAACGAAAAGAATGTTAAGATTTTCTTTATCTTAATCTTTTTTTCAGTGACCAGAATCTCATGGAACAATGCAATTAAGATGGTTTCAATGATAATAACAAAAAAGGTAAATCAGGAATACTTCAAGCCAGTGATAATATTTAAAAATCCGAAATTGTATATCTGCTCAGGAGGCAAAAATATGACAGTCACAATAAAATAAGGGGGCAAGTTCCTTGAAAAAACGTATGGGGTTACTAATTAAAATTTTTTCTGGCACACCAGAACCTAGAAGAAAGGAAAGGACTAAAATATATTTGTCCTTATTGTTTTACCATCAATGAAGTTTTCTTGAGTTTGTCCACTTTGTTCACATTGGCTCCATTTTCAATCAAGATCTTGGCCACATCTACATTGCCATTTATTGATGCTAAAATTTTAAAAAGCAAAAAAGAAAAAGAAAATCAGCATCAAGGCTGAGCTCTAGCAGTGCCTGCCCTGTGGCTACTGGTGCCTTACTCTTGCCTTTGCATGAATGAAACCGGCAAAACATAAGTACTGACAACAGTCTGTAGAGACAGGAGTTCAGTCCTTTTGGGCTCCTACTACAGCGGAACCTTGATTTAATAAAGTGCCAAGGGACTGAGGAAATTTGTTCATTATATCAAGGGAGGTTCCTTAGAAAACAAGCAAATTGTTCGTTATATCAAGGTACATTTAACGATTAATTTACAACACGCAGCATTTCCAGATCCGACCAATTTCTGTTATAAACATTCGCACATGAAGGTATAGAGTGTTTTCAATCACGTGGCCAGCATCTATGCAAATCTGTTAGAACAAAAGAAAGCATTTGCATAAGAAAAGAGTACAACTCCCAGAGGATTGGTTTGGGACACCAACATGGCCGCCATTTCATTGTTTTGGGACACCAATATGGCCGCCGTGACGTCATGTGAAAACATTCTATTGTCTCAGTTCAGAGCTGTACACAGCTAGTGCACTAGAAACACAACAACAAGCAAACAAAACTACTCTACACATAAATTTTAGCCTCGTTGGTCTGTTTCAAATTCATCTTTAGCTTTCCTTCACTTGTTGACATTTCTTCATTATACCTAGGTATATTTTACTTTTGCATTTCTGGATTGTGTTCGTTATAACAAGGATTTCGTTAAATCGAGGTTTGTTATATCAAGGTTCTTTTCCAAACACAATATTGTAACTTTGGCCGGGCTGAAGAAAGTAGTTTGTTATACAGAGGACTTCGCTATATAGAGGTTCATTAAATCAAGGTTGCACTGTACTATTCTTCATCTACAGAAAGAGTACAGCATTGAGCATAAATGAAAGGCAAGCTGCTGCTTCATTTTACTAGCTTAGCTTAGATCTATGTGGGTAGGCGGCAACCGAAAATCTAATACTTTATTCTCTTTCTCTACCAGACTTTGCTTTCCCTTCATGCAATGTGTGGTGAAAACACACAAGCTGGAGAGCAAAGCATGTTTACTGTACCCCGCTTTTAAAATAAAAAATTAAATTAATTGGATGTTTTTCTTTGCGTACCAAGTCTCATCAATGGTGAACAACCATACTCATCTTCAACATCAACCTGATGACAAAATAATCCAGGCTTCAATTGCTTTAATAATGAGCACTACTATTTATACTGAGTAAATAACAAATCCATTTCAACTCCTAGTTTTGTCATTTGCAAGGACTGTGTGAGGTGAATTCTTTAATCTATCCAATATTTTGTCATCTGTAAGTTTCCCAGATTTCTTTTTTTAAACTGGGCCCTTATCTGAACCACACCCCTCTCCCACATAACTAAGCACTTGAAAGTGTTTTTCCCACCTCAATTCCTTTATCCAACAGCCATTGTATGCAGCCAGGTTTACCACCATCAACTGCCCAGTGAAGGCAGCAGGATCCACCATTATCTCTTGTATCCAGTGATGCTCCTTGCTCAAAAAGCTGAACAGCTACCTTTAAATGACCACCAAAGCAGGCCAACATCATGCTAAAATAAACCGTGACAAATTTAGGCTGGTTTTCACTAGAGACGGAGTAGGAATTGAAGTTGTAATCAGAAGCATAGAATTTTACGATCTAGTGAAAACAGCATTCTGATTCCTCTTAGGACTCTGTCATTTAAATCAAGTGAAAACTGGGTCATCGGAGTCACAAGCAAAGTGAGGGAACGTGCATTGTGATTGGTTTATCCTTTCACTTCTGCTTCCAACTCCGTCAATCTGGTTCTCACTAGATTGTAAACGACGGAGTCATAAGTGGAGTCAGAAACAAATGGAAACACTCTGATTCTTCTGACTCCAATTCCGTCACACTTATGAGTCCAATTTTTTATTTTCACTACGTCATAAGCACTCTTACGACTCTGACTCCATCACCGGTGAAAACCAGCCTTTAAAGGCATTTCTCTATGTGAAATTAATGAATGGCAGAGAAATCACAAATACTGCAGCACTAAGAGAGAAAACGCTCTTTACAGCTGGAAAAATTTACCAGACTGCTATTTCAAGTGGGCCAGTAATCAGGTAACTGACAAGAAAAACTGACGAGAGGTAGCTAGTTGTGTACATTCACAATTCCAGAGCTAGTAAATAAGTCACCTATTTTTGCCGCTTGTATTAGAGAAGTTAACATCTGCCTTATGAGCAATCAAACTTGAAACAATACTGGAAAGTAAAAAACAGGTATCAAATACAACAGTAATAAACAACTATTGCAGTGAATTAATTTTTATTACAAGCATACATTTATTCTACCTACAAGTTGGTGATTACTAACTGCTTGACACAAAAAGATGCAAAATTGAGAGAAAAGGAGGTAAATGAGCAAGGAAATACAGTTGGAGACGCACCTGCTCATCATTACACATACTGGTAAAACAGATGGTTTACATTTTGTACTAAACATGTAAACAATAACCGTGATTACAAATTTGAGCAACATCATGGAATGCTTTTTTTTGGACTCCTATCGTCAGAGAAAAATTAATGTACTTGTCTTTGATATCAAGTTTTGCTTGGCTTAATTATTGTATCAGATTATGTTAGTGGTTCTGAGATGAAAAGAAATAAAACTTAAACTGGTTTGAACCATAACAATTACCCATGTTTAAAATTTAAAGTTGACAGATGATACTTATTTTAAAGATTTGTCTTTGAGGAATTAAGTTTGACTATGATTGTAGAAGTGAAGAAAGGGACAATTATTATAATTAATACTAACCTCGTATAACCTTTCTGTGATGCAGTCATCAAAGGAGACATGCCATAAGTGTCTGGGGAGTCGACTAAGTTCTCACCACTTAATAAATAAATAAATAACAATTGAATATAGGTTAAAAAACAGGATTTTAATGGGGCATCTCCCAGCCTCCTGATGAGGTCAATAAATCTCCCAGACAAAATCCAGTATTAGCTTTTCTGAACTGCAGAAAATATTTTTACCTCAAAATTTTCCAAAATCCTACTCAATTTAGTTTTTCAAATTGGGTTACAGTTTTTAACTTCATTTCATACATGCTTCATTGTTTACAACCAGCTTTTCTTTACTACAATCATACAAATGCCTAACTGTTTTCTATTTTCTATCAACCTATCTAGGCTGGAAATTCTCCTGAACAGAGCTGACAATTTCTTGGATGACGTCTTGCTTATGTCCATCATTGAAGCTCTGATTTCTAAAACTGATTCAAGACCAGTTTCTTCCCGTCTTTGTTTGATAAGATCACTATTAAAGAAAAAAAATTCACTGTCTGGGAAAATTTGCTTTCAATTAAAACAAACTGGGCAAGTAGGAATAATCCTATGGGCATTTTCACTCGTATCATCTTGCTCCCCATGGAGGCTCCTGGAATGGTTTCATATTCTTTAGCTTCAACATCTGAATTGTGTCCAAGATGTGAATTCAGTGACAAACCTTTCTTCAAGAATTGCTACCACCTTATCTACTTCCCAGTCTAAGACAGCATGATGAAGATCATAACCAGATAAAGGAATTCCTGTCAAAAATAATGCATAAAAGCCAGTGTTTGCTTCCAATACAAGTACATCTTGGCAGTTGTTTGGTGCTTTATGAGATTATTTGTTATGAAAACTTACAACTAAGGTTCCTAAACCTAACATCATTAATTTCTCACTAATCAGTGAGTGAGGTCTTAGTTTTTGCACCTATCTCTTATTATTGCAAAATCTAATACCCCATCTTGCTAATCATCCCTAACTGGAAATGTCGGTGCTAAAATTTAAAGTAGCTTCTGCCTAATGTAAGTATGATTTTATGTTACCATGATCCCATATTTCCATGGAAATCTGAGTCCTATATAGCCCTAACAAACTATTTCTTGGCTCTTTGATGACTGTAAATGTGGAGGATCAGTCAGGCCAGGTTTACTTACGTGTGGTTGTTACATTGATCACTTGACTCCAGGGACTATGTCCATGGTTATTACTAACACGAAGACGGTAACGATATGTCTTGTTTTGCTCCAAACCTCTGAAAATATTGCTGTTGGCAAAGCCACTAATACATAGGTCATGAAAAAAAAGCATTAATTTGTATTAAGCAGCTTCACATTAGGATGATCTAGTGTCAAAATTAAAGGTCAAAATTTATTTTATTTCAGGTTAATTTTGATTTAATCTAGGTTGATTGTTCTCAATTTCTAATGTCTCCTAGAACTAGAAAATAAAGGAATTTGAAAATCAAACTAGGTTGAAAATTTTCAATCTCAAATCAAATTTGACCTGTAGCATCAACATAAAAATCTTGGGTAGAAATAGCCAGACCAAAAAAACTTTAATCCAAGGCTCTCTATCTAAGGAAGTGGGGCTCAAGTCCCTATATCTGTGGCTATATAGAAGGGGGGGAGTTGTTTGAAATTCTTTGTTATTCTTCTTTTGTAAAATTTCACAAAAGAACACAGTTTTCCCTGGTCACTGGTCATTTTCCTGATTTAACTCCCCAGCATTAATGTACTCACTTGTAGACATTCCCAAATCCTTTCCTTGTGTAATCTTCTTCCTGAATACAATATCGAAGTCTTTCCCCTGACAAGTCTTCAGTGGTTCCCGCTTGGTCCCAGTATAGTTCAATACTGCTAGCTGTTACCTTACCAACAACAGGGGGGGCAGGTCTTTCAGGAGCTACAAGTTTATGGAACAATTTTCATTAAAGGAAATTTTTAGTTCAGTGGCAAATGAGATAGATACAACAATAATGATATTTTTTCTGTCTGTCTTAGTTACTGTCACAGTTATAATTTACCAAGGAGGAAAAAATAGCTACTTAAAAGAATGAAGAAATAATAATTTCATTAATATTATAGCAAATACAAGAGAAAACAAAGGTGGATGAAATTGGACTAAGATTAAGCAGACTGCAATACTGGGGTGTTTGAAAGCTGCTCATGCTCTCAATTTCTATAACTTAAATGTTCATTCGCATAGTCCCCTGACAAGCACAAATTGCAACCCTAACAACTATTTGACTAACTGCTACAACAGTCCTTTTAACAGTTAAAAAAGAACATACAAAACTTACCTGACATTATTAAAATTCCATGACAAGTTAATTAAAGAACTGCAAATTAATGATTTGAAGAATGTTTAACTATAAATGATTAGTACAATTACATCAATGATTATCAAACATAGGCACGTTAAACGTGCATGAGCTATTTTGAATGCTTCAGTGTAACTTTAATGCTTCAGTGTAACCTTACCAAAAGTGATGAATCTACCTCTTTCATCCTAAATGTAGATTGGGTTTTTGTGCGAAATTGCGTATTGCGGTACATAAATGAAAACGCGAAACGCTCAGCTGAATCGATCTTCAAGCTATATATTCAATTTCTTCTGTCTTTCCCTGTTACATCTGGTGCAAGTTAAACAAATCGTTTAAGTGAAATAAATTTCTACTCGCCAAACGTTGATTAGAAGGAAAACTCTAAGGTTTCCTCAGAGTTTCTTAAGCCAAAATGTGACTCATCGAATACTGAATAGTTACGAAATACCAGGATTTTTATAATTGTGGTAGATGGTTGCATCATCATAATTCACGAGGTTTTCACGTGCGATTCTACTCAGTGAAACAGTCTTTAACTCCGACAACTTATTTCTTCTTCTCAGAAGACAAGAGCCTTTTTTAAGGATTTGGTTTCAAAAGGAAACAGGTCTTCATACGTCCAAGTTACTATTTATCATTGTGAAAAGCCAATCTGCATGAGATGTACAGTCACACAGCTGGCACGTGAAAGTGTTGGACTTTGCCCCCTTTCGTCGTTCGTACGTGAGGGAATTCGAGTTATCACACAGTAAACTAGTAAACAGAATTCTAAAAATAACTCACCTACACAATTTGCACATGAAGATGTTGGTCTTTCGCCCTTTTACGATTCGTACGTAAAAAAAAAGGCAAATTGTTTTACTACAAAATTTCTCAAACGATTTTAAGAAATCACCTTGGCTTCATTATAACATCTGCAATTAAATTATGTTTCATCCAACGTCAAGGTTGATAACCTAACATATATTAACATTTGTGAAACGGTCTTTAACTCCGATAACTTATTTCGTCATGTTTTAAAAGCCATTGCTTCTTAAGGTGGCTGAACACAGTATTGCGGGCGGTCAGCGGTAACTCGCGTGACGGCAAGTGTTTTAACTTAGACAAACAAAAAATGGCGCCGAAAAAGCAATGGTACACAGAAGACGATTTCTCAAAATCTACTCATTAAAATTTTGTAATATTTGGCAGAATTTTTACTTTTATGGTGTTTTAAATAATGAGAACTTTAAAATGGAATTTGAACAGACGATTTTTATGACACATTTAATAATTACAGTACAATTATATTATTGATTATCTAAAAGCCCCTCTGTTAAAATTTGATCAAATAAGTTTCAAATGGTAATGATTAATTATAGTAAGCTGTGTGCAATTTTATAGGAAAATCTAATGAGTGAATTTTCTGTAAACTGAGCAAAAGTGAAATTTTAGGGTTGTATTCAATCGTTCATGTTGCCATGGAAACTACGAAAATGTCAAATTTTACCTGTGAATCAAAATCTTTCATTAATATATTTTCTACTTGCCAAGTTTCAGCTTGTGAGCTGCAACCCTTCTCTTGCCATAAGTTGGCAAATTACATATACTCAGAAACTGCCAAAACTGTGTTCAGCCACCTTAAAAGACAAGAGCCTTTTTTAAGGCATTGGTTACTAAACGAAACAGGTCTTCATACGTCCGAGTTACTATTATTATTGTGAAAAGCCAATCTGCATGAGATGTACAGTCACACAGCTGGCACGTGAAAGTGTTGGACTTTGCCCCCTTTCGTGGTTCGTACGTGAGGGAATTCGAGTTATCACACAGTAATCTAGTAAACAGAAATATAAAAATAACTCATGCACACAATTTGCATGTGAAGATGTTGGTCTTTGGCCCTTTCACAATTCGTACGTAAAAAGAGGCAAATTGTTTTACTACAAAATTTTCTCGAACGATTTTAAGAAATCACCTCGGCTTTATTACAACATCTGCAATTAAATTATGTTTCATGCAACGTCAAGGTTGATAGCCTATCATTTATTTACTTCCAAGAAAATTATCAAACTGCTGAAATATATTTCTACTTATATCATGTTACTCCACTGAATTTAACAGTATCTAATTATTGTGTCAATTAGCTTCTTCCAATTTTATTCCCTAACGCTACTCATGATTTGTACATAAGTTACGCATCTTTACTAAATAGAACGAAAAAGGTCGGTTGAACTTCGTAAGTGAGAGAATAATATTTTTAAAGCTTGTTTACGGGATTAACAATACTCGATACAGCTTTCAGAAAAAAAAACCTGCCTTTTAAACTTCTAAATCCACATTTTATAGGGCGCATGCTTTCGAATTGAAGTCTATATCTAAATATCAATTATTGCTTCATTGGAAGAGATTTGAAAATATATGATCTTTTATACTCTACCCAGTTGTAGCAGGGGAAACAGAACTCATACTGACGTGCGTTGTAACGATAGCTGAATTAGGTAGAAATGATATGAACCCTTCAACAGCTGCATCACTGTTCATAGCGTTTGAATCATGAAGATATTTTATGTAATGCTTCCAAACACCTGTACCCGTAATGAAAGACGAAAAAATTGTGAAGGATCAAGATGGTGGTCTCAAAGTGCCCTTGTTCGACCTTTACCAATGCCATGTTTAAATGGATGCCAAGATCTCATTGGTTCCTAAGCATCAACTCATAGTACCTTCAACCTTATTGGTTCTTGCAACAAACATCCCAACATACAAAGCCACAAAGCCACAGAGCCACAGAGCCACAGAGCCACAAAGATACTTACGCTTACACCACTGACAAATGAGCTATTTTTTCAAAATAGCTCAAAAATAGAGCGCTATGATTGGCTAGGAACTAAAGTTTTATCCCGCTATAATCACCGCGCGGTGATTATAACATTGAAGGCCAGCAGTTTTCAAAATGACGGCCAGATTTTTTATGTTTCGGAGTCGGAAATTGTTCAATAATTTCATTTTCTCGAATAATCATCAATGTAATTATACTAAAACAATTAGTCTCCTCAGGCGACGTGAATATCGGCGAATAGTCACCTCGACTTCATCTCGGTGACTATTTAACAATTAGACCCGTAGCCCGCAAGGGCTACGGGTCAATAGCCCATGAGGCGAAGCCGAATGGGCTATTGACCAGTGGCCCTTGAGGGCGAAGGGTCTAATTGTTTTAGTATCACCCAACTAGTCGGACAGAAAAGGTAATGATAAAGTTAGCAGGTTGAAGATATATTTATTTGGGAATAAAATGAAAGAAAGCGTCACGCTCAACTGCGCCAAATTTGCATAAATTTACATAACTGTCACGTTTTTGAAATACGTGATATAAAAGTGTAGCTTGTGAAAATTCATTCATTCATTCAGCTGTGAAGTTGGCGAAAATCCAACCAAAACTGTTCAGAGAAGAAAAAAAAACATCTTTAAAATAGTGCAGTGACCCACAATACTTTTATGAACTGCAAGGAAAGCTCAAGTGAACTAGATCAAGTTGGTGATTGATAATTGGGCCAAGTTTTCAACAGTTTGTCGATTTTTATTTCATCGCATGTAGTTGTTGTTTACGATGGAAACAGAGCAGCCGTGAAAGCTAAAAGACTGTAGCATTCCATAAAACGCGAAGCAGTAGCCATTGGAATGAACGTTTATTCGTTTGTCTCACGATAGAATCGCTTTGAGATATTGATCGCGACGTTTCGACTGCAATACTGCTAGTCTTCATCAGGCGATGAGGTCGATTGCTTACGTGTAGCTATTTATGCACGTTGGTTCACTGTGATTGGTGTATTTCGATCCTCATTATTCCGACTAGCAGATGATGTTCCCTCAGGGGTCCGCTTTGTAGTTGAACGGCTGTTGTGTTTTCTGATCGTAGGCATCCATGCTTCGGGAATTTCGATTCCGTTGTCTCTATTGATGTTATTAGAATGAAGTCTTATTTGGATAGCCTCTTTGACCCTACGTGTGTATCGGTGAGGGTCACGATCGATAAACTTGACTTGATTCCATAAAGGAAGATGCCCCGTTTCGTTTGCGTGCTCCGAAACTGCGGAGGTTTGTGTATGAGCAAGCCGTATATCTCTATCATGTTCTTTTATCCTGTCTTGCATTGCTCTCCCTGTTTCGCCTATATATACTTTGCCGCATTCACATGGAATTCTGTATACAACACCTTCTTGTTTACCTGGTTCTAGGGCGTCTTTCGGTCGTACTAAGTAAGACCGAAGAGTTGTGTCAGATTTAAAGACGGTGCGAACGCCTTGTTGTTGTAGGCAGCGGCGAAGAACCTCTGATACACCTTTAATATAGGGTAAAACCGCGGTAGATTTAAATTCCTGCGTGGGTTCGTTGTTGGCTGTTGGTGTTGTGGTTTTAACAAGTTTTCGTATGAACGAAGAGGGATAACCGTTGGAAACAAGTACCGATGATAAATGTTTCTTTTCTTCAGCGATAACTGATGGTTTTGTTATGAGGTGTTTGGCTCGGTCATATAGACACTTAACAATACCACGCTTCACTGACTGAGGATGGTGTGAGTCATAGGCTAAGTATTGATCAGTGTGTGTGGGCTTTCTGTATACACTGGTAGTAAGAAGGCCGTTTGAGTCCCTTATAACTGACGTATCGAGAAAGGGAATGCTGTCATCTTTCTCGGTTTCCATGGTAAAACGAATAGTGGGCTGTTGGTTATTAAGATGTTGTAAAAAGCCGTCGACTTGGTCTCGATCTAATATAGTAAAAGTGTCATCTACATATCGCTTCCAGATCTTAGGTTTGTAGATCGCACTTGCTATCGCATGCTCCTCAAAATCTTCCATGAAGATGTTGGCTATAACCGCGGAGACAGGGCTCCCCATAGCGGCTCCGTCCTTTTGTTCGTAAATTGATCCATTGTACTGGAAATACGTGGATCGTAAAACAAAGTTTAAAAGGTCAGCAATTTGTGCAGGTGTTAGGTTTGTGCGGTCGGCAAGACCGGGATCGTTTTCTAGTTTGTGAAGTGTGGCCTTTACGGCATCTTCGATTGGCACGTTCGTAAATAAAGATTCTACGTCAAATGACACCATGATTTCCTTTTCTTGTATTCTTTCTTGGTTGATGGTATTCACGAAATGAGTAGAGTTGGAAACTGCGTACTCCGATTTGCCTGTCAGTGGGGACAGGATGTCAGCTAAATGAGCCGACAAATCATAAGCAAAGGTGTTTATGCACGATACAATAGGTCTCAATGGTACATTTGGTTTGTGTATCTTAGGCTGACCGTAGATCCTAGGTGGCTGTTTGTGCTGAGGCCTGATCTTGTTGTAGACTGTTTCTGATAGATGCCCGCTTCGTTTCAAACTAAGAAGCTTCTCAGTGAGTTTACGGCTGAGTTGATCCGTGGGGTCTTTATTAAGGAGTTGATATGGACCCGTTTCGATTAGTGTTTTCATTTTTTCATGATAGGTGTTAGTGTCTAGAACTACACTTGCGCGACCTTTGTCGGCTGGTAGTATCATAATAGAGTCGTCTTTTTTTATGTTGTTAAGGGCTTCATGCATTTCCTTCGTGATGTTGGGCTTTGGTGGCTCAGCCTTTTGAAGGACGCTATTAACGGTTCTCCTTATTGTGTCAGCTTGTTCTGAGTCAAGCGTTCTTATGGCTGTTTCAACTTTAGCGACAATTTCAGTGGCTGGAATGGTGGTTGGTGTTACTGCAAAATTTAACCCTTTCTCTAGTAATGATACCTCCGCATCATTAAGAGGCCGTGATGATAAGTTAATCACCCATTTGCTTTTGTCGACTTGTGATGTTAGGTTAACATGAGGTGAAACAGAGGCCTGTTTCTCCTGTACAAGTTTCAAGAACTTGCGTTGTTGTCGATCTTTGGTGGCATTGAATACTCTTTGGGTATTAACTCTGATCTTTTCAAGTATATCACTAGCTTCGTTTGCCTTAAGGGTGGCTGTTATTCCCTCGGCAGTGGATTCAGTTTCTCTTTTCGCATCTCCCTTAGCTCTCTGAGTTAGTCGTATTCTTTCCCTCAAGAATCTTTTAGAGGCTAGTTCGGCTACTCTGCGAGCGCCTTTAGTTGGAACTGGTGGTTGGACCCGAAGGTCTCGTGGAATAATGTGAGTCTTAATACACCTTGTAAGAAAGGTGAGGTGGTTGCTGAAACGTGCGAGCTTGCGTGAACAACGCTCGTGGCGACGAGTCAACCTTAGGGCTGTGCGCCCATATTTCTGTTCAATGTCATTAAAGATGTGAATATTGTTCATCGTGGTGTCAGATAGGAATGAAAAGCGATATGTAGATGACACTTTTACTATATTAGATCGAGACCAAGTCGACGGCTTTTTACAACATCTTAATAACCAACAGCCCACTATTCGTTTTACCATGGAAACCGAGAAAGATGACAGCATTCCCTTTCTCGATACGTCAGTTATAAGGGACTCAAACGGCCTTCTTACTACCAGTGTATACAGAAAGCCCACACACACTGATCAATACTTAGCCTATGACTCACACCATCCTCAGTCAGTGAAGCGTGGTATTGTTAAGTGTCTATATGACCGAGCCAAACACCTCATAACAAAACCATCAGTTATCGCTGAAGAAAAGAAACATTTATCATCGGTACTTGTTTCCAACGGTTATCCCTCTTCGTTCATACGAAAACTTGTTAAAACCACAACACCAACAGCCAACAACGAACCCACGCAGGAATTTAAATCTACCGCGGTTTTACCCTATATTAAAGGTGTATCAGAGGTTCTTCGCCGCTGCCTACAACAACAAGGCGTTCGCACCGTCTTTAAATCTGACACAACTCTTCGGTCTTACTTAGTACGACCGAAAGACGCCCTAGAACCAGGTAAACAAGAAGGTGTTGTATACAGAATTCCATGTGAATGCGGCAAAGTATATATAGGCGAAACAGGGAGAGCAATGCAAGACAGGATAAAAGAACATGACAGAGATATACGGCTTGCTCATACACAAACCTCCGCAGTTTCGGAGCACGCAAACGAAACGGGGCATCTTCCTTTATGGAATCAAGTCAAGTTTATCGATCGTGACCCTCACCGATACACACGTAGGGTCAAAGAGGCTATCCAAATAAGACTTCATTCTAATAACATCAATAGAGACAACGGAATCGAAATTCCCGAAGCATGGATGCCTACGATCAGAAAACACAACAGCCGTTCAACTACAAAGCGGACCCCTGAGGGAACATCATCTGCTAGTCGGAATAATGAGGATCGAAATACACCAATCACAGTGAACCAACGTGCATAAATAGCTACACGTAAGCAATCGACCTCATCGCCTGATGAAGACTAGCAGTATTGCAGTCGAAACGTCGCGATCAATATCTCAAAGCGATTCTATCGTGAGACAAACGAATAAACGTTCATTCCTATCTGACACCACGATGAACAATATTCACATCTTTAATGACAGTAGCCATTGCTTTGGTAGGTTTTCAAAACCGGCTAATTTCGCTACTCGAGGACTATTACTATTAGTCCTCTAGTAGCGTATCCAATTAAAATGCAGGATTTGCATTAGTCCACTAGTTGGGTGATACTAATAACAATTATTCCTCGAGCCCGAATGGGCTATTGACTCAGAGGCTATGGGGGCGAGAGGAATAATTGTTTTAGTAAAATCCAACTAGCTGGTCAAAAATATCGTGACAAAACAACTTTAGCTAGTTAAAAAATCCTTTCTTGCAGCCAACAAGACAGCGCTTTCGCTACTAGTAGGCTATAACATATAGCCTAGTAGTAGCTCAACCAATCAGAACACAGCATTGATAATAGACCACTAGTTGGATTTTACTAATTGCCGATATTCACGTTGCCTTCGGCGGCTAATTGTTAAATAGTCTTCAGTGTAGCTCCCATACCAAAGACTGTGTTTAAAAATAAGTTGTCATTGCAAATTGTGCAGCAGAAGCATTGAACTCAAACAAAATTTGCATCTAAAACACATTGTCCTTCCTTCCGTAGGAAAAACAAAGCCCGACTTTCATTTTTGCTGGTTACCACTATGATATATTTAATCCTCACGTTCTAAGCTCAAGCTTAAGCTTAATTGAAAGTGCTAATTTGTTTTTATGGCATAAAAATGCAGTATTAACTTTAGTGGTTAGCAACCAGCTACTAATTGGTCCCTTGAGAAGCAAATCGTATTAAGATATCTCTTCATGTCCTCAATAGAAATACTCCTCAAGGCACCATTTAGTTTCATTCGCCCAAATCAGTTTAAAAGATTTCATTGGGGCCAATGGAAGAGAAAGGGGACTTTGCTGAAACGAAACGCTTTCTTAAAAAAGGTTATTAGCATGACACTCGTGTAGTAGTACTTACCCTCTTACCAACATTTTACTTTGCAGAGATTCTTGACTTTCAGTGAACTTGCATAAATGAAAAACTTTTCCTCTGAAACTGAAACTTTTCTTCTTCAAGAATGCTCCCAATCGGTCTCTACTTTGTGCCAGGAAAAGACAAACCGTGAGCAAACCGTCAGCACGTCAGCACGTCAGCACGTCAGCACGTCAGCACGTCAGCAGCACCCTGCACTTCGCTTCAGACTTCGCGCCATCGTTCTCTAGACTGCTTTGTTTACGGGGGGTAGGGTAAGGTAGACGAGAAAGCTTTTTATCATCGTACTACCTTAACTTGCAAGAAAAAAATTCGTCCCAGAGCATTAATGGTTCCATTCTTATTTTCATAAAAACATGTCTTTAATTTTAGCTATGTATTAAGGAAAAATAAATATGAACTTTTGAAACACCATCCTCACTCCTCCCTAGAAAAACTGTGACAATAGACTAGGACCAGCGGTCTCAGCGGCTCAAGAAACGAAACTAAGATGGCGGAAATGAAGTGAGGATCTCCGACCGTTTTGAGCTTTTAGCTGGTTTCCTTTTGCCTGCCCATGATCTTGCTGTTTGAAAGTAAACAGTAGTAACTGCAAACTTGAGTTGAGTGCAAATGCTATATTAAAAACACTCTACTCACCATTACTACAATGAAGCTGTCTCCGCGTGTTGTGCCAGGAGCACTTCATTCACAAAATCGAGGGGCTTGTGATTGGTGAGTTTTCATATATTGCCGAATGTGGGGGTTGGCAAGGCTGGTAATTTTACGGAAGAATATTACTTTGTTTTTATCATGTGCTCTTGATTTATTCTAGATCAAGAGCTATTTTGAGATCTAACAGTTTTAAGGGAACTGCAGGCGGCAGTGGTATTTTGCAGAACGCTGATCGCCCAGTACAGAACGCCGAATGACTCTGAGTTTAGTGTGATTAGGGTTAGGAAACTGAGCGAATCAAGTTCCACTTAGGATGATTTAGCTGGGAAAACAGACCTGAAACTTAATTCACTCAGTTTCCTAACCCTAATCACACTAAATTTCAGAGTCATTTGATGTTATGCAGTTTGCCGAATGCCAAATGCAATGCAGAATGCCGAATGACTCTGAAGTTTAGTGATTAGGGTTAGGAAACTGAGTGAATCAGGTTTTATTTATGGTCATTGTACTGGAAAAACTGACCTAAAACTTGATTCACTCAGTTTCCTAACCCTAATTCCCAAACTTCAGAGCCATTTGCAGTTCTGCATTCGGCATTTTGCAAAATACCCCAGCTGAACTGCAGGAGAAGTGTTAATTTGTTTAGAGAACAGAGAAACATTGATTTTCACACTAAATTTCAGAGTCATTCGGTGTTATGCAGTTCGTCAAATGCCAAATGCAATGCAGAATGCCGAATGACTCTGAAGTTTAGTGATTAGGGTTACAAAACTGAGTGAATCAGGTGTTATTAGATTATTACTGCAAAAAACTGGGCACTGGCCAGTGCACGATATAAAACGCTTTGCCATTGGCGTATTTCTGAGCTCATCGTTGTTAAAAGAGCAAATGATGATCTCTGATTAAAAAAAAAACCTGTGTGAGAGTCCAAATGAGATCACAAAGCAAGCGGGGGTTTTGAAACACAAAATAGCCAGGTTCAAAAAGGCAACATTTATAAGTAGTCGGAGTTTCTGTTGTTGTTGTTATGAGGGTGTCAATGGAGTATAACTGTAGTCAGTAAACAGCTCAAAACTTGTCACTTAGTCAGTAAGCAGCAAAAAAAACGTTTAGTCAGTTAATTTGCAAAATTATTTTGAGTCCCGCAGACGGTTATGGCTGTTTATAGGGTAGTTTTTTACAAATCACTTATCTTCAAGACTTCCAAAAATAAGTTTTATCCCACTTTCCAGTTTGCAATTTTCTTGAACACTGTTATCGAAGCTAGACTGCAAAACAGTCGGTTTTTTTCTCAAAATCGGTAAAGCGTGCCATAAGAGTCTTCCGCGCACAAAGCGCGCTAGCCTATTGAAGCAGCCTGAATATTAGGCCTGTTTCAAACGTCGTGCTACTGCCGTGCTAAGCTGGCTCGACTGTAGCTCGACTGCAGCACGACACTAGCACTACTTGGTTTCAGATGTCGAATTTAATTCAGTCTAATAGAACGGCTGTTGCCGAAAACAAAACACAATAATAAAGAAACGGTTCAGGAAACTTTAAAATGTATTCTAATGCATTTGTAATTTATGAATTGAGTTCGGCACGGCGGTAGCACAACGTTTGAAACCAACGTTTGAAACCACGGCAAGCCTTGCCGTGCTGCACGGCAGTAGCACGACTTGGTTTCAAACGTCGCGCTACTGCCGTGCTAAAGTCGAATTTAATTTGATCAATTGAGTTCGGCACGGCAGTAGCACGACGTTTGAAATGGGCCTTAGTTTCTTACGAGAGGTCTTACAAATCCAGCCTAACCACTGCTTTTATCTGTGTGCCATTTCACGTTTTCAAGGTACAAGGCACCACAACATCACACTCCATCTCCTCATTCTTAGTTGAGGCGAACATAAATTGGAATCAAAGTCAGAGTCATACTCTTCGATGTCTTCCTCTTCCTTTTCTTCTTCCTACATTGGTGGGTTTATAGCCCACGCGGGCGGGCTGAGATGGGCACTGAATGTGCCAGCTGAAAATTTTGTTGTTTGCTGCCTAACAGTAAGCTGTCGAACATACTGCCCATGTTCACTTGCCTATTCCCTTGTCTTGTCTATGGGCACTACTGCAATTTGGTTTAATTTTGCAACAGCAGAAAGGTCCATTGCGAGCTCTGGAAGGGATAATAGGATTTCCAGTGGGTGAAGTATTTGGTAGACCAGTTTGTTATTCCCTTAATAGATTCTCTCGTTACATTTCCCAAATCTCGGCAGTAGTCCAGCAAACTTGGTGCTGGGTGTTTCATCTTCGTGGTTGCGTGAAGGTTCTCCACAACCAAAGTCAATGGAGACTGTAGCTTGATCACGTTTGTAGCATCTGGGCTTATAAATTATGTTGCTTTTAGAAAATGGGTAATGCTTTTTAACACAAGCTCACAAGATTACATGGTCTTGTTGCATTTGGCTACTGTGCCCTCTGGTCCATTTGTGACTTTGTGAACCAATATTCAAATCAATTGTACATCTGAGACTACATCTTTTAATTAAGGAACCTTGTAACACTGTAGACAGGTTTGCGCTTCTACAAAGGTAGACTTCCACACCAGTCTCTCCAGGTTGCAAATGAATTCCAAAGTTATGGAACAAGTCCCCAAGATGTGTTAGGAATTCAACTGTACCGTCCAAAGGGGTTACAAGCTTGACATACACTGTAGCTGAATCAGTCACATACTCATGATCAGTGTTCTTCCCTCACAGCAAATACCATGAAATGTCACAGAAAGGCGGGAAGCAAGTGAATGTTCACAAAAAAGGCCTTCTTTTCATTCCTTAATCTAAATAATCGTGTTATTCTTAGAAAAGCCTCATTTTTTTGTATTAATTTCTTACTTTTAGGTCTTTTGTGTGTTTACTTTGCTCCATATACGCTTAAAAATCACATGCTTTTATACGCTTGTCAGTAAATATTTTGTAATTATTTATACGCTTACGATAGCAAAAAAGGCTTTTATACGTTAAACAGTTAACCCCATTGACACCCTCTGTTATTGCACAGGCTAATGCTTATTATTTCCCCCCTCCCCAAAAATGGGCAAAATTGCTGTCTTGCTTTATAAATGTTCTTCTAACAAAATTTGCCCAGAAAATGTCTGTAAAATTGGCTTTTTTTAACGATCGTTTTTCAGTGGAATTTGACCCAAATTTTTCCGGGAAAGTCCCGCAAAATCTGTGGTTCTTTCAGTGAATTTGTCCCTAAAATTCCCATGAAATTTGACCTTTTTTCCACAGCCTATCATAGGCCCTGTGTTATGAACGGTTTACGTAATAATAGTCCTTGATCTGTTCGCCTTTTTCTCTCTTTTCCCCCACTGTTTTCCTTCATGAACATCAATAATGTCCAATCTTGACCAATTGTATATAAAAAAAGTGAAGTCTGAATAACTTTAGAAGCGTAAAAGAACGGACAAAATATCTTGTCATTCAAGGATTAGACCAGACAAAGCCCTTTTTTGACTGGACATTGTCTGTTGACCGGCTGTTATTTGGAGCTCAGCATAAAGTATACAGCCAGGTTTTTGCAGGCGTAAAGCAGATTGCTTTTCATGAAAGCAACTTAAAAGTTAGAATGAAAAAGAACAGCAATGATGCAGGTGACTTATGATTTATTGAGCAAAACAAATTTCCAGGGAATGGGCAAATGTGCCCCCTCCCCTTCCCAAAGAGGGCCTCAATGATAAAGAAATGTGTTCTTTCCCGCCAGCAGTCTGACCTGTTATTGAAACAGATCTTCCTTCTTTTCTTATGGAAAATTACGGGGCCCTGCTTTAATAACTGCTAAAACTGACCTCTTCCTTAAATAAGTTTGATGAATGATGAAGAAAGTTGTCCCTGGATAATTCTTGTGTCCATCTACCATTATTTCCTTCACTTACCATTACCTCTGCTCCTCTGATCTACACCAGCCTCCTTTGAGTAAACACCTTTCCCTCCTCCAGTTAGTTGGTTGGGATTTACAATGAGCGTCTTGGGGTCATTTGAGGAAATAATGGTCTCTTGTTTCTAGAAATAATTATGTAAAGGCATTATCTATCTTTTGTATTTTACAGGGGATGGCAGTCAGTCATTGCTTATGGGTGTCAAAACTTTGTGGTTGTTTTTGATCCCAAATCAGTACAGGTACAAAGTAAAAAATACTCATATATATTATTGTGGTTTTTATAGATTTTTATAGTCTGTCTTTTTTTTTTGTAGGTTATTCAAGTACTTAACCTACACACTGCACCCTGTACTAAGGTAACTTTTTTGTTTTAGAATTTGAATGTTTAGAATGTAGTTGCAAACTATGGAGATCTGTGGAAAAAGTCCATGTGACTTACGGTAAACTTCCAGATTCTCCTTTCAATTAGGCCTGCATACATGTACTGGGGACCTTATTCCTTGTATTTTTTTTCAATATTAATTTTAGTATACATCATTTTTAACTGGTTTGAGTTTTAATAAGGAACAAGAGAAAAACGTTTTGTGATTTTGGTAAAACAATGTCATATGTGATTTATAAATCATATTGTATGACCAGCTATTCAATGAAACCACTTTTTCATTGACCAGTATAAGGGATGTATGATATTAACATCTCATACATGTGCTGTTTTAGGTAAAATGGGCCCGTAACAACTTTCACCATGACTTGAATTCACCATATGTTCTTCGCTTGGCTTCTGGAGATGCAGCTGGCAATGTGATTGTTTGGGACATCACCCAGGGTAGCTCAGTAGCAGAGTTTTCTGATGGAAACAGGCCAGTTCTGGATCTAGAGTGGCTTGGAACTCAGGATGCTTGTCATGATCTGTTGGTAGTGCTTCATGCACCATCATCAATGATTCTGTGGAATGCTGACACTGGAACTAAGCTGTGGAAGAAGACTTTCCAAGAAGCTTTACTATGCTTTGCTTTTGATCCCTTCACTTCATCTAATGTCACTTGTAAGTAACTCTAGAAAATAGAATCTCTCTGAGAATGAGTTGCTGTATTTTGTTTTAAAAGATATGTGCAGAATTTTTGTGTCAATTATATTGCATACACATTTTAGTTCTTTTAAATTTTAGTTTTATTACACTGTCATAGATTCTACCAATGAAGTGATTATGTGAAAACTGAATCCTGTAGTTATTGTCACTACAGGTATCAATTTTAAAAGATACCAAACTTCATACACATACCCTCTTCTATATTAAGGACGCCTCTGCCCCCAATGCAGATACTTGGATCACTGTCCCTGTAGAGTTCAGGAGGTTTGACTGTGTCACAAGACTGATTGTTATTAAAAGTATATTATTTTCTGTTTCGACCTTAGTGATGTGCCAAGATTGGATCCTTTTTATTAATGACTTTTCCATCAACAAGGCACCAGAGAGTAGTGGCCGTAAGTTCTACCTGACAAGTTCAGGTTCCTCCTCACCCAGTAGCAGCTTCACAGGGTCCCCAATTGCAGGACCTGATAGTAAAAATTCATCCAAGCCTTCAACTCCCAGATCTGCACTGGCTAGAGTCAGGATTTGGGCAGGAGGTGAAGCAAGAAACAGGTACCCACAATACACTTATAGTATCATCTCTTAAGTGCTACATTATGCTTTGCCAAGTAAGTCTTTGAATCATCACCCCACCCCAGCAAGATAACATATTTTTTCTTCTGTTTCAGGGCCGGAGAGGAAAATGTTGCTTTCAGTGACTGCCTTCAGCTTGCATACTTAAAATCTACTTGTCATCACCTTCTCGCCTTGTTTCCTAGAGAAGTAATGATCTTAGACATGGAGATCAATCAAGCTGTGTGTTCATTCAGTTTGGAACGAAACAGTCCTTCCTTTCTTCAGGTCATTCCCTGTCAGCAGCGTGATGTCCTTATGTGCTTACATGAAAATGGAAGTGTGATCATGCGAGTGCGAAGACGAGCAGAAAAGAACCCTTATTTTGTAGAACCCAGTGATGAAACTACCAGTGATGCAAGCACATCAGTGGATATTATTTATGAAAATAAGTGTCAGTCAGATCCTTTGCGGCTCAGTAAATCAAGCAGATTGTTTGGTTTTATGTGTTGTCCCATAAGTGAAAGAAAGGTTGCATTGTTGATCAGCGATGGTAGAATTATTGTTTGGGAGTTAAAAGCCACAAGACTCCAGACCACAGAAGCATCACTGATGTCAGAAGAAGCCATTACAGCTTCACTGCCTTTAGATGCTGAACTTGGAGCTTTGCATTGCAGCATTAATCCCAATTTAACTCTTTCAAATGTCATCCCTCCACCACTTTCTTCTGGGAAAGTAATTCCAAATACAACTCATTTCAAGTTCATCATGAGCAACCTATCAAGCACAGTGTCTTCTCCTCCAACATGTGCTGTCATGTGTCCACCCTTAACAACAAAAAACTGGTCCAACTACAAGCCACTCATAGCTGTCGGTAAGCTGTCAGTAAAGCCACCGTCATGCTCAAGTAATTTACCTGTAATGTACAAATTGACGTTTTCACTGCTAACAGCATAATGTTGCAATGATGGCAGTGAATAGGACTCCATCTGCACCTTGTCCCCAATGTCTTTAACATCCAGTGTTGGATTGTAAGAACTTTTAATGTCTAGAATAGCATTTTCACACCAAATAGAGTGTTTTCACTCACGTGGACAGCATATATGCAAATCTATTGTAACAAAAGAAAGCGTTTGCATAAGAAAAGAGTTCAACTCCCAGGGGACTGATTTGGGACACCAACATGGCCGCCGTTTCATTGTTTTGGGACACCAATATGGCCGCCGTGACGTCATGTGAAAACACTCTATACCAGTATGTGGAAAAGAGAAACAAAGTCTTAATTATTTCAGAATTCAAAATAAAAAAGGACTGTGAGAAAGAAATGTCATCTTTTGACTTGTTTAATTTTCTTATTAGGTAACAGTCAAGGATCCATTCAAGTTTTCAACCTTGGAACAGGATTGCTTACCAGAGAATATACTATCCACACTGGTGCAGTCAAGTAAGGCTAGATGCAAATTGTGTCTGTCCCGTTTATGAGCTATGCTACCATCATCTGGTGTTCATGCGACAAGGAGCAGCTTTATCGCGTCCTTTTTAACATCTATTCTATAATCTTTTTATACCTAAACATTGTAAATAGTTTTTTTAATTTGTAAGATTGTGTTTTTAGGGCCACAAGTTTATTAGCCTTGGGCTATTTAGTGTTACCCTCATTAAATAAAGGCATTTATATTATTATATTATAGACCTTAATAATGAACCATTATTAATGATGATGATGGTACTAGTTATGGTGATAATGATGCTGATGTTGATGATGATAATGATGATGATGATGTTAAAGATGATGATGATGATGATGTTAATGATGATAATGAAAGTGATAAATACAGTGATAATGAAATTATGATCAGTTATGTCCGTACTGTAATATATTATTAACAGAACACATTTGACTCTTCTGCTTGGGTGTTTTGTCTCTTTTAACCTTTCACCTGTTTTGTCACAGGGGGATAACCTGGAGTAACCTGGAGAGTTTCTTCTCCTGGGCTCAGTCATCAGGAAGTTCAAGCAGAAATGAGTTACAGCTAGTCAGTATCAAAACTGGTATGATAAAATCATCTGAAAGTTGTCTTTCCTTTTTTATCACAAGATCCTTAATTCAGCTACAATAAAATGGTCTTTGCTACAGACTTTAGTAAAAGTCTTCAGTTCTTCATTGACTTTTTATCTTGTTGTATTTAAGGTCAAAGTACTCCCATTCAGCTTGGCAAAGCAGCTGAAGAATCCACTGTAGAAACAGTTAAGGTGTCTCATCTGAGGTAAGCGCTACAAAAACTTCTCTGCCATAAGGGCTATTAAAGTTGCAGTGAAAATTATACAATTCAACATGTTTTATTATTTGTCACTAAGAACTAGAAATGGCAAAGCTTACACCGGGGAAGTTGTCTGAATTTTTGGCTTGACAAGAATATGCAGCTTTTGCTGCAAAATCCAAAAGAAACTGTAATAAGTTATAATAGGGAGCAAGCAGACCATTTAACCCTTTAAGCCCTAAGAGTGATCAGTGTCAAATTTCTCCTTGTAATATCACTGCTTTATAAAACACAGTAGTCATGAGAATTGAGGACATGATCACACAAGATGAATCTAATTGATACTTCAACAAAATAATTCTCCCCACTTCTTCTATTGAAAACGTATATACACAACAAATGAGAATTTGAATTTTAATGTTAGGGTTTTAGGGGTTAAAGCAATCATAATGATCAATAAATTGATGGATTTTTTCAACAAGATGCAAACCTGATTGTGAAATACCAGACTAATTTGACCGTCAGTTTTTTTTTCCAGTACCAGCAGCTGTATCGTTTAGTTGATGTTCTTATTTTAGCGATAGTTTTTATTTTACAGGCAATACTTCATTGTCATAATCAAAGACAGGCCACTACAACTGTGGGATTTAAAGAACCTGACAGTTCTTAGAGAAATGCCATCTAGCTTCTCATCAGTGACTGCTTTGGTATGTAACAGTCAACTGGGAAAATCAGTGTTAATGGAAGAATTTTTTTGGTATAAGAGGGACGTAAATGTCAATATTGTGTACTAAAACCAAAATCCTGCTTCTAACAGGTTCTAGAATTGACAGAAATATGGTGTACTTGCAAAACATTTTTTGCAAGTAAGACACACTTGTCTTTAAGTGTCATGTTTTGGTTGCCTTGGAGTCTTGGACATCTGTTAGTTTTGTCTGTCAATTGCATTTTAAAATGTCCAAAAAATGCGATTTAATTCAGAGGGAAATGTTATTATACCTGGCATAAAGGAAAAATGTAAAGAGCCCTTTATTTACGTTGATGGCTTGAAATAGTCACCTGACTAAAAAACCTGAGGCTAACGCTGCACTCATTTTACCATCCCACCCCACCCCACACTCACCCTCTCCATCATTGCTCTGTTTTACGGATATTTTAAGCTACTTTAAGCTACACAGAACAGAAAGAAGTTGTCACACCTGAGAATTGAATTTGGAACCTCCCACACAGAAGGTTGCTCACTAACCAACTGTGCTAATCCATTCCTCAGCCCACTGTTACGTTATAGCTACCATCAATGTGTAAGCAACAGAAGTTACTAAAATCTGTTCTTTTTTTTTTTGTTTGAAAGGAATGGTCTCCATCAAGTCATTCTAAACATTTGAAAAAGAGGCTGAGTCAGAAGTTAGAGTCCAGTCCATCTGGTATTGCAGCGAATGTCCTGGATCCAAGCAAGGCAGAACACATTACCCCAACACAGGTTCACTATTCCCTGCTTCTGTTCTTTAATAATAGCCTGCTCAACTGAACAAGCAATTTATCACAACCCAGCCAGGGTTATGAAAAAGAATTCCAGTAGAAGGAGAAAGTTAGGAAGTAGATTGGCTGGCGGATAGTGACACCTTTATTTCTTCTACTGCCCTTTTGCTGTTGAATTGTGTCCAGTGAAACTATGGAAATAGCTGGTGATATCATTAGTTGCCAGTACCTTTTGACACCTCTTAATTAGGGTTCCTTAACAACAAGATCATACGTCACATGTTCGCTGTTGCTAAGGTTTAATTCTACAAATTGGCCAGTAAGGGTCCTTTTTCAAGAAAAAGGGCCCAAGGTATGTAAACATTTGTGTACCACTTGGTTGGAAATTTATTTAGTTGTTTGACCTACCTACCATCCTTTTTCATTGTATTCATTATCATGGTGCTGATTTTCACCATTGCTGCCATTTGGCTTCTCTGTAACTTCTAGGCTGATTTACAGCTTAATGGTTAACTGAAATATTATTTAATAACTGTTTCAAATGAGACAGCATTTATGTTCTTTTTTATCCTGTGGTTAAATGTTCCTTCAGTAGTGATTATCATTTCTTCACCCCATTTGCTGCACTTAATGTAAATTTTATGCAGCCTTATTTTTTAAATTGCAGAAACCCTGCAATGCTACACTCTAGAGTAAACCCTTCATGGCTGGTTGACCATAGCTATATTGATGAAGATGCATAACCATCTGGTTTGTGTTTTTTAGTCATGGATAAGGGAGCACTTTGTGTGTGTGGATCAAGATAAACTACTTTATCATTTTCTTGTGGAAGGAACAACAGTTAAAGATGGATCCAAAGTTCAATGCGATGTAAGTTGGCTTCTTTTCCATATGAGACAGAAATGTCAGTAAACGTTTTAATTTAGACTTTTTGAAGTAGAATTTCAGTAAATCTTGCAAGTGATACTTGATTGTTTTTGCTTTCCCTTTACCCAGAGTTCCCTTGGTCTTGTCACGTACATAGCGTGGAAAGGTGATCTGTTAGTGCTGTCTGATGTAGATGGTAATTTAAGCATCTGGGAGCTGAAAGCAAGAGTAACAAGGTTAGTTTTCACTTTAGCACAGTTTTTGTTCTTAATTCAGTAATCAACACAATGCACATTTCACATGTATGTCTTATTGTACTTATAATGCACTTTCAACAATGATGTAATCAAATGTTGTTGGGTTTGTGGTGGCTGCTCTTAGAAAAACCTTTTATTTCATAGAATTACCAGTTATTAGCAAAAATATCATTTGCCAGTAGGAACATTAGAGTTAATGTCTATTTTAATATTAGTAGCTATCGTGTTTCTATGACAAGTATTAAATCACTGATAAGTTTTAGTAGTATAGTGTGGATGAAGTTAACTCCTTTTTCCACAAGAATTTCATTGACATGTGCAGGAATATATTAGCACCAATGACTTCATAACCATTTGTTTTCATCTTGTGAAAATGCGGAGGAATCTCATTAGCTGAGGAGGAGGACGGAAAAACAATAAAAATGAGGGAACTGAAGTCTTTAGTGCTAGAAAGAGCTGTGTTTCAATCACCTTCATTACTATGCACAAATAAGACGCCAATATCACTGAACTGGAGCTGATTCAAACAAAGCTGCATGAAATATTATGTTTCATTGATTTTAAGTAAAAAGGTGACATCATTCCTACCACACTACTTATTTACTTACCAGTTATATTTAATACTCCTCCCCTTATTCATGGTTAATTTCATCCCTACTATACTCACTACCATTTTTGTACTTCAGGAGTATGGTTACCCACCGAGGTCACATAAAGAAAATCAAATTTGGTCCAGGAAGAGGAAACAGCAAGCTTGCTGCACTCTACAGTGATGGAATTGATATCTGGGATTTGCAAAAGGTAGGTTACAGTGGCGGGTCCAGGGGAGGGGTCTGGGGGGGGGCCTTATCTTTAGACCAAACTGAGACCCAAAGGGCCCAAAAAAAGTTTTTTTCTGGAAACTCCCTTCCTTCCCCTTCCTATCTAAGGGTCTGCTTCGCTTTTGTGGAACGGTGACAATTATTCTGATCTGGGCAAAAATGTGAATGGAAACCTGTTAAAACTTAAGGTGGCTGAACACAGTTTTGGCAGTTTCTGAGTATATGTCATTTGCCAACTTATGGCAAGAGAAGGGTTGCAGCTCACAAGCTGAAACTTGGCAAGTAGAAAATACATTAATGAAAGATTTTGATTCACAGGTAAAATTTGACATTTTCGTAGTTTCCATGGCAACATGAACGATTGAATACAACCCTAAAATTTCACTTTTGCTCAGTTTGCAGAAAATTCACTCATTAGATTTTCCTAAAAAATTGCACACAGCTTACTATAATTAATCATTACCATTTGAAACTTATTTGACCAAATTTTAACAGAGGGGTTTTTAGATAATCAATAATATAATTGTACTGTAATTATTAAATGTGTCATAAAAATCGTCTGTTCAAATTCCATTTTAAAGTTCTCATTATTTAAAACACCATAAAAGTAAAAATTCTGCCAAATATTACAAAATTTTAATGAGTAGATTTTGAGAAATCGTCTTCTGTGTACCATTGCTTTTTCGGCGCCATGTTTGTTTGTCTAAGTTAAAACACTTGCCGTCACGCGAGTTACCGCTGACCGCCCGCAATACTGTGTTCAGCCACCTTAACTGAATATCAGTTAAACCAATAATGCATTGACATCATTCACATGTTCGGACAAGAGTGGTTAATGATGATTGTAAGAAATGACTACTGAGCAAAGTTCTGAGAAATGTTTGGGTCGTGGACTAGCAAGGTATACAGATGAAAACATCAATTGAAAGGTTTAAGTTGTTAACTCATTTTTGGCAGTTATAATAAATAAACATGGAATGAGCTCTTTTTCTCTTCCACCAGTTTGAAATTTACAGCAGCTACAAACTTCCAAAGGATTCTCCTCCTCTTGTCGACATGGATTGGTTAGCATCAGATTTACCAATTGTGACACACTCAAATGGAGCTATCCTTGTTATGACAATGGACCTAAAAAGCTCTTCCTCAGCTATGGCTGACATGGACCTTGATGGTAGGCTCCTTTGGGACCTTGAGAGTAAAGTGTATTTACAACCCCTATAAGTGTTCTTTTCCTCAACACCACCTGGCTCCCTTGAAACTCTCCAAATATACAAGTTATCAATGACAATTTCTCGTAATCCCAATTTTCTTCAATTCTGTCAGATTTCGTAAGTTCCAGAATGATCTCAGAATGTTAAGTCAAACATACCTCCATTCCATTATTCATTACAGCTACTGGTCTCAAATTGAAATCGGCATTTCTGCTCGAGTAATTAGCAGTGAATGTCCAGTTTAATCTACAACTTTTCAGCGTTCGTTCAGGTTTAAAAATCTCTCCCACTTTGAATGCGGGATAAAATTCTTATTAAGTCACTTCAACTTCCTTACTTGTGAATTGTCATCTCATGACGTACGTAATAATGAGGAAATTGAATGTCATATCGGCAACAACTATGGCATTTCAATTTTCAAACGATGAAATCTTTGATGGAATCTGTGGATCATACAGTTAATATGTTCTAATTCATTTGATAGGTCCTTTGTGGTGCCCGTATATTATGCACCCTAAGACAAGTCTTATTCTCAAGTCTCTACTTCAACATTCTCTTGGAAGGGACCAGTACTCACTGACGGATTTTTCAGACTTGTAAGATCTATGTAGTGAAAGAAACCTATAAGAGGTTGAAACTCTAACTCTTTGCTTTGTCCGATGCTCGTGAATTTTCATTTTCGCAAGTACCATATTTGGAATGAGAAGAAAAGGTAACTGACCAATCAAATTTCGTAAGCAACGTGACGTAATTTTACTGCACGTTTTCGGGAGGGAACCTGAGGGAGCTCAAACAACAATAATGGTGATAGCCGCAAAAACGTCTTTTAAAAAGTGTATTCGCGCTGCTTCAAACTTGATCGCGCTTATTCCATTTTGTTCATTCGTCTAAAGACTGTATCCAAATTCAGGACAAGAAGAAGAAAGTCGCTGCATTGTCTTTTTGCCCTCCACAAAAGGGCACTTTCATGTCGTAGTCATGCAGTGATAGCAAAGAAATGTACAAAAAACACGTGCAAAGTTGTTGTTGAACCTATTGCTTTTTTAAGTTCCGCAGCGAGGTTTCCAAATATGGTACTTAGAAAACTGAATATTCACAAGCATTGAACGCCAGTTACACGTTTCAACCCTGTGTGGATTTTCCTTCTACTTCACCTACATTTATACAGTATAGAAGCATTAAGACATATCAGATTGTGTAAACCACATTATCTAATTGTTCTTTTGTTACTGACTCCCCTCCCACTGTCACAGTATCGCTCAGAGAGAAAAACAGCAGTCCCGGCGTGCTGTAAGATCAGGTCATTCTGGCTAATTATAGATATTGAACATAACGAGTTGTATCAAACAAATTCGTCTACAATGGACGACAAAAGAAAAGTAAATCCCCCCCCCCCCCCACCCCACCCCATCTACTTTCAAAAGAAGGTGCAATCTGGCTTTTTAATTTTAATTTTAGGGAATTAGAAAGTAAAGAGTCCCTGAGTGAAATTCAAAATCAACTGAAGATGATTCCACAGTAAGTATAATCACTATTGTAATTTACTGCCGTAAACTGAGCTTTACTCCATAGTTACATCTCAGACACCTCTCTTTTGTAAACGAACCGTTGCACTATTCTGCTGCTACCACACGTACATGGGTCAATTCACTACAAATGGTTGTTGCGTCATTTTAATTTATATAAAAACCGCCATTCTTATTACTCTAGGAAATGTCACCCAAGCGTCTTTGTACTTTATCTGATGCTATCCCCCCTAAGGCGTTTTTGACAGAAACACTATTCCTTCCCCTCCCTCTCCTCCCATGAGGTACATCAGAGTCACCCATACTCAATTATGTGTAGTTATTTAGCTTACGGAAACTATTCAACTGTTATTGCAAGTACAGTCTTATTTTTCCTTGACATATTAACAAAGAGCGAAAAAGAAGAATGCTTGCAAAATCGCCTCATGTTCGCGTCGCCTCTCCGAGGTGATTTTCCGCTCTTGAGTGTCGCTGTATTTCTTCTGACAAAGAGACCAGACTAACCTTCACGTTAAGATCTTGTATTTTGATATTTTTATTTCCAGAAGCACCACAGATCTGCTGATGAACACAGCGCTGGGGACTGCACAAAAGTGTTTTCTAACTGCACAGTGAGTTATATGGTTGAAAGTACTAATTCATTCATATTGATCTGCACTCAAAAAAGCGAGATAGTCGCATTTTAGAAATTTGCCATCCGGGGGCCAATGATTTCAAATGTTGTTTTTAAAAACTTACTGATTATTATTTACTTTCAGTTTATTTGGAGATGAAGCAGAGACAGTGTTTTGGGAGGTCGCTCTTCACTACCTCAGACGAGAAAAGTCAAGAATGTTATGTTTGAAACATCAGGTAACATATTCGCATACAGACTGCAGTATCTTACCCCTGGAAATGAAAACTGTACGTTTGAAGTTCTTCACAACCATGTTAATGTTGGTTTCCTTTACTTTTTTAAATTAACACAATTGGTAAGCGCGTCATGACACTGATAGATTACATTTGTGTGAAAAAAATGACTTGACTTAATCCCTTGACCCTTACTGTTTGACGAGAAAAGCGGAGAGGATGGAAAAAAGCCCCACACATTCAAGTTATTTTGGGCCTCACAGAGACTGTCAAATTTGTTGAAATTTACTCCCCCTGTTGTTTTTTCTCTCTGTCCTCTTGTTAACATGTGTAGTGTCTTACTAGTTTATTATTCTGTGATTTTTTTAAAGACTGAACACCAGCCCTCGTACAGTGGTCGTTCAAGGTCACAGTCAGTTGACTTCTTTAACCCATCTGAATCCACGGCTAAAATCAAACGAAGCTACAGTGCCCGGAGCCTGGATTTACTATCAATAGATGACGACCTTGACCTCTGTGGCCGAGAGGAAACTGAAGCGAGTGAGAGCTTAAGCTGCAGCTGTTACCCAGTCTCCCTCGACACGTCTTATGATATTATCAGTGACACCGATGCTTTTCAGGTGTGTGTCTGTTTTAAAACAGGAAAGTTGGAATTTGCAAACCCTCACAGTCACATTCCTTTATCAATATACTCACTGTCCACGGGCAAGTGTTGATTACACTGGCCGATACTCGCTCATCTTGACCATTGCTTATAGACCTTATACAAAATTAGCCAGTGATATTCGAGCATTGATCAGGTTCGCTCATCTTGACCACTGCTTATAGAAAATTGGAAAGTGATATCCTATCAGTAATGTAATTAATAGATTTAGCCAAGGCTAAAGGCGTAGGTGCCGTATAATCTTCTTCAGACAATAAACTTGTTTTCGGAATAATAAACTCTACTCAGCCTACTTATGAAATGACTCCTGGGTTCAAAACTTTCACAGTTTTAAACTTGTACCATTGCAAAGAAATCCACTTCGAATTGAGGCTGCGATCAGACGAAAAGAACTAACTTGTCAGCGGATAACTTTAAAAAAACAGGTAACCCGATGCCGCTATACGGTCATGTGATACTAGTCAACGGATACTCTGTATTGACAGCTGTCAATTGACCACAACATGGATGTGCAACATCTGGTTGTACGCTTCCACACTAGCTGGAAAGTGTGATATTTTCACATTGGTTTCCCTGTGGTGCGGATGGGCGGGCACTTTACTACCAACATTCCTTGGGTAGATAGATAACGAAATTTTCCTCGCTATGGGGCTCTTCTCGCGCGAGCTTCGCGCGCGCATGGAGCCCCCCTATCAGGCCATTAAAGTTAAGATTATAAATTGCTAAAAAATGTTGACCCAACACTGATTCACCATCAGTCTCCAATGTTTGAAAAACTTTGACCATTGTACTTGGTACTTGATGAACAATCCCAATTTAACAATGCAATTTTCGCTATTTAGAGAAGTCAGCTCGATCGCCTTGCACTTCATGACAGTAAACGAAATACTTATGATCACACAAGGAAATGTGCTGAAACTCTGGTGCTGTTGGGACAGGTATGACCTCTTAATTAACTCAGTGTCGATATGATTTCAGAAAAGGATTTTTTCATCTATTAGGTTTTTTCCATTTGACTTTTTAGGTGGGGGTTGGGTGATTTCAGGAAAAAAAATATGTACTAAAAAGACCAGGAATAAAACAAGTTCTTGCATAGAGTTATGGTCTTATATTTACACCAACAAAAGAGGGTTTCCGCATTCCTTTAACAAAAGCACCAACTCAAGGCTCGGGTGGACAAAATACAGTGATTTGTATGAAATTGTCCACCCCTGGCCTCGATCTCGTTCGATTTTGTGTGCTCACTAGGGCAAAAAAAAATGGATCACAACCTTTTCTCTCCGTTTCTTACCTAAACCTAATTATGAAAGCTTTCGAAGGTCAAATGGTTGTCCCCTTATGTTATGATATTCTGTTCTTTTTTTAGGCCGACAGAGCAGTTCAGCTTTTCTTGGAGACAGATGCTGCTAATGATAACTACTATGTAGACTCTCTCAGGTATTATTACTCTTTATTTTAGACGTTTGTTGATATTGGAGCCTTTTTATACCCATGAAAAGCTTGCAGCTATCTCGCTCCGCTTCTTTAAACAAATTTCGTCACGGTCAGCGTTTATTTGTGGTCCGAGGAAGTGCGCAGCGAACGGATATTGGTCAATAGTAACAATCAGAACACTGTACTTGCCCTCAGTTCCGGTCGTTTCATATAATAATAATAATAATAATTTTTAAACTTATTGTGCGCAGCTTAACATGAAAATGATCAGCTGCGCATTACAACTACATTACTGTAAAAGAAACAAATAAAAGATAATGCATTAAAAAATAAAAAATAAAAAGAATATATATGCATGCAAGTAAGAACTGAATATAAAATTGCTCATCACTATAAAGTTTTAAAAAGATAAGTCTTAATATGCGCCTTAAAACTGTTCACATTAGTAATCGCACGAAGTTCTTTTGGAAGAGAATTCCAGAGCCTTGGCGCTGCCACCATAAAAGCTCTATCACCTAACGTCTTCGATCGAGCAACTGGCATAGAAAGTAAAATACTATCTGAAGATCTAAGGTTATATAAGGACGATTTAAATGTTAGTAAATCGCGTAGATATTTAGGAGCAAGGCTGGGAATTGCTTTAAACGTAATAAGCAGTATCTTAAATTCTATCCGGGCTTTAACAGGAAGCCAATGCAAACCACGAAGAAGGGGTGAGATGTGGCAGAACCTAGGGGCATTACAAACTAGCCTGGCTGAGGCATTCAAAACTCTCTGCAATTTGTTAAGCTGGTAGTTGGGCAGCCCATACAAAAGACTGTTACAATAATCAACTCGAGATGTAATAAATGCATGGACAAGCATTTCCGTTGATTCTCGAGACAAATATTCTCGATTAAGAGTTTTCATAAACGATGTTATTTCAACCACTGCAGGGCTAGCTTTTTTCTCAGAAAAATATTGTCTGAAAACTTTGGAACTGAGCAGGTAGAAACTGAACTAATTCAGAAGCATAGAAATTTGACATTTGTTGTTTTTGTCATTTTAGAGCATGTCTTGTAGCAACAATCCGTTCTTCAGGCGCCTCACAAAGCACAATAAAACTTGTAGCAACAAATCTTATTGCCAGCGGTAAATTAGCAGGTTGGTACGTTTCATCTATTTTGTTAATTCCGACATATTCAGGCAGTCAAATACGGTGCCTCTTTATGTATCATAAGTTCTGACCAGTTTAGGGCGTGCTTTCTCTCGAACGGAAAATGTCTAACAATTTGACCTAAGAAAACTGGCAATTCGTGGCGGCCACAATGTTGCCGGTACAAATGTCGCGTAAATGTTTTCATTTTATGCTAATATTGTGCAACATTAAGTGGGGGTGAATTGTTGACGTTTGCTTTGTTGTATTGAATAAAGAGGGAGTGCAGTTGCTGTGTTTGATTGACAAAGGATTAGATGCCTGTCGATATCTTCAGACCTACGGGGAATGGGATCGAGCAGCCTGGCTTGCAAAGGTAATAAGAAAGGACTTGACCCTCCACAATCTGATGACAGAAAACAACAGGTTAAATAATACCTGATAACACTGCTTCTGTTTATGTGTCTTGCTTCAATTCTTTGGTGCTCTCAGTAAAGCGACATCTTAATATATGCAGATTAAAAGTTTTTAACTGGTCTGTAAAGCAGGTCTATTTGGTGACGCGCGAACGAAAACTATGTGAAGGCTAAGCCTTGCGCGCGAGTCAGTGTACGCGGCGGCTAATATTAGTGAGTTTACGCAACAGGACGGCAAAACGTTTGTGTGTGACAAACGTGACAAAGCTATTACTTGCGTGTTCTTTCGTTATCTTCACTTACTTCTTTTACAAAAAGATCTGTTTGAAGGAGGGTCAAGTTTGACGGAAAGTGTTGTCAAACAGAATTACTGTCACGTTTGTCGCGTTTGTGATTGGACACGAAAGGAGAAGATTTATTGTAGTGTCCTTGATTGCTTGCTTCCGTAACTAATCTAAATTGCAGGCAACTTTGAACTACCCTGACTGCGCTGAGGTGATGAGAAGATGGATTGAACACCTTTCTAGTACATACACCAGTCAGCAGGTCAGTACACAATAAGAATTTTAAAGCCTCCAAGATAAGAGTTTATGACATTAGGTGATACTGGGCTAAGGGGCGTCAAGGGTAGAATGGTTGGTTTTGAGGCAGTATATATTCAGAATCGAGGAATGGGATCTTGTGCACAAAACTCTCTCGGCTAATCGCTCCGGTACGATGTGTTAAGTGTGGTGTGTGAAGTGTGTGGACGGCTTGTTCCAGTTCTGTGCCGTCACCGTTTATGCTGAACAACGAAGCCTTCAATCTCGACACGAAATATATCGGGTGTGGTGTAAACATTGCCTATAAAGTTACGTGGGCTTAGTTTCCGGGCGTTTTGCTATTAGCTGTCGTTCTGTCTCCGTATTGATCCTGTGGTGATTTCACCCCCTCATGAACATGCAGTATTTCTTAACTCAAGTATGATCCTTATACCACTCTGTCCCGGGTCTTGTGGCAACTGTTAGTAAGAATATTACACCAAGAGCATCAGAAGCGTAACGAGTGGTCTTCTCCACTCGTTACTCGGTCACGCTTCTGATGCTCTTGGTGTAATAACGAATGGTCTTCTAAAAAAAACGAGAGGTCTTCTCTTTTGCGAGGACACGTGCTCCAGCTAGCGGATGAAGACTGTCAATGTTTGAGTCATTTGTAGGGAAAATGTTGCCCTACGAAGGGAATTTTGTTATAACCCCACCTTAGTTAGGCTGTTATGATCTTTTTAGAGCAAGGCTGTATTGGTGTTACTTTCCCTGGGCAAGTTCTATAAAGCTCTAGATATGTTGTACAGGTAAGTGGAAAAATTGCATTTGATAAGAATATAATTACGTTTCACGTGGTTGACAATAGGAGCGTCGAAAACGGTTTTTTAATTCCACTAACATAAGTAAATTAAGCGTGAATGGTGTTGGAGCATTAAAGCTCTTCTCTCGCATATTCGAATATAAGAAGACAGGGGAGCGAGCATATTATACGTTTACACCGTCCAACCAGGTGACCTAGCTTTCGCTTCTCCCTCCTTCACTGTCATCTGGCTTGGATTCTGGACTACTGGTATACTCACGCTGCAGGCGTCCCCAATCCTGGATATTTATGTGTCAACCAGAAGCACATTGGTTCTTGAAACAAAAGATGCTTTTGTTTCACTCGTTACAAATTTGGATTACAAAAACAATGTTTGTAAACAGTGACGTCTTTGATAAGGCTTACAACCACTCTGTGGTAAGATATTAAGGTTTAAGGAAGGAATGAAAGTAGTATAGTAAACACAGAATGTATCTTTTTTTGTGAAGCAATTCACCAAGTAAACTGCGATAAAATTGTTGTTAGCTTGGGGGGGGTTGCATCACTGCATGATTACCTCGTATCCAGATATTTTGGTCAGTTCAAATGAGTCACTGCGATGGTGATCTCAGTACAAGTTACTGCGCTTTTCACAAACATGCGAACTCTAAAGTTCAAAAGCCGCCTTCATAATTGCGTTTTTCGCTGCCGTCAATCATAATTACGATCACAAGCAACGAACCTTGAAACACAGAAACACACAAAACGGATCGGAATCCACAAATCACAAACCATGACCTTTTGAACCCGTTAAAGTAAAGTTTTGTTTCCTAAGAGGTTCGGTAAAGGCCTGTTTACATCAAGGTGGAGGACCCCAGGTAGGTGGGGTAACGCGCCTGTCCATATAATCTCTCATTTTAATGTGATCACGTTTACATGTTACCTCACCTACCTGGGGCTCCCCACCTTTATGTAAACCAGGCCCTAAGATGATTGACGGCAGCGAAAAACACAATCGTCAGTTGGTTTTTGAACTTCAGATTTCGCACGTTTGTGAAAAGCGTAGTGAGGAAAATGTAATGTTTAATCTTAGCACAAACGCGCACGGTTAAAGGTTCCTTTTATTTACTATTTTATTTGCAGCATGCGGTATTTTGACCGAGCAGGATTGTTTGCAGAAGCTTGTCAAGAGTTTGGTTTTCTTTCTCCCGAAGAGGAAAAAAACAGTATCCTTGCAAGTCTTGGTTGGTATGGACTCCTTTCCTTAGTGTTGTCTCTGAGAAGCCCTGCCAACAATGGCTGAATTTCATACTGCTCTTTTCACAAACATGCGAATTCTGAAGTTCAAAAGCCAACTGACGATTGCTTCCTTCGCTGCCGTCAATCAAAGGTCATGGCTTCTGTCTTTCTATTTCAAGGTTCGTTGCTTGTGATCGTAATTATGATTGACGGCAGCGAAAAACGCAATTGTGAAGGTGGCTTTTGAACTTTAGAGTTCGCATGTTTGTGAAAAGCGCAGTAAAGTTACAGTCAAGGCAGGTCAAGCGTACCCCCCAAGATTCTATTAATGAATTGATTATTTGAAAAATGAATCCGTTAGTCGTTCCCGTAACTGGTGTCAAATTCAAAGCGGCATTTCTGCATGCGTAATGAGCAGTGAATGTTTTACGAGAACTTCTCTATATTTGCTCAGATTGAAAATCTTTGAATGGATTAAGTTTCTTAGAAGATATTTACATCAAATTCAGGAAAACGGAGCTAGTAGAAACTTCATAACTGCCTCGCGTGTGAATTCACGGCTCATTACGCATACAAGAATGCAGAGATCAATCTGAAATCTACAACTAGCAACGGATTCCACTTTCGTATAATAAATTCATTAATGGATTCTTAGGGGGTGCGCTTGACCTGGTTTGACTGTAAGAGCCAGCAGAATATGATTATTAGTTCTATTTCAAGATTGTCCCAGAGGTTAAGAAGAGGTTATATAGAATAAAATTGCTTTAAAACGGGAAAACTAGTCAGTGTAGTGTAGAGCCTGCAGAAAAACCTCGGGTAGTCCGGTTCTGACCTTCTGTCACGCAACTTCGAAAGCGTAGCGTTGTGTGATAAAAAGATGGTTAGAATTCATCTCACGGAAGGTGGGGGCCGCAGCGGAGAAGGAAAATGTAACACTCTTAATTCTATCCTGCACGCAACCGACCAGTAGAGGCTTTTAGCAGGCTGTGCTATGTGTTATCGAAAGTATATAATATCCTTGATTCCTGTTGTATTAGCTGCACTGGTCCATGCTGTGTACACTGAGTATGCACGTTATCTTCATGGTCTTGGACTCAAAAAAGCTGCTTATTACTTCGCTAATAAAGCTGGACCAAAGGCTAGGCAACTCATAGATGGACTGTAGATAACAAGATCCAAGCGAGCGGTTTACTGTATGCAAATTGCAACAAAGTACTACAAAGTATGTGGGCGAAAAACAGCTTTTCAGGAAGCTGTTTTAATAAACGATGTAAACATTGGAAAACCTAATGCGAGATAACGATGGCGAGTAAAGAGGCTGCCGTCAAGCTAAAGTAATAGAATCTGTCTGGAGAATTGTTACGAGCTCAAACAAAGGCAATCAATGACGTAATTTGTAAGACGCATCTTTCACGTATCAGTGGTACTAATGAAACCTTCCAATATATAATGAACAAAATTCACAGACTTAATTGGAAATCGTAGAAAGAAGCAATATTATTATAAAACCAACTCAAGTTTACAGATGGCCTTTGGTAGAAGTCATAGTCAAATTATGATTGGTGGATAAGAAACATCATGTAAGGTACTTTGAAAATACTTCGTTAAGTCAATGCAGGCACTGCTTGTATTTCTATGAAATCTATTTTAGTACAATCATACCTTAAAAAAGGAACAACTTTCATTAAAGAGAAACAAAATTAAAATTGTTAGATCAGTAAAGGAACTGTCTTTGTTGTTCTGTATCATAGTCTGGGAGGTCTGTTACTCTCCCCACTCCCCAACTTGTACCGTTCCTTCTTTCCGTACGGTCACGTGATTACCAAAATTTCTCGGGTGGACACATAACCAGATTTTCTTAGGTATGGGCTCCTCTCGCTCACGCTTGGAGTTCCGCTATTAGTTACTCCATGTGTGTCAGCCAATCGGAACTTAGCGGGTACTTCCCAAGTGAATGCCAGCTTTGACCCAATGCAGTTATCACTCTATAAGTTATTTAGAGATGTCCTGAAGTTTCTGGTCTTCTTTGGGTTGCTTTTTGCGGCATTTGGATTGAGCCTGAGGAAGTTGTATTCACACCATGTCAGCACACAGTATCAGTTAGCAAATGTGAACAGTGTGTGAAGTGTGAAGACTTGCGATGAGCGGTCTGCATTTGTAATACCAACAATTTTTTCCTCAATATCTATTTCCACGATTTTAGTTTGAAAAACTACTTAATTCTGTATGCAAAACAAACAAATCAGGGTCAGAAAGTAGTGTCTCCAGTCTTAAACGGGCAGCGAAATGAGCAATTTTTGTCTTAAAGAAGGTCGGGGTTTGAAGGCCTCGGCGGCACACCTCTTCCCAAACTTCCCTTGAGTGCCCCCCCTGGGGATTTTTTGGAGGTTAAATTTTGGTCTAGGGATTTTTTTTAGGGTTTTGGTTGAAGTCCTAGGGATGTCATATCGAATCGACTTCAATTTGTATCAAAACGACTTGGTATCGAAACTATCAGGAAACCTGACATAATGTGCCAACAAGAGAAATATCGGCTGTCGAAACATTAAATCTTTCTTTTGTTTTAGATTTAAATATCAGTCGGTATGTGTATAGACTGTTCAAAGTCCCCTATTTTTTCCTAACAAATATCTTCCCTTTTAACTGTAGGGCCGCCATGGTTTGGCCGCTGGCAAGGGATTATGGGATTCTTGGTTTTCAGTCCCCCTCGCCGGTCCTGCTAGCCTCCCCGCAGACGTCCTGTGGGGTTTGTTCGTCACGCATTCATTTCTCCCCAACGGACATTCATTTCTCCCCACGAACAAAGCCCACAGGACGTCTGCGGGGAGGCTAGTGGTTGTCCTCGATACGCCGTACCTGTCCTCGATACGCTGTGCCTGTCCTAAATACGTTGAGCTGGCCTTTCGCTGTGCCTGTTGCTATTCGGAACTGAATTTTGACCCTGATACCGTTTTATACTGCAAGCATCAGTGGGCTCATAAAGAATCGCTCCTTACGATCCGCTGGCCCTGTATGACCTATATCCCGGCCGAGAAAAGAGCGTTACCAATCCGAACTCCATTTTTAAGCAAGATCTCGGCAATTTCCATTCTCTCGTTGTAGATGGCTAAGCGAAAAGCCACTCTTCCTATCTGACCTCGGCGTTTCGTCTTCGTTTCGATCTTCTCATTCTCTCTTTCAAGGAAGAAGCCATCATCACTTCTCGCACGTGGAGCTTCTTGGTCTGAAAAAAGACTTTTAACGAATCATTTCAACACCGCGCATGCCTAATTTCAATAGATTCCTGCCGGCCTCCATAAAAATTAAATTCCAGACAAGTATTATTACTTCGGCGGAGCGCGAAGTAAAGGATTTGCGACGCTCAGGAATGTATCAAAGTTGCCATTTTTTGACAAGATTGAGCAAGCAAAGTCTGTAGGTTTTTGGTTCGGTTATTTGACTAAGTGAGAGCCGAATTAGGTCGAGATATCTTGAGACCACTTCGAGTGCTTGGATTTATTCTTTAACTTTTTCGAGGAAGAAAGAATTGTTATTTTGGCTTTCCCGGAGTTTGAACCGACTCAGCTGTGTAACCCGTCAGATCAGAGGAGACTCTAAGTTGAGAGATTAGCCGATTGCGCTACTGCGACCCAAGTTAGTTCGGGATATGAAAAATAGTTATGAAATGATGCACTAGTTTCGGGAGTGCAAGTTCGTGACTTTTCGGCTTGTTTCAACTATTTCACGAAATGAGACCGGAGTACTTCGTGATATCTTGAGATCACTTCGAGTTTAGTCTTTAATTACTCAAGGAATAAATAGAGGATATTTTGTGGCCGCGCAAAGACACGAAATTTCTCTTCGAGTGTTGAAAAACATTTCACCAGTGAGCCCTCCTTTCGAACTTTTTTATGATGAATTTAAAGTTACAAAATGCTGCGCAAAGACATTTTGTCTTTGTTGAGTGTTACGTAGTAAAATTGCTTTCATGCGTTGCGTGACTTTCTCGAACGTTCTCTACGTTTTTGGATATGCCATGAATAATTAATTAGGGCATGTTTACATTTCAGCATGAGTCAGCAGATTTGCATCAGTTACTGAAATCATAAAATATGTCGAAAAGTTACTACTATTCGCCTGTTTAGTATTTTCTAGAACCTTATGTCAAACGGTATACAAGTTCCAAGCGAGTTCTTTTGACGAACTAAGTATTTCCCACGAGCTGGACTGCTGTGTTTAGTCAAGTGTGACGAAGGTCGATTTTTAGGTTCTGTGCTTACAAGTTCGCGGAAGCCGTAAGATATCTGAAGTTCAAGTGAGAGTTTGTTATTATTGGTAGAGGCTGTTTAGTTTTACTCAAAGTTCAAGTCAAGTTTTTGTTGGTGGATGCTGTGTTTTAAAGCTCTGTAAAGGCTATGTTCCTTTGGTGTTAAACTTCCTTGTGTTATTCGGACATCCCTGGGTGCTGATAGTCAGTGAATAATTATCCTCATAACATTCGAACATTAGCCAATTCCATGCTCAACGTAATTGACTCCTTACCCATGCCTTACATATCTTTAATCAGTACATGAGACTGCTATGCTGTTTTTGAAGCCTGATGTGACTAAGAAAAATGAGAATTGTTTTTTAGAAGGATTTGTATGGAGTCATCAGAGCATAACTGGGCTAAAAGCTCGGAGACAATTTGTCCCGAAATGCTAGTTTTTGGCAAGTAGTGTAATTGAAGCTACGACAGTCACAGACGAATCGAGAAGTGTCGGGCTTCGGAGAGAAGTATTTTACGGAGAATGCGACCACAGAAGGCGATGAAAGTTCCGATTAATGCTCGTTTATTTCTGCACAACGTATGTTGATTCTCGTAAACTGAAAATAATGATTACATAAATAAATAAACTAATGTGAACCTACAAAGGCAAAAAACTACACTAACTATAACCGAAAATACGGTATAAATAAAGAAACTAAAACGATTTTAAGGCTAAACTTGCATGCTGAATTCATATTTGGAGGCGGAACCCGCGGAACCCGCCTTTACCTCTCTACCCACCACAGTCTCAGAACACTTTCTTACCAATGATCACTCTGCTAACGACATCACCCTCATCCCACTAGAGCTTACCAAATCTAATAGAGACAGTGTACGAAAAGCTAGAGAGGCATACCTTATCGAGAGAGGTAAAACTCTTGAACCTTTAGGTATTAATAAGAAAGATGAAATGTAATACTACATTTATTTCTTCTCTTTGTTATACTTGTTTTTCTATTTCAAATTTCTTTCAGTCACTACTTCAACGGTTTTTGTTTTCAACGTTCACTTGCTATCATAGTATCATATTGCACGCTATTTCTTATTTTCAAATTGTAACGTCTCATTATTTCTAAGACCCTGAAGAAGGAAGGCCGTGCCTTCCGAAATATTGGTCAAAAGATAATATATTCCCGACTGTAAAATCAGCCTTGCTTTTTTGTCTCATATTTTCACTTATTGCTGATTAGATCCTTTATTAGGATCCGGTCCTTCTTTTTTGTGAGCTGGTCCTTGCTTAAAAAATTGAATTCGTAACAAGTAGGCCTGTTGGATGTTGCTCTTTTCAGAATATCCTGACAAATCCTATAATTTCACGAATTAGCACCTTACTCTTACCATATTTGATTTCTTACCATTCCTCCCCATTTACAATTAATTAGTTCACAATAACGACGCCGAAGTGTACGCTCCGCAGCGTCTTGTTTCGCTCTAGATCTGTGGCCTGCAAAAATTCCCACCCAGAAACTAGAAACTAGTGTCCAGCTCTCTCACAGGAGAAAAAAATGGCGTCCTCTCAAGGAAGAAACAGAGGCCCCGGTCAGCAATCTACGTTTGCTTTTCGGCTTATTAATCCAGAATTATTCATCAAACCCGTAAGTAAACGTTAAATTTGTAATTAATTTTCTTAGATAAGTTTTTTTTTGGTTGGGGGTTCAGTTTTTCGGGTCTTTTTCCATCAAGCAAGCTGGTCAGCTGACCCACGTCACCTCGAAACAGTTCTCATTTTTACAAAAGTTTAATCAGAATCCCCGCCCTACTTTGCATGCTGGTATATTAATGCGTGGGTAAAAGACAGGGAAAACGTTTGGACATCAGAAAGTAGGAGGCAGACACGAACGCACCTTTTACTTTTCAATTATTCTTCAGCCCGATCCCCCTGCCTCCTCCCCCCCCGGGGGTACTGCCATATATGGGATATATTAGCAGACTTGCCAAGTCCCATGACTCTGTCATGAGTTTCACAATTTTACGACCTATCTTAATATGCCCTCACAAGTTGGCAACTGATTTCTCACACTTTCTAGAGAGGTCAAACTCCGCAAAATTTTGGAGTTGTAGGGTTCATTTTCAAGTTAGATTTTTAACAATTATTCCTCGAGCCCAAATTGGCTATTGACTCAGAGGCCATGAGGGCAAGAGGAATAATTGTTTTAGTAAAATCCAACTAGTTGGTCAAAAATATCGTGAATAATAACATTTTAACTAGTTAAAGCAAGACTTAATCCTTTTTCTCTGCCAAAAATCCGGCGCTTTTCGTTACTAGTGGTAGCTCAACCAATCAGAATGCAGCATTGATAATAGACCACTGGTTGGATTTTACTAATAATAGATAGCCAGCTCAATCCAAAGAAAATGCTTAGCGATCATGTTTGATCACATCAATCTCTGCTGTAAAATGCCCACAGCTGTCAAAGGCTATGACCCCACTCTGTTTTGAGTTCTTTCAGTGTTGTGTTGATGTCTTGCAAAGTTAATTTCCACGTAGCATGATCAGCTTTGCAGAATTCAATGTGTCTACTCAAATCTAAATTTACCTGCAACTCAGGTCAATAGCAAAGTAATTGTTGACATTGATCTAGAAATTAATGGAAAACAGTGACTCAAAGATAGGGAGAGATTTTGGAAATAAAGTGTAGTATAGGGTAGCAAAATTCAGCCAAACTAGGTCTGGTATGGACTAATGGCTCTGGGCTCCGAGCGGCACATTCCTAACCGAACTTTCCTACATTACCTCGCTCAAGCCCCTTCCCTCTCCTCCCCTTAGATCAAAATTTTTTTTGATTTTTTAACAAGACAGACAGATGTTGTCAAAAATTCGGGAATCATTTATTTTCAGTTTTTCCCTCACTGTTGATGAAAAAAATTTTGATATTTTAACCACCTAAACTTATTCTAACATACATTTGAGTTCCAGTTAGACCTCATATTGCAGCTCAAACTCACAAGTGTACCTTTGTTGAAAGCCAGACCCAAACTGTGGTTCATTTTGTCACTATGGGTTGTGCTAAATCAAACCAGCTTGAATTTATGCAATCTGGTGCTGCAACTCAATTTTCCTGCCCTGACTTAAATGTCACACACAAAGAACTGTCACCGGAATAAATTGCTGCAACAAGGAGCTTGAATGCATTTGCTTAGTGTATGTTGAGCCCAGAAAGACATTGTCAAGTTTTATGTTTAAAAGTGCAGAATGGTTAGGAAAGTATTCACTATCAAAAGTCGCTTTAGTGGAACCATGATTTCACTTTTCATATTGCTGTTTTCTAACACACCTCAACATTGTACATTGTAGAACAAAGTGGTAATGATCAGTGGTACGGTGGCCATTGTTGGCTGTGTTCTCTTTCTTGGATACATGAATTTAACTGGAGGAAAAAAACATACCATCTCTGTGTCTGTGCAGAATGGAAAGCCTGTGAAAAGCAAATGGGACTGAGGTGCCTGATGGATAACAAATGTGAAGCAATCCAGTTATTTCAAGAGCAAAAGGATACAAATCTTGTGCCTGGAACTGCTCCTCATAGGTTCAAGAAAACAGATGCTTGAGTTAGCTTTTTGTCCTCTCAGCTTACATTTTATGGTTGATAATTACCTGTAAAAAAGCAAAATAACTGTTTCTGGATGGAAGGAAAATATTTGAAAAGAAAAGCCTTTCTTCATACCATAATGATAATATTATTTGTGCCAAAAGGTTATTTTAAGGCAACATAAAGGAAAGCTTGTTTCAATTTTGTATTAATAATAAATGGAACTAAGCTCATATCACTGATAAAAAGTTGCCATGTATGGTGTTTATTTAGATTTCAAACAGAGCCATGTATGGTTTATACATAATTTACACTTAGATCATCTCAGCTAAAAATACTGACCCCATAAAACCTATAATTAAGTGAAGAGCCTGTATAAAGAAGAAAGAAGCATTAAAAAGTCTCTTTAGTCTCAGCTCAGTTGTGGATCAAAGTCAGAAGTTTAAACATGAAGAAGAGTTTAATCAATCAGAACATCTGAATTTAACATTTTTTCCTCACCTGGCAGTGTATTGCCTACACCCCTAAATGTATAAAGAGACAATTCCCCACCACAGGAGCTCATCAATCATGTTGTGCACAAAATAGACAGTGAAAAGAGAAAACAATATATTGATTTTTTTTTAAAGGAAGACATTTTTTTGAAAGGAAGACATTTCATTGACAAATGGTACCTCTTTCACATACCTAGTTAAGACCTTTGCATCCCTTTTAACTGCTTTAAAGTCACTGTTTTAAAAATATGAATAAATCACAAAACCAGACCTTTTTCTTAACTTTTTCACAGCCACAAAATGCATCAGTTAGTCCATTTGGGCCTCCTTATGACCGACATGACAGATTTCCCTATCCTTTAGTATGAGTAAGATCCCTACCCTTTCATATATCTGAAGCCTGAAAATAGATACCGCTTTTGGGTGGAGCCTCCTCATATAGGCCATTATAGGGACTACCCCCCTGGGGGCTTGTCCTTCACATGGCTAGGATGACCACATAGAAAAAGCAGCCTGACTCCTATATGGGAGCCCCCCAGTGTCCTCCGTTAGTATCTCTATTAAAAACATTAGCAATTAATAAAGTTGTTTTGTTAAAACCAAATAAGTGCCTATAAGTGTCAAGACAGAATCCACCAGGAAATTGAGTAATGATTTTAATTTTCAGTGGACAAAAACCTTGTACCAGAATATTTAAAGAATATTGCATTCTTTTTTACCTTTTTCAAGGGATAAAGATGTAATTAGTCATCTGTAATAACACCAAAGAAAATTTCCCATGGGAGTCTGAGAAAAGGAATGTCAAATTTCACATGAAATTGTGAAAACATAGGTAAAATTCAGAAATTTCATGTGTATGATGTAATTTTGTGAAATTTGACATACATTTTCTCGGGCTCCCATGCATCAGAAATTTTAAAATATTTATAATGTTAGCAAAACCACAGCAACAAACCAATGAGTAGTGCCGGATCTCCCAGTTGTAGACCTGGATCAGTACAATTAAACTTGTAGAAAAATATAAAACGACAAACTGATCCTTACAGCAAGGCGATGAAGAAGTAAACAAAGGGATAAAACCTTGCCGTAAGGATCAGTTTGCCGTTTTATATTTTTCTATAAGAAATTTTCTTTGGTGTTACTACAGATGACTAATTACATCTTTAGGCCTTAAAAAATGTAAAAAAGAATGCAATATTCTTATTATTCTGGTACAAGGTTTTTGTTGACTGAGAATTGAAATCACTCATTTTCCTGGTGGATTTCGTCTTAAATTTACACTGCTATGATTACATTGAAATTAACCACAGCTCACCATCTTTTTTAATACTGCTGTCACCAAATGTTACTTTACAAAAATGTAGTCTTCTAATTTCTCTTTATTTTTCTCTCTCTAACCAAAAAAAGAAACATTCATTAGAGTCATTACCGCCACTCCTTTCTCCCCTCTTCATCAAATAAGAACTACATTGCAACCTTTACCTTTTTCTTCCCAAAGGGGTTGGGGCGGGGGGGGTTACTCAACAACATTTCAAGGTTTCCAGAAGTCCAACCAATTCACCCTTTTGACATCAAAGCTACCCCTTCCGTATACCTTCAAATGAAAAATCATGAGTGCCCCTTTCACACACTTACTGACGGTAATTAAGTCTATTTGGCATAATAGCATTTTATAGATTTAACACTAAGATACATCGGCATGGGTTCAAAATATTTTAGCTGAAGGCTCTTTTAAACACCAAAATAACCAATTTTCATACCATTTCATATTTTCTGCTCATGAAATTCCTGCCCTTGAATAATTGGGAAGCTCACTGTTAAAAAGTATCCCTTTCATGCGGAAGCCCCACCCTGAATAGGCCATGATATGGATGATCCCCCTGGAAATTGAGAGTTTATAATGCCTTGCGATTCCCATTATTTCCCCACTGTCCGGAGCTTATTTCCAGTCTTCAATTATAACTTCAGCACCCATGGGTGGGTGGGTGGGGGGGGCACCCAAGGTATGTTTGGGTACATGTGTGCCACCATTGCCTTCAAACTCTAAACCTGGTTAAGACAAACATTTTTTATTTCTCTACCCCGCCCTGTTTAGACAAGAGACCTTATTTCATGGCCGTGATTCATGTTGTTCTGCATACAGAATTAAGCAATTTTTTAAAGATAACATCATGCATTAGATTTTTTAAAAAAGCAAATCGGTGTTGGTGCCGCACATGTAGACCACTCATCACCAGCCTTCCCAGCTTTTAAAGGTTTCCGGTAGCAGGTATATTTTACAGGTCACATTCCGCAGGTCAGAATGCTACAGATGAATGAAAAGGACCATAAGTGTGTTCTAGCCCTAATCCCCGCTATCCAAAATGATGTTTTTGATCAAAGGCATTAAATTTACCTATCAATAAAAGTCATAAAATAGTGTCCTGTAATCATGTCCTGTGGAATTTGACCTGTCATGGTCAAACCTCTCCCCGAACTGATCCATGCCCTGTATATAAACAAACAAGGGCCGGGCACATAACCGTTTAGTAATGAGGCCAAATGAGGAACTGCGTCCCCCCGGGCTTTATCAAAACCACTTAACAACTGTGCCTTTTTTTAAATTTCAGTCAATTAAAATAATTTTACATTCCCCTCCTTGAATAAAGTCAACAGGGGCGTTTGTCGGGAACACCACGTCAAAAAACTGAAGATTTCGCACTGAAAGAACCCGATAATTTTTTTTTCTTTTCCGGATGGGCCTGCTGTTTTTCCTTTTTGATTTCCTTGTGGCTTATATGGTTCTTAACAAGGTGCTCGACGTTTCTTTCAATACTTTAGGCTGCATGCGTCCAAACTGGACGCAACATTGTTGACCGACAACTCCCAACATTGTTAGATGTTACATGTTGCGAATTGCGTCTGTTTGGACACCCTGGCCTGTTGCATGTTGTTGCGCGTTGTTGCGCAAAGTTTGAAACCGGTCATACTTTTAGCCCCGTGCAAACGGACGCAACATTGTTGGGAGTTGTTGCGTCCGTTTGCTGCACCTAGCCTTACAACCAGGGGCCCGTTTCTCGAAAGTCCCGGCAACTTTTCGGGCCCGAAATCAAATATTCAAATCGAAATATAAAGAATAAAAGCACCGGTCCTGGCTAGCAATCTACTCCATTTTGTTTCACTAACTGATAGTTTTATTATGTTAGTTGCAAAACCATTGAAACCTCCATCTTCCATGTAAACAACAACAGCTTAACGGGCCCGTTAATTATCGGGGCTTTTGAGAAACGGGCCCCAGGGCGGATAAAGGTTGGGCGGTGAAACGAGCCGTCCGCTCTTCATTCAACGTGTGATGCGGAGTAGGACTGGCACGAGCGCTCTTTCCTCGCTTCCGGTGCGCTTCAAGGCCTAAATTAGCTGCAAAAACCGTGCACAAAGATCCTGCTAGTTGTAAACGTTGGATCTCTAGAAAAGAGATCAAATCAGCCAAAATATAATGAACCAAGAACAAGAAGTCCAAAGACTACTGCAAAGCTGATTTAAAACAACGTATATTGTTTTTTGTAACAATATTTCGGCTGGCCAAACCAGCCTTCTTCAGGTTTACAGATGTTACTGAACTTATGTAGCAATCACAATATTATATAAATGGAGAATTACGCAATAAAAGGGAGAGGCGGAAATGACGTACAACATAAAGACTGGAAAGGAAAAATACTAAGGATATGGATTAAAACAATTCGTCACGGCGGTTTAGGCCGTGAGGTTCAAGAGTCATGGCCTTATCTATCAAATGCGACTCCCTGGCCTTACGAACTGAGTCACGTGAAGAATGAATTTACTCTAGTGGGATTAACTGCATGTCAGTATGAGAATGGTTAGAGTGAGAGAGAAAGTGTTCAGAAACAGTAGTGGGTTTAGATTTAATGTTAGTTTTGTCGACTGCACGTCTGTGTTCGTTAAATCTGTCCTTGAGACGTCGCTTAGTTTCACCTATATATTGTAAATTACAACGGTTACATTGAACCATGTAGATCACATTTTTAGTGTTACAAGTAATGTGTGAAGTGATGGAGCGTGTTTCACCTGTAGCGTAAAAGGTATAACTTGTGAGGCCGTTGGTAATGTATGCACAAGTGGCACAATTCTGTCCACAACGGAAGGAGCCTGGCGGAAAATGATTGGTGGAGATAACGGGTAGTTGTGCTTTAACTAAAAGGTCACGAAGATTAGAGCTACGTCTGTAAGCAACGAAAGGCGGTTGCTTAAAGACGTCTTTGCAACGGTTAGAGGAGTGTAAGATGTTAAAATGTTTGTGTAGGATATTAGAAATGCGTAGAAGTGCGGGGTTATACGTGACAATAAATGGTACAACATCGTTGGAAGCTTTGGCTTTAGTCTGTAACGCGTTAGTACGAGAAATATTATCAGCGCGTAGGAACTGTTTTTCTAGGAAATTATTATTATAACCACGAGCAAGGAGATATGTTTTAAGTTCATTAATGCGATGTTTAAACTTAGCGTCTGTAGAGCAGATACGGCGGAGGCGGAGGGCTAAGCTGAACGGAATGGCTTTCTTAGTGTGGTGAGGATGGCATGATGAGCTGAGAAGGTGCTGATGTTTATCCGTGGGTTTAGTAAATAGATCAGTTTCAATTATACCGTTATGCAGAGATACCATGACGTCGAGAAAAGGAACGTTAGTAAGTGAGTGAGAGCTAGTGAACTTAATAGTGGGATGAATGTTATTGAGATAATCGACGAATATTTTCAAACGATCCGAACCTTCTGTCCAGATCATGAAAATATCATCGATATATCTCCACCATGTGTGAGGCTGCCAAGGGGCGTTAGTGAGAGCGGTGGTTTCGAACATACCAAGAAAAAGGTTAGCAAAAGAAGGAGCCATTTTAGTACCCATAGCAGTGCCATGGATTTGAAGATAATGCTGTTGGTTAAATGTGAAATTATTCATGGTGAGAATCATGCGTAAGAGATCACATAGTGTCTCTGTAGGGATGTGTTTGTTAGGGCGGGTATCAAGAAAATGACGGCATGCATCAATTCCTTGATTGTGTGGAATGTTGGTGTAGAGCGATGACACATCAAGAGTTACAAGAATAGCGAGGTTAGGTAGGTTACCGAGGTTAGAAAGTTTATTAAGGAAGTCAGTAGTGTCTTTGATGTGTGAATCCAAGGTAGAGACGAGAAGGTTAATGTAGTAGTCAACAAATTGTAAAATGCGTTCAGTAGGGTGGCTGTTAGATGAAACTATGGGGCGTCCAGGATTTCCCGTTTTATGTATTTTAGGTAGTATGTCCATAAAACCACTAATTTCGACACCACCTCTGTTATTAATCTGTCCCAAACCCCACTTTCTAATGACGAATTATTGGTCCTCGCTCGCGGCTTAACCTTTTGCCCCACACCTAAACGTATTAATTTGGCAGAATTATCTGCTGATATTAACGACTTCACGCGACGCATGCGTTTAAAAGAATATTTTCATGATCACAATAACAACACTCAACCTAACGAACACAACCCTTTTCATAACAAAAGTTCATGGACGCCTCCTACTGATCGAGACCCTGCACTTAACACGTACGTAGACGCCATTAAACATGACATCCTTACAGTTAATCGTAATCACATCACCGACAACTTGACAAACGATGAACGACAAGCATTACGCAACCTCAAGAAGCGACAAGACATAATAATCAAACCAGCTGACAAAGGCTCGGGAACGGTTGTTATGGACAAATCCTGGTACATAGACGAATGCAACCGACAGTTAAATGACGCTAAATTCTACAGACAACTAGACGGGGACATTACTGATACTATTCAACAGCGTGTTAGGGTCTACATTGAACGTATGTTTGACGACGGTTACATCGACGAAAAGACTAAAAAGTACCTTGTACAAACAAACGTGAAACCGTCTGGACGTTTTTACATACTACCTAAAATACATAAAACGGGAAATCCTGGACGCCCCATAGTTTCATCTAACAGCCACCCTACTGAACGCATTTTACAATTTGTTGACTACTACATTAACCTTCTCGTCTCTACCTTGGATTCACACATCAAAGACACTACTGACTTCCTTAATAAACTTTCTAACCTCGGTAACCTACCTAACCTCGCTATTCTTGTAACTCTTGATGTGTCATCGCTCTACACCAACATTCCACACAATCAAGGAATTGATGCATGCCGTCATTTTCTTGATACCCGCCCTAACAAACACATCCCTACAGAGACACTATGTGATCTCTTACGCATGATTCTCACCATGAATAATTTCACATTTAACCAACAGCATTATCTTCAAATCCATGGCACTGCTATGGGTACTAAAATGGCTCCTTCTTTTGCTAACCTTTTTCTTGGTATGTTCGAAACCACCGCTCTCACTAACGCCCCTTGGCAGCCTCACACATGGTGGAGATATATCGATGATATTTTCATGATCTGGACAGAAGGTTCGGATCGTTTGAAAATATTCGTCGATTATCTCAATAACATTCATCCCACTATTAAGTTCACTAGCTCTCACTCACTTACTAACGTTCCTTTTCTCGACGTCATGGTATCTCTGCATAACGGTATAATTGAAACTGATCTATTTACTAAACCCACGGATAAACATCAGCACCTTCTCAGCTCATCATGCCATCCTCACCACACTAAGAAAGCCATTCCGTTCAGCTTAGCCCTCCGCCTCCGCCGTATCTGCTCTACAGACGCTAAGTTTAAACATCGCATTAATGAACTTAAAACATATCTCCTTGCTCGTGGTTATAATAATAATTTCCTAGAAAAACAGTTCCTACGCGCTGATAATATTTCTCGTACTAACGCGTTACAGACTAAAGCCAAAGCTTCCAACGATGTTGTACCATTTATTGTCACGTATAACCCCGCACTTCCACGCATTTCTAATATCCTACACAAACATTTTAACATCTTACACTCCTCTAACCGTTGCAAAGACGTCTTTAAGCAACCGCCTTTCGTTGCTTACAGACGTAGCTCTAATCTTCGTGACCTTTAGTTAAAGCACAACTACCCGTTATCTCCACCAATCATTTTCCGCCAGGCTCCTTCCGTTGTGGACAGAATTGTGCCACTTGTGCATACATTACCAACGGCCTCACAAGTTATACCTTTTACGCTACAGGTGAAACACGCTCCATCACTTCACACATTACTTGTAACACTAAAAATGTGATCTACATGGTTCAATGTAACCGTTGTAATTTACAATATATAGGTGAAACTAAGCGACGTCTCAAGGACAGATTTAACGAACACAGACGTGCAGTCGACAAAACTAACATTAAATCTAAACCCACTACTGTTTCTGAACACTTTCTCTCTCACTCTAACCATTCTCATACTGACATGCAGTTAATCCCACTAGAGTAAATTCATTCTTCACGTGACTCAGTTCGTAAGGCCAGGGAGTCGCATTTGATAGATAAGGCCATGACTCTTGAACCTCATGGCCTAAACCGCCGTGACGAATTGTTTTAATCCATATCCTTAGTATTTTTCCTTTCCAGTCTTTATGTTGTACGTCATTTCCGCCTCTCCCTTTTATTGCGTAATTCTCCATTTATATAATATTGTGATTGCTACATAAGTTCAGTAACATCTGTATACCTGAAGAAGGCTGGTTTGGCCAGCCGAAATATTGTTACAAAAAACAATATACGTTGTTTTAAATCAGCTTTGCAGTAGTCTTTGGACTTCTTGTTCTCGCTTCAAGGCCGGCGAAATTCTATTTTTTGCAAACCGGAAATCCTATTTTCTTTCTGTAATTTCAGGCTACAGTGTCAAATAGATAAATTCGTTTCATAACAACATTAATAAACATTTTCATATGTTTATGTCTGTATCCCTGTAAGTCAAACTTGTTGGTCGTATAATGCCAAAATTTGAGTTTAATTTGAAAGTGTTGAATGCCTCCTCCTTCTACTAAATATGACCAAATCGTCTTTCGCCGTTTCGTTTGCAGAAGCTTAACACTTCTTAACCTTAATTTTTACATATGTTAAAGGGGGATAAATTTTGTGTAACATAACCAAAAATTAGCTGGATATATTTGGATATAGCTGCGTCTGTGTTGTACTACTTCAAACTTTGCTTCTCGGGTGCAACGCGCCATCCTGTGGAATGTGACCTGTACTTTAGACCCGGCCTTGAAATAAGCATAATTACATCTTGCACGAGCTGCACGCATTTTTAAAATACACGTCATCTAGTTATGAAACATGCACACCATCTGCTGTCTTTTAGTTTTGTTATGGATGACATGGATGAGTATTTGGTTGTTTTTGTTTCGGAATAACATCGACATCGGCGAGTAATAGAACGAAAATATGATTCAGTGGTAGAATCATGGAAGTAACCAGAGAAACCATTTGGAAGAAATGTTTGTCTACTCCAACTAAACCTCCTGGAAGAAGTGCAAGTAAACAACTCAAACCGCCATGATTCAGTGACAGTGGCAGTGTCTAAGTCGAAAACAAGCGACATTTCTAAACAGAGTCCCAGTCCACTCAGCAGTGATGCCAACTCTCCCGCTTTTGGCGGGAGACTTACGCTTTTTTGCCTCGTCTCCCGCTCTCCCGCTTTGGTACATAAATCTCCCGCTTTTTACGTCCACTATAATATTGAATACTTAGTACAAAATAAAACAGACTTAGTTTGAGATTTAACCCATTTTTTAGCTCAAAACTTGAATTTTTCTTATTCGCAGTACGGTTTCTGGGGCATTTTTGTCCTTGACAAAGATTATTTCTAGCAAAAGTAGGTTGAGTTTGATCGTCCGGGTTAACGTAGTCCTGAATAGGACTGTTGTTGTTGACAGTGACTGACGTTTCGACAACCTGTGCGGTAGTCATCTTCAGAGTCAAAGTGAGTTGTATCACGTCAGTAGATGGTATTATATACTCTGGTTATTGATCTGATTGGTCAATACGCGCCAATTACTGATTACGAGTCTTCATAGCCAATAACACCGCGGCTTCACTGACAGACGACCAATAACATCTTGACTTTATTGACCAATCAGATCAATAACCAGAGTATATAATACCATCTACTGACGTGATACAACTCACTTTGACTCTGAAGATGACTACCGCACAGGTTGTCGAAACGTCAGTCACTGTCCACAACAACAGTCCTACCGTAAATCCTCTATTAAGCCCCCCGGGGGGCTTATTTATTTCAAGCCCATTTGAGGGGGGGCTTAATAGAGACGGGGGGCTTATTTGAGAGGGGGGGCTTATTTAATTTAGAAACGACGATGGTATCAGTTCTCCATGAAGAATTAGAATACAAAGTGAAAAAGCTCAAGTGCAAGAAGTTTTAAGTCATGCAGCCGAGGATCAGAATGAAATCCGAACTTCCAGTTGGTAATAAACCATCCTGGATCAGTCCACACGGAGTTTTGCGGTCGTGATTGATTAATACAGCCTATCATTTATTAGTGAAGAATAATTGGGAGTGGGGAGGGGGGGCTTAATAGAGAGGGGGGGCTTATTAACTTTCTTCTCCTGAAAAGGGGGGGCTTATTAGAGGGAGGGGGCTTATTTGAGAGGGGGGGCTTAATAGAGGATTTACGGTATTCAGGACTACGTTAACCCGGACGATCAAACTCAACCTACTTTTGAAATGACTCCTGGGTTCAAACCTTTCACAGTATTATTTCTAGCATTCGAATTTTGATAGTATGTACATCATGTAAGATGTCATATAATGTCCTAAGTCATTCCCATTGGGGGCTGGGTCAACTTTTCGGGGGGGGGGGTCGTTGCAATTCCGGGGGGAAGTAAAAAAAAAAACCAGTATCCTGATTTTAGGTCTCCAGAGGTTGGCATCTCTGCCACTGCATCACACCTTTTTGCTCGGACGAGCTCGTTTCACCGCCCAACCCGCCCTGCTTACAACATTTTTCTGACGCCATTTCACTGTGCCACCCTGGGTGCCAGAGACTTTTCTAGCGCGGTTTCTGGTTTCTGTCAAGTCTTTATAGTATGCGTCGGCCTTCAGCCAACACCGAAAATTCCCGCTGCACGCGAGAAAAACCTCTGGTACCTAGGGTAATACTGCACCTCATTTGCCCCCAAAATTTTGCATAAGCATTGTTTTCAATTTCTCTTGAGACGGCTGTAATACCCAGAAGAAGTGAAAAACAAAGGTTATGCAAAATTTGGGGGGGGCAAATATGGTGCGTTATGGGAGATGTGCAAGTGGCAAGATGTGCAAGCACGCGGGATTTGTTACCCAATTTTGAATTCACTGGTCCATGACGACAAGATCAGTCAATTTAATAAGCGCGAAAAATGTTCATTGAAGAGCACGTGCTAAAAAAGCGCGCGAAAGTGAAAATGAAGCTAATTGACCTTTCTTTGAACTTGTCAAACTGTTAACCAATCAATTTTAAGCTAAACCTTAGATAACCAATGGTTGCAAGGGCATGCTTGGACAAGTTCATAAGGTTCAATAAGGTTCACTAGTGTTTTCACAAACCGGATCATTTCCGGTTCGATCCAAAGCCTCAGCGATCCTTGGGAGAAAATAGAAATCTATACGAAGCGTGTTCAAGCAAAACCCTGAAGGAAGAGTCAATCCTCCAACTTCAGCCTCTTGGCTCGATGTTCTGTCAGAGATTTTCTTTTGCTTGACGTCTGTTTGATTTTATCGACCTTTTTTGGTCAAACAATAAATGAGGATTAAGATCTTGAAGAAATTCTCCTTAGTGCTTTACGAGAACGGCAGCGAGAAATACATGTGAGTTGAGCGCCGAGCGGACTGCCTGAAGGACGGCAAGGGCAAGAAGGCTATGGACGGCGGCCTTTTGGAGAAGAAGAAGGCTTGGTTAGTAGTTTAGCTAACAAATTAAGTTTTGTCGTTGGTTTGTTCATTCCCTGGGTCGTAAACCGTCGGTTATTTTAACTTTGAACAACAATCGTAAGGGCTTCTCAGTATAACTTAGAATGTCCAGAGTTACTGTGATATAGTAAGATCTTACCTTGGATTTTTACAAAGTTATAATCATCAAAACCGCACTCTCTTTTGTTGTTACTTTTTCTTTGCCTTGTAAAGGTTTTTTTTTTTTTATTTGCAGTGATTCTCTTTAGTTAGAAATGTTTGAGTTCGATTGATAATTACAATTTCTTTTTTTCATTTAAGCTTATGGCACCGACAGACATTTACGTTCCTTAAGATTTTAAAACGTTCTCTTGAAATCGTGGTTTTGTATGGCGCCCCCGTTTATGCTATTTAACAAACAGATTTTGATTCACCTTTTTTGTGATTACTATATCCATTCCAGGAAAACATTTTTGAAGTTTCGTAATTTTGTTCGAATGCGAATGGACATATCAATGTAAACAGGCACGTAAAAATATGTGTCTGATCAAAGATTGAAAATTATTTAAAATATAGAAAAAATTCAAACTAAAATATTTAGAAACTTAGAACTCCAACAAGAAATTGGGGAAACTAAAGGTACCACATCTTTTAAGATTATGTTGATTTTATTGTTGTAAAATTTTTTTCTTCATTCAAACGCGCTTGTTATACATTTGCATATGCAGTGTCCATGGAGAAAGATGTCGTTCTCTGAGCGCTTTATGTTTGGTAAAATTGCCAAAAATCGTGAGATGTCTATGACATTAATATTACTTATCAGAAGAGATGTTTCTTTACTGATCGCGCCACGCGCCCGAATTAATCTCCGAGAAAGTTGTTGAGTACCAAATGCTGTAAAGGTCGCTTTCCCACGCTCGCCAATAACCCGTATCTAATTTCTACTCGATCTCTTGTTTTTCTTCTCTCTCGCTTACATTAGATCACAATGCACTTTGTTTAGGGATTACGGAGTTGAATGTCTATAGCTACCTGGTCTAGATTTCATACAGGCCACTTCGTTGTAAACTTGCTATCTATGGTTTCGAGTTCTGAAATTTTACGATACTATCGTGGAATTGTTCTGTTGCTAGATTTTGTGCTTTTCGATCTTGGAATTCTTGGTCACTATAAAAAACAGAAACATTCGGCACTTATTGGCTTGCGAGATAACACTTTAGTTGTGACATTCTCTTCAACACTGAAAAAAACACGCAACGTGATTACGGAACCTCGTGTTATTTGCATTTTGCAAGGCTATGTACAAAAATTGCACTCACTGAAGACCAAGAACAGCAACTGCTTCAAGATAAAGGATCGCTGGGAATGTCCACTGGATATCGTATTTTTCCAGAAGATTGCTTACTTGCGGTATTGGTATATCTTGCAGGCCAAGGCTTGTCTTTCGAACGTGTCCAAACAAAGTTCATTTGCCCAATAAAATATAAGCTTATCAGTGCCTAGGAGAAAACAATGTTGAGCACCTTTTAAAAAGAGGGTTGCCTTCGATTTCTATATCTGGAAAGTAAACTTGGCATTAAAAGTGGCTCCTAAAGAATGTCAATCTAATCTCACTTGTACATGGTCAATGCATTTTTTTAACATAATACTTTTAAAACTTAAATTGGTGAAAACGTTTTGCCCATTCATTTGCATAAGTCATTGGATAATTACCAAATTGTCCAAGGTCTTTTACATAGCAAAATGTTGAATGTACAGTATTAAACAATTTTTACATATTTGTCATGTTCAGAAGATTATCTTGTATGTTATTTACAGAGTTTTCTATAGCAGGAGTGCCCTATATCTCTGAAATTATTCTTATGCATTTTTTGGGTTCCTTAAGCAGGATGTTTTGAGAACTTGAACAGGCTTGTTTCTCCTGTGAAGTGCACCCAGGGTGGAGCAAATAGACAAAGGTTCATTTCTTGTCCTGCTGTAGACAATAATAGATTAAATGTTAAGACTTTGCATGAAGCTGCATAAGCAGGATTTTAGCTGCATTCGGTTGAAATGGAATCATTTGGATCTGATAGTTTGAAGCTGATCCATTATAATCTCCACTGGACTTCTTAACATGTTCAGTTTCAGTGCTATTTCACATAGCTTTAATTTATCTGCTTTTCTTACGTTTATTAGAATTAAAAAGGTGTACCTCTTACCAAGAATTTTTTTTCAACTACTTGTATTAAAGCTAATGAAGGCAGTCACTTTCCTTTAAGCTGTGCAGGGCCAAGAGCCAACATACTTAATTGTGGCTGACATAGTTTTCTTGAGGATCTACTTGTTGTAACTAAATAATCATTTAATGTAGTTTTTCTCTTTCCTGTTGTTGGGTCTTATCTCTGGTTACACACATAGGGAACTGTTTAGTTCACATACACACAAGGAAGATGAAATGAGTAGAATAAAACAGAATGATTTTAAAATGTCAAGCATGAATCATGATACTTTGATTCATTGTCACTAGGCCGGGAATGTCTACAGTAGTGGCACTGAAAAGAAAACTGCCCTTCAAATGTCTTGTATTTGATAGCAGGGCAGTTCAGTGTAATTATCCCTGAAAAATCAATTATCAATTGTATAAACAGATCTATAAAGTAAAATCCACCTTGTACAGAATAAAGACACTTGAAAATTAATGTACCTTGTACAGCTCAAATGTCATATTAAAATTATCTTTGTCTTTCAGTGAGATATTGTTAGCTCCACAATGTGACAGTTCAGACAATGAGCAAGGTATCTGTACATGTTGTTTACATCCTTGGAGACCCAGAGGTGGTCAGGAGAAAAGGTACAACAAAAGTTTTCAAGCACGATTGGTCACGCCCTTTCTCCCTACACAACTGACTACACCTGGGTCTCCAAAATAGTTGTTATAAAACTGCTGTGCAAAAACACTTAGCTGGGAGCCCTATATCCTCACCCTACACATTTGTGATACAAACTGACAGCTTTTGAACCACTGAACTGTGATATTTTCATGCTCCGGTCATAATTTAAAAAAACATTCTTATTGTACTGTGTTGTATGATCCTTTTCTGCAGCGAGACGTAACTAAGTATGTTAAATCCATTTTCAAGTTAAATTAGCTTTCAGCCTAGGCTACTAACCTGGGTTCGCAAATAAAAATCTGGCAAATTGCTATTCCTTGTAGGTTGGATACTTAATTAGTAACATGATTGAGGATGTCCATTTTATATTAAACAGTTGTCCAACTTGACCCTCGGGAAAGTTGTGACTAGGGTGTACTGGCTAAAACTTGTTTATTTACATGATTTATTTATTGTCATAATCAATAACAAATGCCTAAACTGAAGAGTAAGTTAGGAATCAGCCTGACCATACAATTCCACAGCCCCATCCAGTACTGGTCAGCAGTACTTCTGTAAAAGACATGCTTCATGTGCCCACTGGGCTTTTCTCAGTTTTTTTCCTCGTTTTTGTTGTCCCTGTTAGGACTTGTGAGTTACCTTGTTATTAAAGCTTTGGTTGTGTTAAATATCATGTCATTGATCAGCAGATCCTTTTCCCTCTGGCACTTTGTACAGTCTCTGTTCATCATTACTTCTTCCACTCTTTTTAGGTAGCTTTTGTAACACCCCTAAAAAGCCATGCAGGAAACGGAAAAGGGAATCTCTATCAGGTATGAACTACAAAAAACATTTACAAAAGGTACATCTGTATTTTTATCTCTATTTAAAACCAAAAACCTCCAGCAATGAACCTGTGATTATAAAGGGGTACCGAAAAATTTCAATATTTATACTCTTTCCCTTCAAAAAAAACTCTTTTAAGGTAATTCCCTTGTTTTGCACTGTGCACCCTCTACTGCGCATAACATTGAGACATCCAAGATGGCGGCGGTTCTTCTCACTAGCGCGAAAAGTACAAGCAAGGGCCGAATGTGCAGAGCTAAAGCTTTTATTCGCAATAATAATGCCGCAGATCAGCTGACAGCTTCCTGGTTTGCTATCAGCAAACAAGAAAATGAAAGAAATGTGTGTGATCCTGAAGTCTGCAGTGGTTTTTCATTTCGCGGCCGTCGAGTTGTGGAATTATTAAAATGTCCTGGCTGCGGCTTTGGATTATTGGGACTGTGAAGTCTGTGGACAGCTCTACAGCTCTCCAACTGCATTAACGAGCCAGTATCTGGCCTGGGATCGCTACTGTACATATGTTGTTCAAAGTCAGAGAGTGGAGAGACGAATATTTCTGGAACAAATAAGACCCACCGTAGCACAGAACTACGTGAGGGAGACCAGTCTTTGATGTAAATGTTACAGGTCAAAACTAAATTCAGGTTTTTAAATTTTTAACCTAGGTTGATTCTCAATTTCCTTTGTCTCCTAGCCCTAATAATTAATGAATTAGGGCTAGGAGACAAAGGAAATTGAGAATCAACCTAGGTTAAAAATTTTTAACCTAAACATAATTTTAACCTGTAACATAAACACGAAGTTTGCTGCTGAATTCACATTTTGCTGTGTATAGAAACCAAACAAGCGAACATATGAAAAATAGGAATCAATAGTCTTTTCTTCAAGTTTTTTTGTCAAGCATTATTGTGCAACAGCAAAAAAATCAAACCCTAGCTCACTGGAATTATACAAAACTCCGGCACTACTAAATAGTCCAAAATAAAGATTCATAACTCCAAGATCTCATCAAATCTTGACTTACCTCATTCCTTGGCATTTAATGATATCAAACACATAAAAACAACCGAAAACAAGTGTCATAGTTTGCATGCGGTTTCTCTACATGAGCGCATGCGCATCAATGTCATGCATGTAGCTCGCTTGCTAAAAAATAAAAAAGTTGTCGTCTTGATTACCTTGAGTCTTACCATCCTAATCAGAAAACACAACATGGTGTCAGAAGTGGGATGTCATGAGATATGAGGGGCTCCTTCAAGTTCATATTTTGATTATGTTGACATGGAGCACAGGATTTTACCATCTCTTCTATGTCGCGGTTTATGTTGGCCCAAAACACTGAACCCTTAGCACGGAGTTTGCATTTTTCTGCTCCTTGGTGTGCATAGTGTAATTGCTGCAATACGTCAGCCTGTAGGCTCTTCGGAATGAGAATGCGTGTACCTTTCAGGATTACTCCATCTGCGACGGTTAGTTCGTCACGATAATTCCAGAATGCATGAAGGTGTGCTGGGCAATCTGATCTTGTGTCGGGCCATCCTTGGGTGATGGTTGAACGAAGTGAGAGGAGTACCTCATCCTTAGCTGTTTCTTCTTTAATCTGAGCAATCCTTGTTGGGCTTGCATTCAGGTGGAGGTGCAGTTCATGGACAGATACGTCCAGCCCTTCAATTGTATCACCAGGACAGGGGCTGATCCTGGACAGCGCATCAGCCAGTGGGACGTTCTTTCCTTGGACATACTTGATGTCTACATCGTATTTCTGGATCCTAAGCATCATCCTTGCGATGCGTGGAGGAGCTGTTGCAAGGTGTTTCTTGAAGATTGCCTCTAACGGCTTGTGGTCTGTCTCAACAGTGACGCGTCTTCCATATACATAGTAGTGGAACTTCTCAAGACCATGTACCACAGCTAGCATTTCTCTCTCAATGTTTGAATAGCGTGATTCTGTCTCTGTCAAGAGCTTGCTTCTATACTCGATGGGGCCATTGTCTTGGATCAGGGTTGCACCAAGGCCACGCGAGGATGCGTCAACTTGGATGGTCACTGGTTTTGTACTGTCAAAGTACTGTAACGAACCGGCTGATGTGATGACTTTCTTAATCTTATCTACGGCTAGCTGGTGCTGGGGCTGCCACTGAAACTCACTGCTTCTCTTGTTGAGGTCCCAAAGGATGGCTGAGTGTGCTGCCAGGTTGGGCAGGTAACGGCTGAGGAATTGTGTCATGCCAAGAAAGGTTTGTAGGTCAGCAAGATTCGTGGAGGGGTCCATGTTGCTAATTGCTTCCACCTTCTGTGGGTCCGGTCTGAGGCCGTTTGAGCTGATGGTGTGGCCAAAGAATGGTATTCTGTACATCTTATCTTGCATTTGTCTGCATTGAAACGGAGACCGGTTTCACGAGCACGTTCCATAACTGCTTTCAGGTTTGTATCATGTCAACGAGGTCGCATCCATAGATGACGATGTCATCAGCGATGCCGGTTACACCAGGCAGATTTCCAAAGGTTTCATCAACTTTCTTCTGAAAGATGTCCTGGGCACAGATCAGACCGAAGGGAAGCCGTAGGAACCTATATCTGCCGTGAGGTGAGTTGAATGTTGTGTACAAGGAGCTGGCATGATCAAGCTTAATGTTCCAATAGCCGCTTCAGGCATCTACGATACTGAAGTATTTGGCTCCATTTAGCTTTGGAAGTACATCGTCCAATGTTGGGGTGCAGTGATGTGGGCGCTTGATGGCACGATTGAGGTCTTTTGGGTCTAAGCACAATCGAAGCGTACCATTGGCCTTGGTCACACAAACTAGTGAGTTCACCCAGTCGGTGGGCTCATCTACTTTTGCTATGATGCCTTGTTCAACAAGTGCATCAAGTTCTCTCTTAAGAGGCTCACGTAGCGCTTCGGGTACTCGTCGTGGTGGGTGGATGACTGGGGGAACCGTGGGGTCTAGGGTGATATGAAACTCCCCCTGGAAGCATCCAATTCCCTGGAAGCAATCCTGATACTGGCAAAAAAGCTCTGATTTTGCATCTGGGCAGCCCTGTTGGTTTGGTATAGGTGCTTCCTCGGTCTGTGTGGTGGCGATACCATAGTTAAGGGTGACAAGCTTCATATCGCGACAGGTCGGGAGGCCTAGAATTGTTGGGCCTGTGGTGCTCACTACATGGAAGGCATACGATTTAGAGTGGCCATGGTGTGACAAGGTGAGATCACAGATGCCATAGTGTGGTATGGTGTGACCCCCAAAGGCAGTAATCATTGTACTTGAGGGAGTTAGTCCAAGCGGTGTGCCTTCTGGGCTGTAGCTTGACTGTGGGCACAGACGTTTGTATATGTCCACGGGTATGACATTCCCCTCTGCTCCAGTGTCAATTTTGCATAGTAGGGGTGCTGTTACTTGACCTGAGTCCACTTGTAGCTGTAATAAAGCTTGTCTGTCGTTCTCGGAGACACTGTTTATGTACAAGGAGTGAAAGTACAGTTGTGGAGTGTTGTGTTGTGGAATATCCAGCATGTTTGGTGTGTTCTCTGGTGGTGGAGCTTCAGCGCTTTGCTCAGCTGTGTCAAGTGCATGAATGTTCTCCCTTTTCTTTTGCCATCGGCCTCTGGGTTGCCCATGGTCCTGCTGTTTTACTCTTGGGCGAGAGCGGCACACAGCTTTCCAGTGGTTGTATCTGCCACAGGCTTCACACTTTGTTCCATATGCTGGGCATAATGATCTCCGAGCTAGATCATGAAAATTGCCACAATTTCCACATTTGTCGTCTTTAGCCTGGGTTCCCTGTGTTGGGGGCTGCCCCGTGTGTGGACCCTGCCTCAGGGCATTGACCATTGTAGTTTGACTGCCTCTGATGTCCTGCAACTGGTTACTTGTAGCTTCTTGTGTTCTCGCAATGTTTATCGCTTTGTCAAGTGTCAAGGTTTCATCATGTTCAAGAAGTTTTGACTGCACACGCGGGTTGTTTGATCCAAAGATTAGGGCGTCAATGATATGCTCGTCAGGGCTTGTGTACTTACATTCTTTCACTAAGATACGTACTTTTTTGAGGAAGGAATCGACTGCTTCGCTCGGTTCTTGCTTGATGGTGCGGAGTTTGTATCGGGCGAGTCTGAAATTACTTCTCGGTGCCACATAGTTTTCAAATTTTGTCCAGTACGTGTCGAGTTTCTTCCTTTCGTCAGCTGTCAGCGTCCACGTGGAGGCTAGTTCCCGGCCTTCATCGCCTGCCCAAATGAGCAGGAAGCTTATCTGTTCTGGCTCACTCTTTTCCTTTAACGGGCCGGAGAAATACAGCTGGCAGAGATTTTTGAATTTTCTGAGAGCTTGCGGTGCGTCCGATGAGGACCAGTCCATGTGGGGAATTGGTAATCCGGCTAGCTCCGCCATGTTTGTTGTTTTTGAATATCGATCAAAGACGTGGATATGCACCAGCCTGGTGCCCAAACTCGCGGCGAAAATCACAGTTTAAGTAGTGTACTCACGGAAAGGATCCCACTTCTGACACCATGTTGATCTCGAGTGCATACTTTGAACACGATGGGCTATATTTTGTATCTCGCCCCATTCACCGCATTATCCACCCTGCTGTGCGATCTCAAAACCATATCCACCTTTCATAGCATTGTGGGGAAACAAGCACGGTGACCCCCAATTTTTTTCCCAGGTATTTGATAAGAACAGTCTAATAAAGAACATATTTGAAGAAGAAAAAAAGTTTGATAGTAGAACATGATTTTTGGGAGGAAAATAGTTTCGTATTTGGCTCAAGGCGAGGACTTCAAGCTAACCACAGAACTGTCCAAAAAAGTGCAATATCCCCACAACCAGGCAATCAAAAACAAATTAAATGAAGCAATACTGCTTATTTGAATAAAGGAAGCTTTATGTTCAAGATAAAATTTTGTGTGTTTCAAGTAACAAAGACTTAATTCTGTAAGAAGGGGATTCGAGTTTTTAATGCACAACCAGTAAAAATACCCCAGTTTAAGAGCCTCCTGATGTGTAAACAAGCACGGTGACCCCATCTTTTTATTGCATTTTTTTAATGTTCATATCATGAATGTTGATTATGCCAATTAAGTTTCAAAAAACGTTTGATAGTAGAACAATTTCAAGGGAATTACCATATAAGCTAAATTGTATATTGAAGGATGCTAATGTGTTGTTCCTTTAGATGTTTTGGGTGTGAAAAGCAGCAGCTACAGTCCTCCTCATCATATTCCTTGGTGCATAGGAAAAGTGATTCTATCAGAAAGTGAGAGTGATCTGTCTGAACCATCCAATGCACTGTACTTTGTCAAAGGATATGACTCAGCCGTAACAGCAGTCATAACAGACTCAGAAGATGACCTCTTTTTTCTAAATGGTGAGTGTTTATTTTATGTCTTAAAAATCATCCACAGGGAAGAAGATTTATTCCTGAGATCCCTCACCATTCTGGTAACTTTCAGAATGCTATCACTGAGTTGAATTGCAGTTCATCCAGACGTAATTTCCTTCTGGGTAAATAGTCCTGACACCTCCCTAAAATGGTCTTTCTTTCAAGTTCAATAATGTATCATTAAAAAACAACTCTACCCTCAGACACACACACACACACACACACACACACACTGAACACTTCTGTAAAACAGGTGCTCAGTACTGGTGTGAAAGGTATCCATCTAAGAGATGACTGTATTTGTCCAAAAAAATTAAGATCAAATTACTTTCCTTCAAGTCAAAGAGGAGCCAGCCATGGTTTGTAAAGAGTATCATGTTGATCTTTCCTCCTAAATACCCTGCTTCACACACCTTAGCCATACCAGCACATTTCTTAGACCAAAAACTTATCTCTGCTGCCTAACTTCATGCTTCTGACATTGGAGTAAATCCCAGCCATGAGGATCTCCTTGGCTTAAAGTATCCCTTTACTTTATTGTGAGCCAAAATTGAAAACAGTGTTTACTTGTCTGGTCAAATAATCTCCATTTTTGTAACCACAGAATAGGATTTATACTTATTTTGACAAGCCGGAAAATGGTTATTTCTAATCCTGCATATTCCATAAATATTAGGTTATAGCTCTTCAATCAATCATTGGGTTATTGACTGATAAGATTAAGGTAACTTTAACTTTGTTGATAGAAACTGTGGAATTTGAGCCCCCTGATTTTGATAGTGAAGAAGAGCAGGAGGAAGACGAAGAAACTGAAGATGAAGGTAACAAACTAGAAAAAAAAAATGTTTTCTTAACCCTTCAGTGAACCAATCCAATGTCACTGAAGTTTCTTCTTTTTTATAGCAGTTTGTTTCTTTAATCTTACAAACATTCCTCGATTGCCATGATATATCTGCTAAACTGAATATTGATTATTCCCAGAGGGAAAAAAATTTGAGTGTGAATGTTTATTTAGGAGCTAACCATTTGACTTTTGAAGGGGAGGAGGTGATTTGGTTAGGGTAAGAATTATTTTCCAAAACCTCTGGAGGTGAAATTTTTCCCCCAACATACAACGGTGTAAGAATTTTTTTCCACATTATATATATGCCATAAGAAATATTTTTTTCCCTGCATATAACCTTACAAGATTATTTTTTCACTCAAAATCAGTCTACAGGATATTTGTTTTCTGAAATCACCCATACCCCTCCCCCCCCCCCCCCCCCCCCACCTCAAAAGTCAAAAAGTCAAATGGTTGGCCTCTTATATTGTTTGTTATTTCCATCGTAGTGATAGTAATCAGCTCAGAAGATGAGGATCCCGGAGCTGAAGGTGGGGACGAATATGAAGAGGGCCAGGAGTCCGATTCAGACATTGATGAAGATGATTTGTGGTCTTGCCCACGATGTAACCTCAAAAACCATCCATTATCTCGTCAGTGTGCACGCTGCTGGGTGGAAAGACATGAGTGGCGGCTTCCTCATTTGAAAAGGTGTGTTTGATTAATACACCATTAAACTGCTTAACCCAGTTGCACTTGAAATGAACAACCATACGCCTCCCACATGGTGATGTCAACACCAGCCCTCACTTCAAAGATGATGTTAAAACATAATTTCCTAAGCATTCTGAAATGTGGGCAGTTCCATTAAATGGACCACACCACACACACACACACATCTGCCGTAGAGTTCCAAATTTTTGTGTCAGAACTAAGCTTTAATGAAAACAGGGTATATTTGGCCATCTTGCTCTAACCTAGAAATCTTAACCCATTAGCCCCTGAACCACATGCAAAAGCTTGTACAGATCCACTTCCCTTTTTTTGCTTGTGACATCATCAGTTTTAACAGTCAAGGATTACTTGTAATTAAATTTTGTCTACAATGCCTTTTTTTCTTGTTAGATTGTCCTCAGAACCACCCATGGAATCATCAAAAACGACAGAAACATCTGCTTCGTACCCATCACTCCAAAAAAGTCATTCGCTTTCTGTAACACCAACTATAGAAAATCCTTCATCATCATCATCATCGCAATTAATAACTTTTACTCAACTACTTGGATCATCACCACTTGCTGCAAGCTCTTCTGAGTCAGCAGAAATAAATAACCAAGGACAATCAAGCTCACATCACAATCATCAGACAGATAATAAAAGCTTCGACAGGAAAGACTCTGCTTTTTCTCCCGACTTGTGCGTCATCTGCTTGGTGCAACCTCGAAATGCAAGTTTAGTACATGGAAGAACAGGACATCAAGTTTGCTGCATTGGCTGTGCAGAAAAGTTGAAGGAAAATAAAAAAAAATGTCCAGTTTGTCGGAAGAAAATCAAATTGGTTGTGAAAAACTTCTTCTAGGTTATGTTCTGGTCTTTTGGATACAAAATTATTTTACTTCTTCATGAGCTACAAAAGAAAGTCACCATCTTATGTTGCTGCATTCAACTGTGCAAGAATCTGCGTTAGCTTTCTTTGAGTTCTTATATGCTCTTAAGCTGTACTTTCTCTTTTACTCTAGATGCCAACCTTAAGAATCTCTTCCAGTGTCTTCTTCTGATCCTAAAAACATTATTAGCCGTTTCTGTTTTGTTTCAAACCTGTATTTTTGCAGAGGCTTAGCTTGTCATCATCATTCGTTTGTCAGGATTGAAGTCAACATGCAGGAGTTCAAGTATACTGTACTTCTCTTATTTTCAGGTAAAATATTTCTAATCCTTTAGGCTTTATTAGTTTCAAAACTGGTTAATTTCAACTGAATCAGCAAGGCAGCAGGCAGGACACCATTTTAGCATAGTGGGATTACCTTCTAGAAACAAAAAACAACATAGTCACTTAATACAGTCATCTCTCGTAAAGACCACTTCAATCCAAAAGATACCGATAGATTGTCCGTGCCATTCTTCAGTTGCTTCCTTTGACAATCTATATGGCATTGTACCTCTGTAAGTCGCTTTATTCCAATCCTGACAGCATTTGTGTTCAAGAGAGCTGACTGTACCCCATACAGGAATATAAAAGTGGTCATTTTGTTAAAGAAAGTTATTCCAACCAGAGGTTCATGCGTTTATGCAATGCAAGTTATAACATATATGACATAATTGTATAACATGTAAAATATTTTATTGTTTTATACGTTTCCAGTGGGAACAAAATAGTTACACATGGTTTATACCGGTTCATTTGTTTTCAGTTTAATTTTAAAATGAATACCTAGCTTAAATTAAGCAATACCTCGTGAACCAAAGGTACATTCAAGGAATAGATCGAAATCAAAATTATATTATATAGCATCTATTTTCAAAATTTGTAATTTAAAATTCAATATAGTTGTTTACACAAGGTCATCATCATCTATTGTTATATTTGGTCATGAAAACAGTTAGCTTTTATAGCTTTTGCTTGCGTGTGCAGTTTTTTAACTCAAAGAAACGTATTTTAATATTTACATTAATAGGACAAATGATAGAGTAATTATTTAATGCAAGTTTTAATATTCACTTAACTGCACTGAAAACCTCTGTAAACGTTATATGTGATTTGAGGGTAAACTTGACATTTCCAGTGTAGGTCTAGTTCAAAAGGGCAGTGTCATGAAGAATAATCTGACAATTTTTGTCCCCTGCTGTATTGAAACAGTTTTATTGCATAAGTCAAAGCCGGTTTTTTCGTGACTCAAATTCGAAGGTTATGTTCACACCATACATACTATACCGGATAGCTTTTGCGCTGACGCGTAAACCATTCCGCATAGCTGAGCTTCTGTTGACACATACGTAACGGAGCGAAGAAGCGCTGCGCCGATCTCTAAAGTGGAGATTCACAAATCAGATAAGTGTTCATACTATACAGGACACGAAAAGCTAATCGGTATAGTATGAGCATCGCCGCCTTAAAAAATTAACCGTTTTTCGATGGAACCATCCATTTGCAGAGCAACATATACAGGTAGTTGCTTGATTTCACGCCACGCGACTCGAAACTCGTGCCGAGAGAGTCGCTACTAATGTTAAAAAAAATGAAATGTCACACTTTCCCTCTAAACAGTCCAGCTATTAGAAAATATTAAGGTGAAAACTGTTTGTTCTCAGTGAATGACTAATTGCTTTATTGCGGCCGCCAAAGACCGTACGGATTGGAATAAACGGTCATAGGTATAAAGCCGACTGTGGATGGACAGAGCTTAACCCAAAAGCAACTAACTTCTGCAACTTTGCGGCCGCCATTTTTTTCATTGTTTGCATTCTCTATTAAAAAACAAAATCTGAAAGTGACACTGTCCTTAAATCAGTAATAGTTTTGATGCAAAAGGACAAAACTCCATATAGTGAAGGCTCTTCTATTGCCCGATAAGAAGTCTATAATATAATGTCTATCGTAACTGTTAAATCGTAAGTAGGTTGAGTGAGTCTACAGTCCTAAATACGACTGATGGTGACAATATATGGCGGGTTTCTTGTTTTTGCGCGTCGGACCCGTATTCCGTTGGTCTGTTTCGAGTCCCGCTCAAACTATTTAGTTAGAGTGGTTACTTGGCAGTCGCTAGTTTTACTCACCGGACACGCTTGTAAAGACCCAACTAGTTTCGTTCTGCGAGTTGCGATTTTAATCATATTTATATTTCAATTAGATTATTGTTTTTGATTACTTGAGTGGAGTGGCTGTACACTGGCTAGAGAAGCTGAGAGCTTTTCCCCTATAAACAAAGATTTTACCTTACGTAGCAGAGTAGTAAAATGTGGCAGAGCCTCCAAATCCACCTCGTTAAGTTATACAGTTATTACAGTAACTGACAGTAGCAGCGTATAGAATGAATACTAGTCTTACTTCCCAATGTGTGACTCATAAAAATACCTTTGTAAGGTAAATTTGTATACCACATTTGTGACAAACTAATATATCTGCGAATGGCCGTGCCCATGTTATCTAAAACTAGAGTTTAGTTTCCTTAAAATCAAGTTTGTGATACAATTTATTACAAATTAGGCAATCGTTGGTTTCAGTTGCTAATTAGAGAAGAAACGTGCATTGATGTACGTTTGCCATTCGTAGAAATGACTATTTATTTTTTGAATTAGACCAGGTGTACACTAGAGGTCCGTAAGATTCATAAATGTTTCTTACACACATCATTAAGAAAGATAACATTTCATTCCCATGTAAAGTTTTCACTCTAGATTCTTGATTCAAACCTCCGGACACGCGACCAAACGGGGGCGTTTTTATTTCAGTTACACGCATCAGCGTGTAAACGGCAAAACGAAATTATAGTGTAAACCTGCTCTAAGGCGACTTTTTAGATTTAAGTTATTTACCAACTAAAACAAAACGTGATAAAAATGAAGTGTTGTTAGTAAAATAATAACCCTTGCGGCATCCCCAAGGAGACAGCAACTGACGCTTAATTTTGGTGAAGCCCACAGACATCTCTCATTTCTGTTTGCTTTCCTCGTGAAGCAAAGATAAGAGGACAATAGATCTAACACTTCAGTCTTCCTATCTTGCTGAGCAAAAATCAGGGGAATTCAATGAGACAACACATGCCTCTGGGAAAATTACCATTACGGACATTTAGACAAATAGTGTATGGAAAGAATAATTGTAAATGTACATTTACGGTAGAAATCCTTAGAGTTGTATTTCTTTTGACTTTTTGTAGCTGTTTTACTTTTTAATTGCCATGAGATTATAAGTAACGAAGTTGCATTTATCACGGTAGGAAGTGCTTGAAGCGAAGAAAGTCGTTTAGTCACTCACTTTCTTCTACCATAAAACTAGCGAAATTTTCTTAATTGTTTTGGTTAGCTTCTTGCGCGTATGAAGCAAATCGTAGGTTTATCTTGTAGTGACTAATGTTAATGTAGAAACTTATTTTTGATTTTTAAATTTATAGAAAGTTAAAGTAAGTTCGTGGGTATTAGATAAACGTTTGAACCACAAAAAGCCTGCTTTCATTGTGGCCTTTACAATCGCCGCGACAGTGCGGGTGAAAAAGCGTTAGCAGTAAAAACTAAACACTTTCAACGACCGCATGGTCGTCGGCGCAGCCCCCTTTCATATGGTAATCAGGCTTATGTGTGAACTGCCAAGTTATCATGTTGGTAACCTGCCTTGCTGATCAGCTCATACTGAGGGAAAATATTCAAAAAGTGCCTTTCAGTTTGTTAGTTATGTCATTGTAACATGAGAGCATAACATAACATGACAGTGTAACATGACAGCGTTTTTAGTTTTTGTCGAATCCCAGCAATCCTATCGAATGCCTGTAGGTACAAAACTTTGCCACTTATCTCCGTTCATAGATTGGAAGTTTATTGACTAAGTTGCTTCCATTCCTGTTACATAACATGCTTTTAGAGCGCACCTCTTTTGAGGCTTTGGACTTTAGGCAATTATACAAGTTATACAGTAACGTACTGTTAATAAACTCATTCTTGCCTGCTAATATCATGCGTTGTGTTATGTGTGAACTATCAATAAAAAATGCCACTAAACATAGTTTATAACGGCTGTTTGTTCCTCACTTGATGTTTATGCACCTATCAATGTTAAGCCCCAGGGTGGGGGGGGGGGGGGGGCAGACCCAGGGGAATTTGACATTTTAATGGCAGCCAGAGTCAAATTCCCCACCCCCAGGCACCTACTAAATGTCAATTTCCCGCCTCTGGGGTAACTTTTTCTAACAGAGTTAGGACTTAATAATTGACAGGTTGGAAAGGATATGTCTTTTACAACCTCACATAGAAACAGAAACAGAAGGAACGAAGACTCTTCTATTTATAAACATTCGATCATACAATGAAAGAAGTGATGGTTCATATATACCGAAAAATAAAACAGATTTCCTCACCATTCTTTCGCTCATGTTGTCTTGTTACTTTCAAGAAAAGCAGAGGTCATTTACCTCTGGTGACTTCTGGGTATTACCAAGATGGCAGGTCACTCATTTCCAGTTTCTCTCAGTCTTCCAAGATGGCTGCCATGTCAAATTCCCGACCCTGGGGAAGGCACGCTCAGTCACTTTCCCGTGGGTAGCCCCCCACCCTGGGGCGTAACATTGATAGGTGCATTAATTGTGCAATTTTTTTTTTTAGAATTTTGTCTTTGTGCATTTTTTTTTTTTCAAAACTTAAGTGTGTATGGTGTGCTGCAGATTTACCTATTTCATCAAAAACGGTGACATGATTATACATTTTTATGATAAAACGCGTGATCTCTTCGTTGCACCAATTAAAATGAAATTGCTGTAGGCCGTTAGTTTTAGTGTTTTTGCCGATTATACAACAAGAAGAGCTAACGGGATGGCATCCTAACGGGATGGCGTCCGAGCTGGGTAACAAGAACAAGGATTCGAGTCATCGGGGTAAATTTCAGTGAAATTTTGATCAAGGGAAAGGAAATTTAGTTCTAGTTTGCGAGGAATTCGAGTTATCTGAGTTCGAGTAAACCGAGTAAAAACGACTCAAAAGTAGGGTAAAATCAAAGGGAAATAGAACTTAGTTCGAATTATCAAGGTTCTACTACATTTGTTTGCGTGCTCGTTCATAAACTTTCTCTTCTTTACCAAAGGGAAGATTTTAAATATGTTTAAGACGATCTGCATAAAAAGGGGTATTTTTCAGCTTCGTCTTTGTCAGTTTTCTCACTGTTCTCACTAGCTGAGAATAATCCGTCGTGCAGGGCCCGGGCAGGGCCTTGTCAGTTCACATTGGAAGAACGTGCATGGTGGAAGCACAGGCCACCCAGACTCTTTATGGAAGTTTGTTAGAATTTGAATTTTACAAGCAGTTATAAGGGAATATATGAAAAGAAACAAAGTACAGTCAAACTTCTATAGAGCGTTTTCACTCACGTGTCCAGCATCTATGCAAATTTATTGGAACAAAAGAAAGCGTTTGCATAAGAAAAGAGTTCAACTCCCACAGGATTGTCTTGGTACACCAATATGGCCACGGTTTCATTGTTTTGGAACACCAATATGGCCGCCGTGACGTCATGTGAAAACGCTCTATTAAGCGGTCACCCTCTATTAAACGGACACTTATCAAATTCCCAAAAAGTATTCTCCTTATTTACTGTACATTTGACCTCTATTAAGCGGTCACCTCTATTAAGCGGACGCTGTCACCATTTAGAATTCCCAATTGGCTAATTTTATTGTATTTCACCTCTATTAAGCGGTCACGTAGTTAATTACAATGCGTTATTTTAGGATATTCAGAGTATTTTTATCGTCTGCACGCAGGCTACTTGCAACCAACCACAAGAAAAGCTGTGACCTTCAAAGATATATTCGCAAGGAACCTCGAGACCGTAGCCACCTCCTCTGTTTACTCGTTTCCCCTTGATTATTACTTTTGCGCAGTTCGTAGGCCTCTTTAGAAACTTGCTTAACCACGTAGCCATTAATGCTGGGACATGACCAATAACTTCAAATCTGTCCGTCATATTATTTGGATGAACGTCATCAGCTTGTTGGGTTTCCATATTTTATACTACATTTTGGCAAACCTCTATTAAGCGGTCATTTGGCTCATTCCCGAGGGTGACCGCTTAATAGAGGTTTGACTGTACGTTCTAAATCATTTTATTGTCTCATGTCTCTTGTCTACCCAATCCCGCCCCCAACCCCCTCCGGATTGCCTATTGCCAACGCAGTTGCTGTTTCCTCCCACTGTTAATAGTGGCAATAAAAACTGCATATCGCCCTTATTAATCGCCATGTAGAAAATTAATAGCGTTCATTGTATGGGAGAGAAATACGGTATGATTCTCAAAATTTTTATAGTTAAGTCAAGCGATCTGCTTCTACAGAAAAAATAATACGGGTATAAAACAGGTGAGAATTATCTGGTAATTAACTGACGCCAAATTGGCAGATAGAAGCATTTGAAATCTCGTAATTTCAAAAGGATGGTAATTATGAAAAGCCGGAAAACTGAAAGGAACAATTACGAAATTAACTGAACAGAAACCAATGAAACCAGGGTATAGATAAAAATCACGGTTGAATGCGGTTATTTTTCGCGGCTGAAGGTTGGATTCTGGAAGGTCTTTGTAGCGGTCTTTTTATCCGTCACTTCTGGTAGGTAAGCAGCCTACACTTAAAATTTTTCACTTAAATTTACTCATTTGCCTTGCTAAAGGTCTTAAATGGAATCTTGACAGCTTGTCCCGGGAGGATGAACTTTTTAAACATTCTGCTGTTTCCGAATTTTGTTGTTCACTCTGTTTTCCGTCCGGCCGGGGAAAAAATTACTGAACCTCCCGTTAGGCTCTGTTTTCGTTTCAAAGAGATTCATGGAAAAACTCGAAGCCCAACCTGGTATCACAGTGAAAATAAAAAATGAAGTGAACTTGATTTTAAGAAAATGGTACCATTTCAAAGCCACAAGCTTGATGTCTTAAATCACAAAAAACGGCAGCTCACGGCATGGCCGGCACCAAGGGGCGCCCATCAATTTTGATGTTTTTTTCCCGTTTACTCTTTTATTATTAGCATACGTTATCAGTGAATGAAAGTAACTTTAGTTTCAAGTTGCTTGGACATCCGTTTTAAAAACAGTTACAACTAAGAAGTGTCATATCGCTTCAACCGGAAAGTACCCACCCCTACCCAAACCCGCTCTTTGCTGGAGTAGAGGGTTCGCTAGGCTGTCTTGTTTATAGTGGACGTGTTTTGGACTCTATGCGCCGGACACCAAAGAAATACAAGACAATACTAACTAGTGCAAAAACTAGCCTCAGATTGCTGCGACTGTGAGTGCGTTTTTCTTCTCTTTCTTTTTGTTTCCTTTATAAGATTATGCAATATTTATTTTTTCCTCCTGGGTGTTTAGTTTATCTTTCGTATTTTTACCCTGACTGCAAGGTAGGACACCTTAAAAATTATTACATACCCGTATCTGAGATCTAATATCTTTTTTTTTTTAAGCCCTTTCAAAACAAAGGATCAATAAAGCTAAAATACCTGCGGTCATATCGTCGCACAGTGATCCGGATTTAAAGAGACTGTGCTAGTAAGTGAAGTTTTCATATTTTGTTTATTCCAAAAACGTATATATGTATTTATTACTGTTTAAGAAAAACTGTTATGTTGATTTATTCATAGAGTTTGTTTTTCAAAAGCCGCCGACTTAAACGATCGATAAGAAGTCGAACAATCTGTTCAATGAAGTGCGCCCAGTTGTTCTATCTCTGTTTACAAAAAAGGCTCGACGAAATGAACTTATTGGCTCATCGTTGCTAATCCCAGTAAATTAGCAGTAGATTCAGATATTTTTTCTTTGGTTCAAATATTTTCTTACGTTTTTCTTGACTTCACTGAGAATCAAACTTAGAATTTACTGAAAAGATAGGCTTGCTAAGATACCATTCGAGACCTGGGGGACGAGCGTGTGTACATGGGATCATCATTTGGCAGGCATATGAAATGTTGAAAAGCTAAAATAATCCCTAAATCTACCCTTGGCGCCTCTTATGGCGGATGCAAAAGAAACTCGCGCTGATTGGATAGCAATCTACTTCATTATTTTCTAGGTGAGAGGGAAATTACGGTTGGTAAGCCTAAGCCATAAATAACTCATTTAAATAGCCACAGAGCTTGTCGAACAATAAACAATGTTAATTTTTCATAGCTTACTTTTCACCTTGACCCACTCTTTAACGAGTTTAGTTTGTATTTTCACATCAGTCTAGGTCCTTCCATGAGAACAAGCCAGGTGGACACAATTTCGTTGGGTTCAATTTGCGGAATTTTCTTTCTATGATTTATAGAGGTTTTACAATATGTTGTGTGTATTTTCTCTTTCTGGACATGAGCTATCATGATAGAGATCGCAATAGAATTGACTTTCAAACTGTTTTTTTCCTTTTTGTAGCCCCAAGTTGCTCTGGTGACGCGACCATTGGCTTTTTCCCCCTACACATAGTCACTAATACTTCAAAGAATAATAATTATGGATAGATCCAAGTCGCCAAATATGGCGACTGTTTTAAACGCAAGAAGGATGGCCAAACGAAAACTGCAGAGAAGCGCAAGAAAAAATCGAGACAAAGAGGAACGTGTAAAGAAGGTAATACTTTTCTGTAAAAGCGCATATTTTTTGAGTAAGCAGACGTCCTTTCTACGTCTCTATGTTAACTGTTAACTGCATAACATTAACGTACAAAATAATCCAGCTGTCTAGAGTAAAGTCGTCGTCACTTTTATTGGTTTGTATTTCATTGAACAATATGTTTGGCCTGGTTAATTAAAACATTGACAAGGTTCAAAATTAACTGAATTACGAAAAACAAATGGAGAAAAGTTCTCTGGTCAATCAAAGGATGGGAACAACACATGATTGGTGCGCCGCCAGGTCAGTTATAAGAGTTAAGTTTACCCTTCTTAATCAGTTCTTTCCTATTAAACGCATTTAATTCCCTCCCACAGAGCAATTGTATCAGTTTCTTGCAGCCTTTTTTTGTTTTTGAGTTGTTTTCCATCGCTGACCAGATATTAAGATACATCATTTGTCAGATACAAGGTGTTTATTCACTTCTGAGTATATAACAGAAGTCCAGAAGTGTGAGCATTCAAATGAAAGTTCATTACAGATGTATTGGCGTCCTGTACCAGTGCTGCTGTTTATAAGAACCAAAATAGGATTTTTGTGTGTCTATGAATCTTGACACTTGACCGTAACGGCTGAGCAATAATGGCAAAACTTTCAAACAGTGCCTATATAGGAATTAAAGTTTGTAATTTTCTCCGTGTACGTTTACACATTAAAATGATCAAAGAGGCGGTGATTTGTGCTCAAATGAAAATTTTGAAAGAAATGTTGTTATGTTTGCACAAGCTTGTACAATTATCAACTAAGTACTTAATTAAGTCATTCAAGTTGCAAAAGAGTTTGTTTAAAACACAATGCAGTGCTTAGTAAAAGTAATCAGTCTTTGAAAGCCGTCAGCGCTACGATGGCCCTCTAATTGACTAGTAGCCACGGACATTCATCTCAGTAAGGCGATATCACTACGGCTGTGGAAAATGGAAAGGCATAGAAAAGCAAAAAAGGCAAAAAAAGGTTCAACTGGAATTCTTAAGAAGCGTGTGCCTTCACCAGTAACCGCGGACATAATTGTGGTCGTTGTCAAAAAAGTGAGTTTGAGCATTTTTTTTTCTTTAACTCCGTTGTATGTTTCACTCTTCTTGTGAATGGCGATCGATTTCTTTCTATCGATCCAAAAACAGTCTTTAGTGTTAACACGCAGAAAAGCATGAACTGACATGACTCTTGCAACGAAAGCAACTTGGGCAAAGAACAAGCTTTGGTTGGTCCGGCGACAGGGAGCCCAGACTTACAACAGCCTACTGGAAGCCAAGTTATATAATAAGGATTTGTATGGGAACTTATCGTAAGATCAATAAAACGGGTAAAATGCACATAAACAGCCATCAAAACTTACTTACCTCATAAAGAGTTGTGTCCTTGTTGTTTTCTTACTTTTTCCGGCCAGTTTTGATGTTTTGGTTTCTCACCTCAAGACAAGGGAAAACTCGGCTTTCCTCCGCTACCAGAAGAAAAAGCTCCAAAAATTACCTTTATTCCATTCCCATCGCTCCCAATCTTTGCTTGGGCATACACGAAAGATTTTACTTCCTTGAAAATGTCAATTTAGTTCCAAACATTGAGCCATGGCCTCAAGAGGGCAGCCGAGTTTCCCCTGGTCTTCTCGTTAGTAGTTTTATCAACAAGTTCCCACATAAATCCTTATAATTTAATTTCCAGTAGGCTGTTGTGAGAGTCTGGGCTCCCTGTGGTCCAGCCAGAGAATTTATCTACCACGCATGCGTAACAGTAATATACGTAACTCGGCTTACAACTTGAATGTACAGCTATCATCATCATCATCATCACCATCATCATCATCAATCCTTATTTATACCAAGAGAGGATGAAGGGGCTATTCTCTCTTGTTTATACACGAAATCGTATCATTTTTACATGGTCTTCCTAGGAATCATGTGTAAAATTAAACTAAAATACTCTAAGGAACTACTTGACCATAAAGTTAAAAATACAAAAACATATTTTAATAAGAGTTACAATGAGTCATGGTGTATTAAGATAATCTTTCCCAGGTAGGTTTGTAATCTCTGAGGGAATCTTGTTCCACAGAACAGATCCTCTGTAGTGTAGGCTCCCTTTTGCAGACTCCGTTCTGGGTCTGGCGACATAATAATTTAACTCAGAATTTCTAAGATTTTGTGAGTGTACATTTGAGGTTGGCAAAGATCTGCCTCAGATACGACGGGGAAAGATCATTATGGATTTTATATATTCTAGCCTTTCTTAGCCAAGCTCATCCAACAAAACACTCGAGAGAACCTCATAGTTAGAAAAGGTGAGAATTCTAGCAGCCTTATTCTGCATCTTTTGGAGTTTGTCTCCTGGTCCCTTATTGACATTACCGTATACAGCACTACAGTAATTAAAATATGGCATTACAACTGCATTGTACATATTCACTCCTGTATCAAATGGTATAAAATGACTTAGACGTTTTAAGATAGCAAGACCAGCGGATATTTTCTTTGACAGGTGTTAATGTGTGGGCGCCAGTTCAAAGAGATGAGATTATATTAAGACCTAATAAAGATTATATTAATATAATATCATAGCTGTACAGTCAGCCTTGCGTTTTTCTCTGAAAGACGTCTTTGCTGTCTTATTAGTTAACTGGCTAAGAATCTCCGGCCTTTTGAGTTATGAGGAGGCGGGGGGGCGGGGGGGGGGGGGCTAACCTGCGATCAGGCGTTTTTTTTTTTTTCGGGAAAAGGGAAAAATGAAAGAACGGCGTCCTTTTCCCTAGTCTCCCAAACCAAAAAGGGAAGAAGGTCCGCCTGATCGCAGGGTAGGAGGGGGCGGAATTTTCGAGTGGCATGGGTTTTTTAACCTGAGATCATGCGGTACTGCAGAATTCCTTCTCCTTTTTTTCCCTTGACCCGTCGCTATTCCCCGAAAAACATAAAGAATGCCCGATCACTAACTTTTCGTTGCATGATTTTTTCCACTTTCCCCATAAAGTTTTGATAGTCCATCCCTCATTATAAAGATAATTGTTACTTCCAGCCTTTGAGTATAGACAGTGGAACATGCCGGCCTTACGACCACCCCGTTTATAAGACCGCCTTGTTATTACGACCACAATTTTTCGACCCAAATTGGGGCCTTTTTGTAAATTTGAAGATCCAGTTTCAACAACAACAACAATAAGCTTTAGGAATGAACGTTTATTCGTTTGTCTCACGATAGAATCGCTTTGAGATATTGATCGCGACGTTTCGACTGCAATACTGCTAGTCTTCATCAGGCGATGAGGTCGATTGCTTACGTGTAGCTATTTATGCACGTTGGTTCACTGTGATTGGTGTATTTCGATCCTCATTATTCCGACTAGCAGATGATGTTCCCTCAGGGGTCCGCTTTGTAGTTGAACGGCTGTTGTGTTTTCTGATCGTAGGCATCCATGCTTCGGGAATTTCGATTCCGTTGTCTCTATTGATGTTATTAGAATGAAGTCTTATTTGGATAGCCTCTTTGACCCTACGTGTGTATCGGTGAGGGTCACGATCGATAAACTTGACTTGATTCCATAAAGGAAGATGCCCCGAGAAAGATGACAGCATTCCCTTTCTCGATACGTCAGTTATAAGGGACTCAAACGGCCTTCTTACTACCAGTGTATACAGAAAGCCCACACACACTGATCAATACTTAGCCTATGACTCACACCATCCTCAGTCAGTGAAGCGTGGTATTGTTAAGTGTCTATATGACCGAGCCAAACACCTCATAACAAAACCATCAGTTATCGCTGAAGAAAAGAAACATTTATCATCGGTACTTGTTTCCAACGGTTATCCCTCTTCGTTCATACGAAAACTTGTTAAAACCACAACACCAACAGCCAACAACGAACCCACGCAGGAATTTAAATCTACCGCGGTTTTACCCTATATTAAAGGTGTATCAGAGGTTCTTCGCCGCTGCCTACAACAACAAGGCGTTCGCACCGTCTTTAAATCTGACACAACTCTTCGGTCTTACTTAGTCCGACCGAAAGACGCCCTAGAACCAGGTAAACAAGAAGGTGTTGTATACAGAATTCCATGTGAATGCGGCAAAGTATATATAGGCGAAACAGGGAGAGCAATGCAAGACAGGATAAAAGAACATGACAGAGATATACGGCTTGCTCATACACAAACCTCCGCAGTTTCGGAGCACGCAAACGAAACGGGGCATCTTCCTTTATGGAATCAAGTCAAGTTTATCGATCGTGACCCTCACCGATACACACGTAGGGTCAAAGAGGCTATCCAAATAAGACTTCATTCTAATAACATCAATAGAGACAACGGAATCGAAATTCCCGAAGCATGGATGCCTACGATCAGAAAACACAACAGCCGTTCAACTACAAAGCGGACCCCTGAGGGAACATCATCTGCTAGTCGGAATAATGAGGATCGAAATACACCAATCACAGTGAACCAACGTGCATAAATAGCTACACGTAAGCAATCGACCTCATCGCCTGATGAAGACTAGCAGTATTGCAGTCGAAACGTCGCGATCAATATCTCAAAGCGATTCTATCGTGAGACAAACGAATAAACGTTCATTCCTATCTGACACCACGATGAACAATATTCACATCTTTAATGACAACAATAAGCTTTATTTGCATGACCATAACAAAGTATTACAGCATTGCAAAAGCTACTTGAAATGAATCATTGATTCCTTGTAAATTAAATATTCAAAATAATTTGAAAACGTATTAAAAGCTACTTGAAATGAATCATTGATTCCTTGTAAATTAAATATTCAAAATAATTTGAAAACGTATTAATCATTGTTCATTTCTAACCATCACTAGGATTAATTATTCCGGGGATGAGTTTGTCTCTCAATTCAAAGCAAGTTGATATAAATGAAATTAATTGGATGTTAATAAAATAGTCAGTGGAATTCATCAGATGTGATAATAAGGACTCATGTGATTGTAGTCGTACAAATGGTATTTTAGGTTCTAGTTTAGAGAAGAACATATCTCTTATCGAAGAAAAACTTGGACAATCTAATAAAAAGTGAGTTTCATCTTCAATTTTGTTACAATTGCAGAGATTGCATAACCTTTCGTCACGTGGTATATTGTCGTATCTACCTGTCTCAATCCTAAGTTTGTGACTGCTTATTCTCAGTTTTAATACGACCATCTCGCATTACGGGGTTCCACTATATTTCATTGCTGTGGACTAAAAACCAGGAGGGAAATATTCCCTCCAGCATAATTTAGGAGGGGTTTTATTAAAATAGATACAGAGCAGTAATTAAAGCATAATCCGATCTGATATTGTTTGCCGGAGCAATGCAAACAAGATTACTGATTCCCAATGGCCATAAATAGTTTAATAAAAGACCTGTTGTTCTTTACTATAGCAGAGCTAATTAACTAGCTCACAAATACAATCTAATTTTATAGAAGACTCTGCGGCACGGGGGCTCATTGTTGCTTAGTTTAATACTGGAATTACACCGCGAAATAGCTTTTTGGTTTTGTGGTCAAGGGTAGGCGTTGTGCTTTGTACACGTTTGAATCTTTTATGGAAAGTCTCGAGCTTCCAAATCGTTCGAAGCGAGGCAAAAGCTCGAGGCAAAAGAAAATTGAAACAACTCGAAAGGTTAGTCTAATTATCTTGAAAAAGGATGACGGACAAACTTTACTTATATAGACGTCGATTACAAGTGACCTTAATTTGGCCTGCTGGTTTTTCTGTGTATGTTGAAAGACCTTATAATTAACTGTGCTAAGTATGAACTACGAAGTAGTATCCGATAAACACACCCCTCCCCGCTGGAAAATAGACTTTTACTAGCTGTGGCGTTGCATAGCAACCAGTATCCGCAAAGCATATCCAAAATGGCGGACACGAAGAAGTCTCGATCAGCTATTCGGATCAAATCTTCGGAAAGAAAAAGATCTGCATCCAAACGGGACTCTGCGACAACAAGAAACAAAAACCAATCCGTTAGTAACCTACCTTTTTCGAATTTGACGTTCACGGTCGTTAGGAAATACCTTAAAAACGTCTAGTTTGTTTTTAAGCTTGAATTTAGATATTTCTGTTACATTTTCCATGATTTGAATCGATCCCTCTAAGCCTAGTTGTTCCACTTTGCATGTAACCTTAAGCTAAAATTTTGTCGAGCGTCACAATCAAAATGTAAAGCTTAGCTACGATATGTACAGATAAATAACAAGAGTTATGAAGGGATTTTACTTGCACTAGTACAGTAGTAGTTATTGGCTGCGGTCACATCTGGGCCACTATATATAGTTAAGCGGGGATAACTATAGTTAGCTATTTCGGTAATGTGACCACTTTTCTGTTCGCTCTAACTATAGTTAGAAAATTTACGCCTTGGTGATCTAAAACAATACAGACTAACTATAGCTATACCCAAGCAGGGTTCGTGGGTTAGTCTTAAGTTTACAAACAAACAACCAATCAGAATGTGACACTTCTTTTCGGATGTGTGAGATGAGCATATATAAATATGCAAAATAAAAACCAAGTGTGAAGCAAGGGGGGAAACCAAACACAACAAACAAAAAATTTACATAGGCTAAATAGAACTAACTGTTGTTAACTGTTAACTACAGTTAGGTATGACATCACGTAACTTGACTCTAACTTAAGTTAAACTTTAGCTGCATCGCAGATGTGACCACAGCCATTGACTATTTCACGCAGCAAGTAAAGTCACTCTAAACGTGATTTTCTTAATTTTTATTTTAACAGTTTCATGCGAATTTAGGGTGATCATTAAGTGTGTTGTAAAAATGGACTTTAAAATGGAGAACATCGTACCTTCATGTATGTTACATGATGTCAGCCTTTCATCCATAACTTTATGATTTACAGGAAGAGGAGAAAGAATCATTAGCTTGGAAAGTTTTGTCTGAAGAACAAACTCAAGCACTGAAGGAACTTACAGCACGTGAGCTGGAAGTGTATGTTCAACTAGTTCATTATAAGCTTACTATTAAAGAAACAATTTTGGTCCCAGCTTGACCTCTGATGGCCCCATAAAAAATGCGGCGGTTAATCACCTGAACTGAGATGAGGTCATAATCACAGCCACAACAAAGCATGCAGCCTGCATGACAGGGGCAAGAAAGGAAAGGGGGAGGGGGTGGGGGGAGATAAATGCAAAGGCAAATAGCTGGGAAAGGAAGTGCGGCACCTCTTTTCCCTTCCTCCTGATTCCCCCACCCCTTTCGACACCTGCCACAGCAGCAACAGAGCATGCACATCTCCCAGCACTCCCCAGTTGGGTGTTTGTCAGGCATTTGTAATATTTCCTTTGGAAAGCTCCAATGCAGCCTCCATGTGAACAGATTCTTACAAAGACTCCACTGTGGGGCTTCAATAAAATAGTGTGCAGTGTGCTAATTTCCCACCCAGTGGACAAATAAGAAGCCATACCGTAAATAAATGAATGAAACAGTATTAACTTAACAGATTATAATGTTAGCAGAAAGCAAAGTGATCCTTACAAACCTAACATAGGCTTGTTTAGTTGATGTTAAAATTTGAGGTAATTTGTTTTTTAGGAAACTGGGTGAAGTTCTGACCATTAAAAGTTATCACATTTCTCTTCCTGACGCTTGTATGCTGGACTACTATGTTGCTGGATTTTGGTATCCTTTTCATCATACTGCTAACAGTTACCAAATTCTGTTGCAGTAAAAATGAAATATTAGACACTTAAAAGAAATGACTCACTGTTTGAGTTTGGAAAAAACATGTTTCAGATATGTACTGCATCATCAATTACATGTAAATGCAGGTGGAACCTATGTTATTTTTTCTAGAATAATATTATTTGTTAATACCTGATTACTGATTAAGAGTGAGTGGCAAATCTAATCTGGCTCATCTTGTTAGACTGTGATGAATTGTTTATCCTTTAATTTACACCAAAATGTTTTTATAATAATCTCTATGGGTACAGTGGGCAGGAAGATTGTCATTTTAGGCTGGTGTTAATTTTAATTAAAATACAGGAAAGTTTTTTCCTTGACAGAGACTACCTCTTAAGGTTTGCAAAAGACCAAAATTTTACACTTCACCAGATTTCAGCATTTTTTACCCTTCTAAAAGTGATGCTAGACAATATAAAAGGTATCTATATTGCAGTATAGGAGATGTTGCTAAATTATAAAAATAGTAATAATAACACTTAATAATTATGCATAAGAAGGTAATTTGCATTCAGATAATCTCACACCTGAAGTCATACCCCTGCAAAAAGGAGCCCAGAATTCCGGGGAATTCTGGGGTAAAATTCCTGGCTTTCCGGGCTTAGCAAGGAGTGTCCAGGAAACCCCGGAATTAAGGAAGAACCAGGGAGTGCCAGAAATCATTCTATTCAGAAGCTCTGGCCTTTTTAAATCCACATAAGGAAAAGCCTGGAAAGTATAGAAAATTGTCTCATTGCTTTCCGGGCTTTTCCAGGAATTCCTGGAGAGCCAGGAAATGTCTGACCAAGATGATGTCTTAGTAGAACATATGTCCTTTCAAGAGAAAAAAAAATATTTGCAGCCCTGAGACCTTGGGAAATGGTTGTGTTTCTTAATTAGATAGTCATTTTTAATATATTTACTAATTCTTATTTCTATACTTTCAGTTTGTCATCAGAAACTGTGTTGTTACTTATTTTAATGACTTTCCAACATACATTATACTATTCATGTTTCAAATTGAAATTAGAAGTATCATGATATAGGACAATAAACTGATATTATACTTTATGCTTTCCTGTATCTTTTTTCTTATGTTTGTTTGTTTGTTGGTTTTTTAGAACACCATTTCTCCCTGATTGACAGCATTCAAAAGTTTAAGACACTTCTGGCAGGCATTGGAGTAGAAAACTGCCCCCAAAATGGAGGGCTTGAATGTTTTGACGTTAATCAGGCTAAAATCATTACAGACTACTTTACTGACAGGTAAAGAACAATCATGTTAATGATGTGAAAGGTTTGAACCCAGGAGTCATTTCAAAAGTAGGTTGAGTTTGATCGTCCGGGTGAACGTAGTCCTGAATAGGACTGTTGTTGTTGACAGTGACTGACGTTTCGACAACCTGTGCGGTAGTCATCTTCAGAGACTTTGACTCTGAAGATGGCTACTGCACAGGTTGTGGAAACGTCAGTCACTGTCAAAAAAAACATGCAGTCCTATTCAGGACTACGTTCACCCGGACGATCAAACTCAACCTACTTTTGAAATGATAATGATCATAATGATATTGATTCAGTACAGAGAAGCATGAATCAAAGCCATTTTTGGAAGATGCATTCTTTCCCTGCTAACAGAGGTCTCTCACGATGAGGCAAAAATGAGAGAAAGGAGAGAGACCTCTGCCGGCTTCCGAAGCATCTGTAGGTGGTGCTGTCACAATTCACTGCTTATGAATCCAGATAAAACTAAACTTCTTGTCATAGGCGTGCCACAATTGCTACGACAGTTACCTGACTTTACAATAACGCTTTGCGGCAAACCAATATCACCGACACCTGTAGCAAAGGATCTTGGAGTGTTTTTAGATCAGTGCCTCTCCTATGATGAACATATACGTAAAACTGTCACTAGTTGTATAAACAAACTGATCCAGATCAATAGAATTAAGCATTTACTTGATAAGGAAACACTTTTGTTAATCATTAATAGCTTTGTTTTTAGCAGGCTGTTTTACTGCTCCTCAGTTTGGAGCAATACCTCGGCAACTAACATCCATAAGCTTCAGCTTGTTCAAAATTTTGCAGCCAGGATTATCTTGGGACTTCGCAAATATGACCATATCTCTGCAGGCCTAAGATCACTTCGATGGCTAAATGTCAAACAAAGACTTATGGTCAATGATGCAGTTATGATGCATAAATGTCTCAAAGGTCTGTCACCTAGCTACTTGTCAGATAAATTTTCAACTCGAGCTACTGTCCATGATAGACAGACAAGATATAGAGATAGCCTCAATATTCCATCTTGTAGAATCAATGCTGGCCAACGCGCTTTTTGTTACCGTGGTGTGAAAATCTGGAATAATTTAAGTAAAGACTTAAGGGAAATTATAAATGTTAAAGTTTTTAAGAGACGTCTAATTAATCAACTGATTTGTAACATGAACTAGATTAGACGTTGAAATTTGTACAAAGTTACTATTTAGTTATTGTTGTACATAGTTTATTTAAGTTATTTAATTGAATGATTAATTTATTCATACATTTAATTAATTTAATTTAATTTTAGTATTGATGCTGAAAAGCCCTTTTTTAGGGATGCTCAATAAAGTGTATGTATGTAAGCATTGTTTGATGAAGCCACCAACCAGATTTCTGGTCAAAACTTACCGGTTTCAAAACCGGTTTCGTTTAATGTGCAATGTGCGTGCCCTGTTAGACTGTTAAACAATGACAATTATTGAGCCCACAAAGGAAGGTGTTGACAGGCCAACAATGACTCATAACCTCGTGATAGTGTGATACATGACCTTATTGTTTTGCTTTAACGAGGATATCTCCCAGAGATTTTGCTCTTTTGTAGGAAATGATGGGAGGCTCGTTGTATATTTTTCTCAGTAGTAGTGGTTACTTTTGAATTCAATGCCATTTGCTCATTAAGATGTTTTTATGGTTAGGCAACGCAGGATAATACATGGTAACAAAAGGTAGAATTTTCTTTCGCACTTCATTGTTCTTTTGTATGGCCATTACTTCCATTCAGTAAATTTAACCTCAGAGGATTTTTCATGATGGTAACCTCTAGTGCAAAAGCGTTTTTTGAAGTTGTAGATGTTCTCATAGAAAGATTTAGCTGAGGAGTTAGTTCTCAGAAGTCTGAGGGCTTCGCCTGTGCATGTCAAGGATTGTTTGGTTGTGAAATCTCTCTCTTTTGTAAACAGTTGTATCCAGAACGTTAATCTCTTTATCAGATATTTCAGCTGTAAATTTAATTGTAGAGTGATGCCTGTTTGGAAGAGTAATGAATTCAGCAATTTTCTTCCTCTCAGTTAGCCACAATGAGAAAATATCGTCAATGAATCTTTTCCACTCATGAGGTTTAGTTTTGCTAAGGTTCAGTATTTCTGTTTCAACCGCCGATACAAAGGTAACTCCAAGTGATTTGCCCTCTTATTTTGAATTGTAATCCACCTAAAAGGCATTTACCATCTTTTCCAGACTCTCAGCTGGTTTAATGGACGTCCTTGTTTTCTTCAAATTTGCGTGATTGTGGAGGTCTCAACATTTGGGTTGTGTCACATGTGACAAAAACGTCACTGGTTGTTAAGGAAATGCAAGCGCATGTGTGATAGAAAATGTGTCGGAAGCGGGCAGAGGTATCTCTCCTTTCTCTCATTTTTGCCTTGCTGTGAGAGACCTCTGCAAGCAGGGAACTGCATTCTAGACTTTGACTGGTTGAAATTTGTTTACTTAAAGTTAAGGACAATGGCACATTTAGAACTTAGATTCTCAAACTCATTAATAATTCATAAAGAAAATACAAAGGAAGTCAATGTTTAATGAGTGTTTGAAATCAGATGAAAAACTGCTCATTTTTGCATCCATATAATTTCTCCTTTTAAAATCATTTTGTTTGAGAAGTAATATCAATGCAAGCATTCAACACAGACTCGCTGTTCCATCACCAGATGAAACAACTCGAAGTTCATCATAAATACTGTGCTGTCCATTGTTTTTTCAACTCTCTTGTCCGTGTTTCATCTGGTGATGAAACAATGTGTCTCATGCTTGATATATTACTTGATGGGTCCCCTCCCTTTGATTCAAAGGGTCTCAGATTATAATTTCTAACCATTCTTTCCAACATAAGAGGATGTTTTGCTACTCTTCAACTGCAGGATATGTTTGAGTAATACAAAAAGTCAAGGCATTGACCATTGTTGATGTTCCTTTTTCACAGCTTATTTCAACACTACAGATTGTACCAGTTTCTGTTTACTCAAGAGCCCCTAGAGGAAGTTGTTGTATCAGAGGTATGCATTTGTTGTCATGGGAAGAGTAGGAAAGTCATCTTCGACTGGCTTGTCGGTGGAGCCTTCTAGTGCATACATAATTAAAAGCTTTAAAGTAACTTTTGATAAACTGCTGCATTTACATTCCACATTGTCCTGTGTTTGCTTGTGATGACAGAAAAGAAGAATTTGACATTTATGTTCGTAGAGTTACTTATAATTAAGGCAATAATATTGTTCCACTTAGCCCTTCAAACATTCATATGCATGGAAACATGACTTTTTGTGATGAACTGACCTAAAGTAAACACAGCTTGTAAAATTTTACAGTTGCATCCACTTCTAATGGTCTCTAAATTTTAGACCACCTCTTTACCAACTTCTTCTAATTCACCCCTCTATTGGATAGCAACTTTCAATTTATATCTGATTTTTTATTTTGAAAATTAGTTTTTGATACAGCTAAAGTGTTTTCCCCTTCAGTTTAGCTCAGTATTAATTAGTTTGTCTGTCTTCTTTGACACAGCTTGCTGTTGAAGTTCCACCTCTGCCCAGTGTTCCATTCCCCCCTCCACTTGATGAGGGTATGACAGAAGATGTGTGGAGAGAACATGTGATGACACCACCACAATCACCTCAACTAATGGAACAAAAAGATGTAAGAATTTTATCATTGATTAACTCTTAAGCTAACATAGTTCAGAGATACTATACTGCAGCCAGCTCCTCTCGACATACCTTCAAGAACATGAGTGTCATCAATTCTGTGGATCACAAGCTTTGATTTCACAGTTTCTCAGGCCTGCAGACCAGTTTCTCATGTCTTGTGGAAAAATCTCAGCTGTTACAGCTATAAAATCAAACCAACGTGGAAAGTAAGATCACATTTCCCCTGAAATTAACTCTGATTTAAAAGGGGAAGCTGGAGCTGAGAACATTGGAAATCTTAAGTGCAAAGTTTCAGAATGAGTTTGGAAGTCTTTCCTCACCTTCAGAAATAGGCAAATTTGGGCAAAATGTCTGACATAGGTGTTCTAAAATTAAAATTTAGGGTTCATAACAAATTTAGGATAGCACTGTCACAACATTATAGAGGTTAGTAGGTTAACACATGTAGAAGTTTTAAGCAACATGTATGCTACTTCTCCTCCACCCACCCCCCCCCCCCCCAAAAAAAAAAAAATTTAAATAAATAAAAGTATTAGTAAGAAAAAAAAAATTAAAATCTTGTTATGCAAATAAGTGAGTTTGAATTAATCTTATTCTTGACAATTAATATGTATTCCACATTCACAGGGTGACATAGATTCAGAAGGAGAGGAAGGTATTTTTCTTGATGAATTCCTTGCTAGTCTAAACTAAAATTGTAAATATAGTGTGATCAATACATAATCTGACCAAGTCTGTGTGGAATATTGTGCACTTAAGTCATTGCAGTAATTCTGGTGGGTAATTTTGTTTACAGCCCAGTCAGCTGCACTTAACCTTGCTGAGAATCAAACTGCAGAAGATATTTTGGCATCTGTGAAACCAGAGCAGGTCAAGAGTATTGTTGACAAGGTGGCAGATGAGGTGTTAGGAAATTTTAAGGTATGCTGTGAGCTGTTCTGTTGCCCTACATTAAAGTATTTTAATGATCCCAAATTCCTTGAATAAGAAAAAAAAGATATTACCGGTAGTTCAAAAGGGTGAGTGCTTAGTCAAACAACCTGGACACTGAATATCAAGGATTATGCTTATTAAATTTTAACAGATAGTGTACATAGAATAATTCAAAAATCTGTGGTTCTTGCATCATCCATTTTGGTTGTCTAAGTGCACGGGGATGAAGATAACTTTGTACAGGAAGAACTGAAAGAGCTAGGTTATCCTTGTGGTAACCTAAACTCATTAGAAATGTGTCAAGGGGAGGGGAGGGGGCTCTGGTTGTATGGCTGATTTAGGTTTAATCATGAATTATACATCTGGAGATTAGAGTGCTCAGTAGAGTGTGGGTGCTTGCATATTCAAGGAAATGCTCCGCAGTTGAAAACCTGGAACAACACATGACTGCAGAAATATGTTTTGTTTGCAATCTAATTTTAACTGATGCACCATGGCCTAATACACATGATCAACATTTGAAATGGGTATTATTACAGATGAGATATGTTAGCTCTAGCTCAAGCTTGTTATGTTAGCAAGATACTGTATGCAGCTACAAAGGTAAATATTTTCCAATGAGGTTAAAAGTAAATATTAATGTAAGTGTCAAAAATAGTTTGAATTAAGGCGGGGAGGTGCTGGAGAAGCTTTTTCGATAATCTATAACCATTAATTAAGTCTATAAACTGTCATGATTTTCTCTTATAATTTTCAGGCTGAGGTTGAAGCAAAGCTCAAGGAAAGAGAAACATTGTTGACTACAAAAATAGGAAAACTACAAACAAGATAGCGTTGAATCACTAGAATAAATATTTTTAATAAATTGAGGCAAGAATAATTTTGAAAGTTGTAAATTTTGTGCACTTGTATACTCTCATGATGCTTAAGTCTCTCAACAGCTTGAAACTAGTGATACATTAACTCCAAATATAATAATGGAAATCTCAAAAGTAGGTTGAGTTTGATCGTCCGGGTGAACGTAGTCCTGAACAGGACTGTTGTTGTTGACAGTGACTGACGTTTCGACAATTAACCTGTGCAGTAGTCATCTTCAGAGTCATAGTGAGTTGTATCACGTCAGTTGATGGTATTATACTCTGGTTATTGATCTGATTGGTCAATTACGTCACGATGTTATTGGTCGTCTGTCATTTAAACCGTGATGTTATTGGCTATGAAGACTCGTAATCAGTAATAGGTGCGTTTCGATCCGTCTGTTGTCACAGTTAAACAGTCGTCTATTGTTAGTCAAATTGTCAGTTCTCCATTCGTTCTCTCGTAGTTAGTTTTGCTTGATCTCGTCAATAAGTCGTTTGTACGGCGATGGTAACTGTTGGCTACGATTCAGTGGCGTTTGTTCTAAGTTAGTAAACCAGCTTTCTAAAGTAAGACGTTGATAGAGTGAGGTGAGTGAAGCTTTGAGCTAGTGAGGAGTTGGGAGTTGATTATACATCGACTACATCCAAACCAAAATTTTGGCCCTGTAACAGATTTCAGAGAACAGAAAAATCCATGAAAAAAAGAGGAGCTACCCTGTAATCGGCAAGTTTAAATTTACACAACTCAGCCTGAAAGCTACTCTGGGATAGGGGGATTTGGGGAGTTTAGTCTGGGATAGGGGGATTTGGGGAGTTCAGTCTAGTATAGGGTAGCAAAGTTCAGCTGAACCACAAGTAGCCCTGGTATAGGCTAAGGGTTCTAGGGTCCCAGCGGCACACCCCCCCCCCCAAAAAAAAAAAATTTCCTTAAGTATGCCCCTGGGTCCCCTGAAGAAGTACGGCTTGTCTGTCCGAAATATCGGAAAACCTCAAGTCGCTTTCCTCTTTGCTGTTTTGTTAGTTATGTGTATAATTTTTAACCAAACCCAGCCCGGGCTAAAAACATTCAGGAAAAGCGCACTATCAATTCTAAGAGCTTAATGCACTTATCAGCGGCCATCCCGGGGGGGGGGGGTGACCCCGGGGAACCCCCAGGCATTTGCCAAATGACGTTTACAAATCCCCCCTATCTAAAACCAAGGTTGTTTTAAAAAAGCTACTAACGCCCCACCCCTGGGGACAAAGAAGTGTGCTCTGCCAAGTCAAAAGGTGCAATATTTCAAAAGAGTTCTACTTGCGGCAATTAATTTTCTATTTGCTATAATTGCACATATATGAGTTAATTAAAAATAAGCAAAGAAAGCTATTCCACTTGTTTTCTACACATAAGGTTCAGCTTACCTTGTAGTAGCCTGATTCACAGGCGTTCGAGGTCGTTCACTCATTTTTCGCTTCCCTCCCTCTGAAAAGCCAATCACAGCGCGCGTAAGGGAGGGAAGCGAAAAAACCGCGACGACCTCGGACGTCTGAGAATCAGGCTAACCTTGTAGCAACCCATGTAAGCAACCCATTGGCCGGCCCCCTTGCTCGCGTGTTCTCGCGAGGCTCGCAGGTAAGCTCGCAGGCTACCCATGAGTCTCCCCGCGAACGAAGAAAGGCCCTGGGGCCTGGGGAGAAGGGAGAGAAGGTATGTACCGTTGTAGTTATGCAACCTAGTTCCCAGGGTTCTCTCCTACCCGCCCCATGGAGCGAGAGAGACTCTGTCTCTCTCGCTCCATGGGGCGGGTAGGAGAGAACCCTGGGAACGAGGTTGGTAGTTATGTCCTGTCTTGTGAACATGTCCTCTGTCGTAATGTCATATGCAAGCCAATCAGGTCATGCGATCTATCGTGGTAGTCGCGGCATAGGACTGGAAAAGAATCTCCGTTGCAGTTTGGTCTTCGAGCAAAATTTGCAATTCTAGCGGGTCGGGGACGATAGTAGCCTGAATTTCATCCGATGAGAGGAGAAAACGACTCGAAGCAATCGGATGAATTTCAGGCTAAGACGATAGTAAAATTTGTCTTGCAAGGTTAAGTAAACATGGCGGCCGAAAGGCTGCGAAGGAGAATATATTTAATACTGTTTTGGCATTGTACAACAAGAACTTCGAAAAAACAAGACCGGCTGTGCGTCGTTAAAGTTAAATTTCACGTTTTTACATATTCTAAAAATATGAAGAGCGCACTGAGCAGTTTTTCTCCGGCTCTTATTTACGTATCGATCAGCTTAATTAATTTTATCCCATATTCAGTTAAGTTAGCTAATACTTGTCGGAGAGGACAAGGCAAATCGCTTTGTTCAAAATCTTTTCACCATCTACGTCCCTGTACAGATCATGATCAAATCTGCATCCTATGAATATTGAAAACTTGGATTTGGATAAAACGCGAACGCTTACGAAAATATGCTGGCGCCGGCTATGACTGATCGTTTCCGTTTCTGATATGCAAAGCTAGCGGTCATAGACCGATCATTTAAGCATAAAACGCGTAAGTTCGCTGTTTGTGTTGTATTCTTCATTAGTGCAGGAAAAAGTTAGTGTTTTTCTAATATGACCGATAATGGCTGACTGTGAAACGGTTGTAAAAAAGACCGACATCTCTTTAAGACAGACGCTTTTTTCTGATCCCAGAGGTGTCCAGTCTGTCCATCTTAGAGAGTTGAGGCTAAACCGCACTCACATTTCTTGCAGAATTTTGATCCAAAAAAGTCTAACAGCGTCATCTTCCAAATCAAAAGCAAAACACATCCACATTGAATTTCCACATCATTATTCTTAGCCACTTTCAGAGAGTCATGCAGTCGGCTGACTGAAATAAATGACTGCACTAATCCCTAAACTTGCTATTTGGAGGGCCCTCATATATACCAGTATATACAGAAACTCTTTAGCCTAAACTTTGAAATAGGTTCTCAATTTCTAAAATCAAGTGTTAATATATTATTTTCTGAAGGAAGACTTCAAAATCCCATGAACAATGCTTCAGTTTTTTCTTGTTATGATCAGTTTTTACTTGCCCGGTTCGGTAAATAAGCTCAAGCAGTAACCTAACTTACAATTTGCAGCAAAATCAAAAAAGCTCACAACTTCACGATCTATAAAAACAAGAGCTAGCCTAGCTTGAGCTTATCTGCACCATGACTCTAATCCTTATATAAAAAAAAGCCTTTTGAAAGAACTGCAAAAACAGAACCTTACCTCAGGAGCTCGAAAATCATTGCATCTCTTCTTCTTCTTACTCAGTGTCTTACTCGATCATTCTTCTTGCTACTGTCCCTCTTCCAACTCTTATTTGGGCACGAGTTCTAGCTCTCTAACATAGAATAACATAGAATAACATAGAATGGGTTTTTGTTTCTTCCAATCAAAGTGCGTTGTGATCGTGTCTTCCCCATTTGACTTCCCAACTAGGGGAGGGCTGTAGTATGAACATATGCGTTTAACGAGGAAAGTTTCGAACATAATTCGCACTTCTGTAAAATTCTCCGAAAACCCATCAGCCAAAACGCTCCAAAACAGTTTCATACACAAGGACACAAGTCTTTCACAGGATCAGGAAAACGAAACGAACAAAACTCATACTACAGCCCTCCCCTAGTTGGGAAGTCAAATGGGGAAGACACGATCACAACGCACTTTGATTGGAAGAAACAAAAACCCATTCTATTGGTTGATAGGTGAGAAGACCAAACTGCAACGGAGGACATAACCTGAGATCAGGCGTTCTTTTTCTTTTCTTTTCTTTTTTTGCTTCTTTGCTTCTTTGGCTCGAGAGGGAAAAAAATAACGCCTGATACATTTATTTAACAAGCCGTCAACCGCCCCCTAATTTACATAATGTAACGTCTGCTTGACCTGTCATGTTATTAGACAATAAGCGTTTACCATAAGGGAATCAAATTTTGACGCGAATAATGTCTCTTTTGAAATTAGGTAAAAGAAAATTTTTAAGTTCGCCCATGTTCAGATGGCGCTTCCTAAAAAAGAAATTTTAAATGTGTTGTTTTTGTGATGAAATACTGCTAGCTGGAGCCGCCGTATCTTTATTTAACAGCTACAAATAATAAAGAATTTACTGGTTAAAGCTCGTTGACTTCGTTCTGTACGAAAGCAGTAAAACAAAATTAGGCTGAAGCACCTCATTTCACGAACTGACAGGTGGTGTGAAAGCGAAGATCGCTCAGAATAATTCGCAGGTTTCTGAAGGAAGAATTACAGTCAAGCCAGGTCAAGATTCCGTTCATGAATTTATTATTTGAAAAGTGAACCCGTTTGTCGCTCCTGTAACTTGTAGCCGGTATCAAATTGCATTCAAATGATCGGTGAATTTTTAGTATACGATGAGATGGAAAATATTTCAATGGATGAAATTTCTATTTAGGCATTCTTCAAATTCAAGAAAACTGAGCCGGCAGAAATTTCATAACGAACTCGTGTGTGTATTCACTGCCGCATTACGCAAGCAAAAATGCAGACTGAAATCAATTAACAACTAACGGGTGGCGGCATTTTGGCCAATCGAAACGGCGCAAATCATTCGTATTGTTTCCTATCCAATCAGAAAAAAGTCCAGATTCTGGCTTTTTTACATGTGATCCGACAAACAAATGTATCATGCCCTCTTCCCGTGAGAGACATAAAGGGCTAATAGGGAGAGGGCATGATCTCAGGCTACGGAGGACACAACTGCAACGCCAGCCTAGTCCCTAGGCGTTCTCGGCGCGGTCAATCCTGGACTCTACCGTGAGCTGTGACGTCACGACAACGGGGCAAGAGAGAACGCCTAGGGACTAGGCTGCTGCAACGCTACACTACTGAGTCCTACTGAGTCCAGTCCACTGGTTCAATTATATCCTTTTCTTCATGCGCGAAAAGACTGGGTTCTTTTGTGTCAATGGCGTCAGTTTATAGTGCATTTTGGCTTAGTTTGCTGTGTAATTGCCGACCGAATTGCCTCTCTTAGGTAAGAAATGCTTGACTAGAACACTTTTAACGATTTGTAGATAAAATTTTCATTTTCGAAGGCTAAAATTGTCTCGGATTTTCCGAAACACTTAAAACCTGTGATTCTGTGGCCGAATCATGCATTGGCTTGATCGTTTAGCGAAGTTTTTCATTGTCATCACCTTAGTCCATTTTTTATTTAGCGTTATTCCACTTGCTGTCGCAGCAGTTATTTAACATACACACTGAAACACGACATGCAAACTTGAATTCTGCCTAGAAAATAACCTTGTCAAGCGATTTTTACCACGAAGTACGTATCACAAAACACTCGCTTCATGCACAGAAGCTGCAGAACAAAACACGTTATCAAGACACCAAGACACAATTTTCCTCCTATTTACAGCCCTTTCACTGTGAATCTTTCCCCAGGTTATGTTCTTTGTGTCATATTTTAAAAACTATTAAAATAAAAGAAGCTGTTTCGCCAAGGAGAGTGTGCAGGTGTGAGGGCACGAGGCGTTTTTTGAGACATTTTAGTCACAGGATTCGAGTTACTCCTTGTAGGCATTACACTGTTTTTTTTTTGAGTAAATTATAAGTTTAACGAGAGCTTCGCTTTTACCCTGGCTGAATCTTTATATTACTTGTGTACTGTATTTTTCATTGGTATCCAAGCTTCATGAATTATAAATGTCCTTGACTTTGCTTTCTTGCTTACCTTTGTGTTTTAATTCTAAACTGCTTTAAATTGCATCCCTGGGGGCACTACTGACTTGCTTTCCTTTGCTTTAGTGGTGATGGCACTCCGCCATACCTATGTCAGTTACAAGAGTCTTGAGAACTTCGGAAACATACCAGTTGCATGTACACCAGGTAACAGATCTTCATAACCTGCATAATTTTACAAGACGACATATGGGAAAGAAGAGTTTTGAGTGTGATGAATGCATCAAAAGTTTCAGCGAATCTCAGTCAACGTCATTAAACAGCCTGCAGACAGGAGATTAAGCCTATTATCTGCAGTCATTGTGGCAGAGTCCTTGATCCTAATGGAACATTAATCCTGACAGACATTGTCAAGGCCTTTTATCAGGAGCAATCAGTCTGAGACATGTACAGGAATTTTAGAAATGTTATGTAGCTAAAAGTTAGCATTGAGGTAGAGCAGTAATAATTTTGATAAGGGCTTCAGTTCATCATGGAAACCAGCCATGGATCATTTTATAATTTTAAACTTCCAAAAAAGGATAAAGTTGAGAAACCATTTGAATGTCATTATTGCGGAAAGTTTTTTAGTGAAAGTGGAAACCTAAAGCAACACATAAGAATACATACTGGGGAAAAGCCTTTTACATGCGACATCTGTGGCAAAAGCTTCAATCAAAAAGGCAACCTCAACAGTCACAAGAAAAGGCATAATAAACAACTTGAAGATGAGACTTACACGTGCAACTACTGTAGCAGGACATTCAGCAAGTCTGGATATCTCCGTTTACATGAACAGGTGCATACATTTACGGGACAGAAATCTTTTGCATGTGATCGGTGTGACCAGTGCTTTGGACGATTACATCATCTCCAAGAGCATAAAAAAAAAGTTCATGCTTGTGAAAGGCCTTTTTCCTGTAATGTCTGTGACATGGAGTTTACAACAGAAAGAGATCTCTTTGTGCATGGAAAGGTGCATTTGGGAGAGAAAATCGTCTCTTGTGATGAGTGCGGAAAGTTGTTTATACGGCCTGGGGATCTTCGCAAACATATGAGAATACATACAGGAGAGAAACCTTATCAGTGCAATCAATGTGGCAAGTGCTTCTGTGAAAGTGGAAACCTCAAACAACATTTGAGAAAACACACAGGAGAAAAGCCTTTTGTCTGTGAACAGTGTGGCAGATGTTTCAGTCAACTTGGAAATCTATATGCTCACAGGAATAGACATACTACAGCAAGCAAGAGTATGCCAAGTGGTCCCAATCAAAGTGTTACCCTACAGGTAAAACAAGATCCTTATAGCTGCAATTTGTGTGATGAAACCTTTAGTATGGCTAAGGATCTTTGGATACACAAAAAGACTCATCAAGGAGAAAAACCCTTTTCTTGTAATTACTGTGGGAAGTTGTTTAAAAAGGCATGGAATTTAATGAAGCATACAAGGATACATACAGGAGAAAAACCTCATAAATGTGATTATTGTGGCAAATGTTTCAGCGAAAAGGGGAACCTTAAGCAGCATATAAGAACACATATTAAAGAGACGCCTTTTACCTGTGATCTGTGCAGCAAGGGCTTTAGTCAGGCAGGTAGTCGTAACACTCACAGAAAAAGACACTCAGAAGAGGAGAAGAATCCTGTGCAAATTAAAAATTGCATGCTTGAAGAAGAGAAACCATCAGTAGAAAACCTATTTGGTAAGCATTTTAGTGATCAAGAAACCCTTCAAACTCAAAATAGTACAGATTGTTCAGATCAGAACCTCCTTGATTGTGTTGAGTCCTTTGAAGTTACCTTCTCTATCTCGGAACTTTTAACTGAAGTCAAACAAAAGATACAGGAGTGACATTAATGACTCATAATATTAATTGATCATTACATATATTTTTTAGCATTTGCCTTGTTATTTGGGCGGGGCCCCAAATAGAGTAATGCAAACTTGTTTATTTTGTCGCAAATGTGCAATAGGCACGCAATATGTGCTAAGGTAAACAAGGCAAGTAAACGAGCGAAGCGAGGCGAATGTCTGCCATGCGAACGTCATTCAACACTACATATTCTTCTTGATCGTTTTCGTAAAGTAGACCAAAATCCATAAAACATACCTTCGGAATCATGTAAGTGCAAATCATGCAAAATGTTTTTTTTTAAAATCCTCAACACTCTCTGGCGGAATCATAAAAAAAAACTTTTCTAGTATCTCCAATTTGAACTTGAATTTGCATCACCATGTTGACACATGCAGAGTTTAAAAATAGAATACGTTCCCACGAAAAACCTTAAAACTTAGACAAAACGTGATCAAAACATGTTCGTACGGCGCCAAAAATATGTAAATAATGTTGTCAATTTCACAACGAAGATTAACCGATAATGTTTCATTGGCCAAAACTGACAGATTGAAATGTGAAACTACGCGCAGAATGGTATAATTTGAAAGCAGCAGGAAGAAGCAGTTTGGATAAAATGTTGACGTATGTTATCGTACCCTGCTAGCAGAGGCTTTTCCCTTGTGTTTCTCAGCGTTGTGCTACCATTCTCTTCGTGGTTTTGGCTGCTCGCGTTTTGTTTTGGTTGTTTCTGTGCCGAGGAAAAGACCTCTGCAGACAGCCGTTTGGCATTCCTGTTGAGCATGCGTATTAGATACCTCCAAGATCTAGGAGGTAATCACATGACTAAACTGGTTGTGGAACCGGTTTTATCGACTCGCGCATCATTTTTGTACTAGTTTGCTGTGTAAAAGTGAGCCCGCTATATCAACATGGCGAGTGCGAGTCTTTCCCGTGAAAGTTTCAACGACGCTGTTGAAAAGGCTTTAGAAGCCCTTAAAGATAGTTCAATCGAGTCTTTGACCAAATATCAATCCAAAGCTTTGTTTCATGTATTGAATGGCGAAGATACATTCGTCAATTTACCAACGGGTCATGGGAAATCGTTGATATATCAACTAGCTCCATCGGTCTCCAAGCATCTTGGCCTCCTCAGTGAAGTGCCGATTGTACTCGTTATTTCCCCGCTGAACGCTCTCATAGATGATCAGATAGCCTCAGTTACCAAGCTAGGAATTACAGCCAGTAAGCTCGATGCCTCATCTCTTGAAGATACTGTCAGTTTGGCTGGTCATGAAATCCTCTTCACCAGACCAGAAGTGCTAGAAACATCGTATTACCGACACGTGACCCAGAAATTCCATGGCAACCGCATTTTCATCTCGCGCACGCTCAACAGGAATGCCAAACGGCTGTCTACAGAGGTCTTTTCCTCGGCACAGAAACAACCAAAACAAAACGCGGGCAGCCAAAACCGCGAAGAGAATGGCAGTACAACGCTGAGAAACACAAGGGAAAAGCCTCTGCTAGCAGGGTAATGTTATCGAGGGTTAAACTTACAAATGCACACACTGTTCGCGGTAGGCCCACACTAAAATAACACCGAGTGTTTTCATAATGGGCTGGTCCGCGAACTCAAAGAAAAATCAAGGAAATTGTCAAGACATTCAAAGACCACATGCATGGACCTCATAGACGCAATGACAATCGGAATATCACTGAAAAGTGTACGTGAAAAATCGAGTTTGAACAGGAGCATGTGTATCAGGTTTGAGAGTCGCAAGATTTGTGTAGCTCGTAATTAGTGTGACAATAATGATTTTGATTTTCACAATGCGGAACACAAGGAGTTGCCTTTGATAAAAATCTCTTCCGATGAAGGAAGCTGAGACTGAGAAGATTGTCGACAATTGAAACCAAAAGGGACTCAGGCTTGTTTGGGAACTACTGATAGCGGTAACAATTCTTCTTATTCGGTCAGTTTTGTTTAGCAGAGTGACTGTTAATATAATATACATGTGCCTTGTATTTTTCATGTGTATATTGTGATGCGGTAAGGTACGGTAATGTGCCGGGCGTCGGGATTTTGCATTATCAGCAAGTTTTGTGTTTAGAGTGTTTTGATTCCAGTGAGGTGACGACAAGAGAAGGTAATGAGTAGATTGTACGGGAGGAAAATTGTTTTGTGGAGGAAATAAAAGAAGTTGAATTGAGATCTCGTCGTGGGAAATTTATTTATAACAAAACTTACAATCCAGTTGGTTTAAATATAAGGTTAATCATTTTTCTCGACGCGGTCGTGCACCTAGCAGACTACCGATGAAGAAATTAAAATCTTTCTTAAAGAAAACACGGATAGTGAGACTTTCTGTATGGAAGGGAATTCCGAAAAATACACCATTGTCATCTAAAATTCATTGTTACTTTAAAAATAGAAATAGTTTATACTTAAACCGGTACAGTTCTAAGTAACTGTAAGAGTGTGAGGTTTTTACTAAGTGCAAGTCCAAAATTTGTTCGAAAACATGGGAAGGTTTATCTGTCGTCTAAGCAAAAAAGAAGAGGCTATTTAGGTGGGGTGAGGTATCAAAATAGGGTTTTAAGTGAGTATTTGTCCCTCTGATTCACCGGGTTTATTTTGGCCAATTTAAGCTTTCAACTGATGTCGAGAAAAGTCCAGAACCTTCATTTTATGTCGACGCTACAAAAACGATTCATGCTCCGTACTGTCAAGGAAACGTTGTAGTATTGGGGGGAAATGCGGAACGACAATGTGTTGCAATGCGTTTGTACGCTTTAATTTACAGTACTATTAATAAAGAAGGATTGCTTCAGTCGATGATATGATTGAAATAATGATTGTTGGTTATCAATGATATTCTAGTCTGTCATAGCTTGCAAGACAATCTATTGCTCGTTTGCACGTGACGTTACGGCGGCCATGTTGGTGGTCAAGAACCAAAAGCATATTTCTCCTCTGGGAACTAAACTCTATTTTCATGTTAATTTTTCGCGCAAAATTTCTATTGTATTGACCCCCAATATGGCCGCCTTGTCACGTGGTTGCAAACCAAGAATAGTAATCTATGTTAATGTTAACAGAATTGCCAGAAATTGTTACAGTATTTGGGCGATTTTTCTAGCTTGAATACAATGAAAGTCACTGGGTAAAGCATTTAAAAACCTCTTGGCTCTGAACTACATCTCATTCATTTTAACTGTGGGAATTATTGGTGTTGATTCTCATGCTAGAGATATGTATGGTAACAGTCATAGTCAAGGTACATGTGTATTGTTGGAAATACCATCCATGTAGAAATTAGTACAATATTTTCAGAGTCTATATCCGGATACATGTAGGAATGAGGACATATAATGAGCTTATAAGGGTGTACATATTGTCAACTTTGAAGTTGATCTTTGTACAAGCAGTGTTGAATACTGTAGTATATCAAATGTTAATATGTTAATAGTTTTTACAATGTTCTTGTAAACAGTGCTGTGCTATAGCAATTTATGCAATGTGTTACTCTGTTATTAATCCATGTGGATACTGGACTTAAGGAACTTTATCCGCCCTTGCTAGTACTGGGAATACACTGTACAATGTGATGGGGGTGAAAAGACATATTATGCCAGTTGATCTTCCTAAAAGTGAGAGTATCAGTGGAGCTGAGATAAACCTTACTGTTTGCGCTGTAAACATTGGTGTCCTATGTTGGAATTTGGCTGAGAGCAAATCTGTTTTAAAGATGTGCTTTAAAACATTGTCATAAAGTGACAGGATTTTTGTCGTGGACTGGAACATACTGTATATGCTGTGTGGTTCAGCAAAGAAGTAGAGTAAAGGATTTACCTTTTACTGTGATGAAAGTTAGGTGAAGTAAGACTTGTTAAAAGTTGAAGAAATTTGTAAAGTTACATGAAGTAAGTTAAATTGTCAAAGACTACAAGTGTTACGGAAATAAGTCGAACACTCGAACTCCGTACGTAAATCTTGTCTTTATTCCATGAAGGAATCCACGTTCCGAATAAATCCAGATCCAAATAAATCAACAACCTGAACTGCGGTGTCAAATCCAATTTACAATGTAGTTACAGTAGTTCCAAACAAATTCAAATCCAATTCGGTAAATCCTACGCACGAGTTAGGTTTTCTAAAACCAAAACATAAATCCACTATGAATTCAGTATTCAAAAGTTCGAAGTCAACGCCCGAAAGAGGAAAACTCGCCCACTGTTTTGAGTTCCATAAGCAAAGGCTTCCAAAAAATGACAAAACTCGCAAAGTATCACATTTCAAAGCACGTGGTTTCATGGTAACTACGGAATGCGTGCGCAGCGGTAGTAACACCGGCCCCAAACGAAATCTAAATAAGAAAATTTCGTTTACATAAACTTAACAGCTACCGATGCGAACAGATACATCCTGTAACAATTTCGAAATAAAATAAAGTTCCTTAAAACAAATGTTTCTTAATCGTCAATTCAACGTCATCCTGACTAGTAATCTCCAAGCTCAATCTATGTTCCAGGCACTGCATACTGGCTTTCAGCAGAGGTAACAAATAGACGGACTATTTAGGAATTTGACAATTCCAGACGGCACAGTTTCGTTATCGGCCGTTTAAGAACTGTTGTCGTAGTTTTCACTTCCCTTTTCTTCTGTCGTTTCGCGTGTGTTGTGACAGTACAGCTCGTTTTCACCGCGGCAGAACGCACTAATCCATCATCACTGGTAAACACCTCCAAAACACGCGCTAACGGCCATTGACCTCTCGGGAAATTCTCATCCATCAGCAAGACAACGTCACCCACTTTAAGGTTTTCTTTTGGTTCATTCCACTTCTTTCTTTCTTGAAGAGTAGGGAGATATTCTTTGATCCACCTCTTCCAAAACAGGTTTGCTAGGAATTGGGCCTATCTCCACTGTCGTCTGCAATACAGATCCTCCTCCTCAAAAATTCCGGGGGGCAAACTAGTACATGGTCGCAGCTGTAACAAGTGATTTGGAGTAAGCGGTTCCTCGTCTGTAGGGTCATCACTATTTCGCGTTAAGGGTCTGCTGTTCAAAATGTTAGTTGCTTCCGTCACAACGGTAGACAGCACTTCATCGTTGACCACTTGCTCCTTTAACAGGGCCTTTAGGATTTGACGTACAGACCTTATCATTCTCTCCCAAGCTCCCCCCATATGGCTTGCCCCAGGAGGGTTGAAAATCCATTTGATCCCTCTTTGTGCACAAAATCCATTGATCCTTTGCTGATTCCATTCATCGATGCGGGCCTTCAGCTCCTTATCAGCTCTGGTAAAGTTTGTTCCACAGTCGCTTCGAATTTCCTTCGGGTGACCTCTGAGGTTAATGAATCTTCTTAAGGCATTAATCATGGAATCCGTGTTCAAACTATGAGCAACTTCAATGTGTATGGCACGGATTGTTAAGCACGTGAATAAGCAACCATACCGTTTCACTCTACTTCTGCCTTGTTTAACTTCTAGTGGACCGAAAAAGTCCACTCCAACATGCGTGAACGGAGGTTCGTTCGGAGTTACTCTGTCTTGCGGTAACTTTGCCATCAGTTGTTGTCCTGAAGGAACCTTCTTTTCTGGCAGTCAATACAGTTCTTCAAAACTCGACGCACCGCGGAACGTCCATTTACAATCCAGAAACTTTCTCTGAGAGATGATAACACAGATTCTTGTCCAAGGTGACCCAATTTCTCATGGTGATGACAAATTATCAGTTCTGTGACATGATGATCCTTTGGAAGGATAAAGGGATATTTCATATCTTCATCCACAGGAGCATTCTCCAGTCGACCGCCTACTGACAATAATCCACCTCTCAACTTTGGGTTTAATTTGAAAATCGATGAAGCTTCCTTCTTCATAACTCTTTTGGCTTGCCTTTCGTCTGACAAGGTTGAAAGTGCCTTGAACATTCCCGGGAACGCTGACTTCTGTACATGTCGAATTACTTCCTTTTCAGCATCCTGAAGCTCTTCGACTGTAAGGCTCCCTTTCGAGACCCTTCTGATGCTTGGGGAGTCGGTACTGGTGTTCATGCCTCCCTGCTTCTGCTCGAGAACTTTACTTTGCAGGAACCGTTTATAGCGCATCAGCCAAGCAAATGCTGTTTTTACTTTCCACCACGAGGAGAAGTGATGTACTAACATGTCAAGAGGATCTTGAGAAGCGGTAGTCACATAGATCTTGCTTTCTTTCCTTACTTCGGGGTCGCTATCTCTCAGTTCCGGGACATTAATCTTTGCAGGCCAATTAGCCTCTTCTTTCCACAGGAACGCTGGTCCATTCAGCCACCGATCATTCTTCGTTAGTTCTTTAAGCTT
>JBBMOI010000002.1:50802500-50960000 GCA_038088405.1 Porites divaricata
CCCGACTCCGAGTGACGAACGCTCGCGCTCTATTCACCTCCTCATTGCTTATCGTATCTACAAACACGCGAGACTCAACGCTACTTAGAGCGTTCTTGTTTATTACATTAGTTTGTTATTATTGTCTGTTTGAATTATTTAACAAAGAGTATTAAAACCGAGTCTTATCTGTATTTCCTGTTGTCACAGCTGAAACATTTGTTGGTTACAGTGTGTACATATGAAAAGCTGTTGTTCAATTTTTCCTTACAGTCTTCAAATTTGTTGTTTCTAGCTATTTAATAGTAATAATTCTTCTACACAGCCTGAAAAAACAGCCAACATTCCGTGATAACACAACGGTTTTCTCACAAAATGACATCTGAGAAATGAGCACACAAATTTCATACCCAGATATGGGTAGTGCTTCTGATTGTAATGTACTTCAGCCTGTCAAAGTCACTATTCAGATCTGGGTATAAGTGTCAATCAATTATCATTACTATGGAATTTTTGGGCTTGTTGTTCAGACGTTATTTTGCGGTATTGGCATCGTGAAAATTATGTCAGCTCAGTCAGTGCTTTCGCTAGCCTGCGAACACAGACATATTTCCGGTCATGGCCTCTCTCCACTCGAAAAGTAACGTCTGAGAACCAGAGTGGCCAAATGATTACCATTACGTAAAACCTTTTGTTTTGATGTTAGCCAATGAGATCAATGAATAGAATACAGCTCAGGGTGGTAGTATGTGACATAAACAAAACCTAGACAAAATAATCGCTACAGGGAAAGGAAAATAATATAGCTTATTATGACATCGCGCTCAGACTAGTTATTTATTTCAATTTAACCAGCGCTGACAAAAGTCGGTGAATCAATTGTACAAGCACATCCTTGACTGAGTAAAAAATCTCTGACAATCCACAATGGACCAGCATGGGAAATCAATAATATTATTATTGCCACACATCCTAGCTTTCAAAGATAAAGAATACGAAAGAATATTTAAAGTGGAACACGACAAACTATCAAGGAGCCCTCCAAAGTATACTTTCCTGTGAGGAACAAGAAAGGAAAAAACAGCACGATGTGTCTACTGACATTAGGACAACCTTAATTGAATATTCTCAAAACAGCAAGGTGTGATAAATCATTGACGCCATAGGCAAATAGATAAACATTTTCTTTAATCTCTTCTTCAATATGAATCCTCTTGGTGCTTATTTCATCAATCAGTCCCGCAATCCTGGCAGAGCAACATTCTGAGGGGAAGGGGCGGATGTACACAGGCTACGTTCTCCATTCATTTTCGACTTGTAAACATATCCACCGCATGTGACTTTGTGAGAAGTCTCGCAAGTTAGCTCCTTGATTATAAGAGCTTAACTGTGATTGGCTAATTATGTCTTACGTCACGGAAATCGTTTGGCCACTTAGGTTGGCAGACGTTATTTTTCGAGTGGAGAGAAGCGACAACCAGAAATGCATCTGTGTTCATGGGCTATGCTTAGACTGGCTATGCTATAGGGAAATATAATAGTTACATTGTCAAGTATATTAAATTATTGAACTACAACAAAGCTATCTCTTTTATGGATTGGTATAAGACTCTGGGAAACTGCACACTTAGCTACCTATCCCCTAATGCAACCTTGTGACTTACTTTTCACAAAGTGAAAATGTAAGGTGAGGGGAGGAGTACGTGGGTAGCTTCCCAGAATCCTATAGGCTTCCCTGCTATAAACTTAGGAGTGGGTGGGCAGGTTCCAAGACTTATGCTCTTCCCTTCTAACTTAGGGCAAGTGTATATTGGGTTTGGGGAGGGGTGGGTGGGCAGTTTCCGGGATCTTGTATTGTACCCTTCTTATTTAGGGCAAAATGTGGGGGAGAAGTAGGGGTGGCGAATGGTACCTCGAAAAACGTGGGTCTCGGAAAATTTTGGCAGGATCTCGAAATCTCGGAAGCGTTTTTGATAAGTCTCGAAGTCTCGTTTTTTCATGGTTTGTTTTTACTTTTTTTGAGTCTCGAAACTTTTTACCAAAGAGTCTCGGGCTCGGATTTCTAACTAGGATCTCGGCGTCTCGGCAAGTCTCGGATTTTACCAAGTGTATCTATTTTTTTTCAGTTTGAATTAGAGTCTTTACAAACCTTTTAATGTATTAACAATGGTCACAGACACATTTGAAAAGTATCCTAAACAATGGCCACAGGTAATCCAAACCGGGGAGTTTTAGATTCCTTATTTTGACCTACACTCATAGCAAGAGGCAAAGCACAACCTTTAAGCAACTTGGTATCACATTATCCTCTGAGGATCTGAGGGTGTGTATCTTTGAGATAATTTGGGTGAGAATTTACCACATGATCCCAGAAGACTTGGATGATGGTGGATCAAAGGAGCCACTAAAATCCCATTTGAACAAGGATTCATTGATTCCTTTCTGGCACCAAAATCTGAATGATCCTGATCCGTATCGTTGCAAAGGAACATGCCCCAAATGTTATTAAAGCCTGCGAATGCAAATGTACTTCCAGTGCAGTTTGGACTCCCTGTGCTAAAACTTGTACAATTTGCTTAGCAACTGATATTATCGACAGTAAACAGCTGCTGGAATAAACAGAAGTGCAAACTTTGCAGACTGGAAGGCTCCTACAGTTGTGTGACTGTACTGTTAGTCAAGAGCAGACAAGGGGAATATAAAGGCTAGCCTTGTTAAAATACAACTAAGCCATTTCCAAAGGTGTCTTTGGCTGCTTTTAAGATTTTCTGAACAGTATAGAACTGGCCCCAGTTGTTCAAAAGCACAATAGCGCTATCCACCGGATAAATCACTACCCAGTGGATAAGTATTCGGGAAACCAATTGCGCTATCCACTGGATAGAGATTTATCCGCTGGATAGCGCTATCCACCATTTGAACAACTGGGGCCAGGTGATCAGACAGTCCACTTGAGACATCTTGTGTCCTGATGTGTTCCTAGACATTTCACACAACAATACCTTGTTCCACAAGAAACACATGTGTAGTTTGAGGGAAATGTATGAACCAGTCAAGGAAGTACAAACAAAACTAAACTCTGGTTAAGTTCATCTGTGAAACAGCACCAAAATTCTTGTTCTGTGTTACTACAACCATGATTAGCCTGTTAATTATAAAAATGCTATTATTGACTTGCCAATCAAGATGAAAGCAAATGTGAAATATCTACTTCTGGTAATTTCTTGAGTCTGTTGGGGGCCCAGAACAAAGATATCGGTGCTGCTAACATAATAATTTACCAATTTACTATAGGGCCTTTTAACATATAAATGATCAAAAGTGCTTTAGAGTTTGCTTCGCAGGCATTACTATTTGAGGTTAAATTATATCTGCAATGCAGGCTATTCATTTTATGATAAGAACTTTGAAGTATTAATTGTTATTTAGCATTAAGCGATGTATTTGATGAAAACTGTGACCTCCTTGCTGCTTGAAAGTAAAATCTAAGTCTACTTCCCTTCAATGGGGCTATGTTGTGCTGGGGCGGTGGAATCTTTGGTATTGGTTTAAAATGTTTTTAAAAGGATATCCACACACAGAACAGAAGTGTCTTTCTGGAAATTTAGATGGTGGGACATTGGCTGAGGAATAGGATGCTTCACCAACTTCAGATTCCTGTTCCTGGATAAAAATTGACATTTATTTCATATCAGATTACATGTAGAAGATATTACAGTCAAGGCTACAGTTAATTTTGGAAATCAGCCCTACAGCCTCCTATACAGATTAGTTTAGTTAGCTGCCAGCATAAACATGGAACTGACTAATCTGTAGCTTACATGTGGAATGCATGATTTCCAAGAACAGTAACTGTAAGAGGAACCATGCAGTCCACCATCTGCTATTCTAAAGGAAAATCTTTTCTCCTAAATTTAATGTTTTTCTTCTATAGTTAATGGAATAATGACTTCAGAGTTAGAAGAATTGTTACTTACTGCCTCCTCTAGTAACATGGCAAAAGTTCTTCGAAATCTCTGCAATAATTTGATAAAACAAAAGAAATAATATATAATATTGTTAATGCCCCCAGAAAAAATCATTAATTTATGCACTGATTATTATTATGCATACATGTACAAAAATATAATTATATACAATACTGGAACCAACTTCAAAACTTGATGAAGCGATGATGAAAGTTGAAGATCCTATGGCACAGGTTGAGTATTAGACTTGCCTACAAGTTGAGCTCAATTTTTTTTACGAGCGAGAAGCGTGAGCGGTAGACCGGGAGCTCGGTCCTTCGTGCTGAGAGAATGTCTAGTTGAGTATGAAAGTGGGCTTGAAAAATACCTTATTTGTACACTCCAACCTAAAAGCTATATCCCACTCCCTTGTAGACTTGTAAGTTTATAGCTGTATTGTCAACTGAAATGTGCTGAGCATTAACTTATATAAAATTTACAGACCTGTTTAAACAGCTCTCCTGTTTTTGATCTCCTTTTCTTTCTTTTATCTGTGAACAGTGAGAAATAACAAGTATTCACCAAAGTGGAGGTGGCTAGTGGTGGATAATTGAGGTGAAAATGATGATTTTTAACTTATAGATTGCTGCCAATGATTACAATTTTGGCAACTATTGACCAAATGGCTGTTATGTTTTCTTGCCCATATATAAAAAAATTATATAAACTTTTGAACGTACAGTGAAACCTCTATTAAGTGGACCCCCAATTAAGCGGACACTAAGCTGGGTCCCAAAATTAACGTCTTATATTAAAAATTAATAGGGGTTCGTTACAAAGGGAATTTTCCCTTTATGATAAACCCCTATTCAGCAGACACCTCTATTAAGTGGACGTGGACACTAAAATAAATTGTACTTGGATGGCTAATATCTATTGTTAAAAAGCTCTATTAAACAGACACTGGACTAAATTGACAATACTAGTGTTGGATTATGTCCTTGAAATACGAACGGTAGTCAATTAATAAAGATAAATCAATACATTCAGCTGTCAATAAACTGTATATTACACTGATATATATCTGGCCATATGATTGTCATCCGCCATCAAAATTCAACACCTAAAGGTTCTTTGGAACTTTATCACAAACATTGTGCAATTTTTACAAACTCTATTAAGCAGACACTTGGGGACGTCCCAAAGGTGTCCACTTAATAGAGGTTTTACTGTAATTGACTAGCCGTTGAGGGGACATTTCTTCCAAAAGAGTGCTACATTCTTCCTGTATTTGAAACCATTCTGTTACATGAAGTTTCACAAGACCTGATTTGTATTAGGAAAAAAAAAGACTCTTCCACCAATAAATTCTAGGTTAACCAGATAAAGCTTAACCCGTAAAAACTGCCAAACTCATGTTTTTCGGGAACAGCTTCTTTGTATGTTTGTGAAATTTCTCTGTTTGTTTTGGTAGCAAACTGGGATGCCATTTAACTCATAACTACGTGAGTTTGGCCTTGCCCCCAAGGAACCTGAAGGTGAATCAGTAAATAGCACTGGATATCCCGAGTTTGAGTATGCAATCAGAGCGTGCAGAAAACACTATCCACTCTTTTAGTATAAACTAGACTTAACTGGCATTGCTGTTGTAATTAGCACTGTTTTTTTATTCAAAGATGGGAATACAAGTGCTAATTAATTACCTGTGGGGATGCACGTGGGGGCCAAAAATCTCAACGAATAAGGTGTTTCTGATTGTAGCTAACATTTTTACAACCTCCATAATAAATTACCTTCCATGGTATCATTGAAGGCCGGGCAGGACCTTCATTTTGGCAGCTGGGACCACTGTCAGGTGAGAGTGGGGGTCGTCTTGAAAGTTATCCTTTTCCAAGGCCTCGAGATGGCGCTTTTGACGGCATTTTCGTGTGGCATCATCAAGAATTTTTCTACTTGAAATGTCTCTTATTCTCCCTAATAAAATGAATAACAAATTCACATCTTCTGTAACCAACTTTTCAGACAATGGGTGCAGGAAAAATGTTCTTTGAAATTAAAATGAACTTTCAGATTCTACTTTGAAATTGACTTTATTTGTACGTTTTGCCCACTAATTATTTTAATTTTTAATTAATTTTAATGGACAAAAACCTTGTCATGGTTGACAGAGCCAGAGGTTTCTGAAATTTTCTCTGTCTTAAATCATTAAGGACCCAGTATTCTGGCACTGACAGCACTCCAATAGACTTAACTGATACTTCAAAAGCACATACATGTCACCAGCCACTTCAAAATTACATTTAGTCTCTTAGTATGCAGCCATATTTTTGGGTCAACAGGCAACAATGCTCCTCCTCAAAATAAAGCTTAGATGTGTGACTACCTGTAAATGATGGCCGCATTGGAGACTACTGGTCACTAGTCAGAGTAAACATTATTATACCTTGAAAAAAAAAAAGACATGTGGTGGTCCACAGGGAGACTATAGGATAGATGATAGATAGATATTCTGTTTATTTCACCCCTTGCAGCAGTTATAACTGAATTGTTGGGGAAGGTCATTGTCACATACAGTTAACTATTTACATACATTCACTGAAATTTATAAGTTACAAAGTCATTAATTCTTCTGGTATGACCATGTTGGCGTCTTGGAAGTTGGACCCTTATACTGTAATGAGACTCAATAGTGGCAGGAGAGGGGATGATGTTCTTAAGGGGGGGACATTTGGCGTGCAGTAGCCATAAACGGCTTACAAGCTCCTACCCTCCTGTCACTAAGAGACTCCAGGCTACATTGGTGGCAGTTATTGCGGTGGAAACAAGCAGGCACAAAACTCAGATCACCTTGTTTTTATAATATTACCAGACTGCGGGCGCAGCTATGCCGCTTCACAAACCTCCCTTTTTCAGTTGACAGGGTTGGAATCTCGGCATGTAAAATAAGCTGACGAGATCCGAGTTTTCTACCTACCAATTTGAGAACATACAAGAACATAGGGTGTTCTGCCTGTGGGCTGTCCATGTAGAATATTGAAATGTGAACTGAGAATTAACCCTAATTATATTACTTTGACAAAATTTCATTGGTATTGATTGGGTTTGTTTTTTTAATCGATTACAGTGACTCTCAAACAATAATTTAATTTTGGGCTTACTGTAGTTTGCGAAACGAAATGAAAATCTGTAGTTTGCGAAATGAGAATCTGTAGTTTGCGAAACAAAAATTTACTTTCTCACTGCATCTACTCGGATATTCTGAACAGGAAATTCCCCCCCAAAAAGCAGTTTCGCCCAGAAAGTTCAGAGTGTGCGGAATGTGTGACGTTAACAATACTATTCTCGTCAGATTTTCCTTTTCTCAACAACTGTGGCAGCTCGAAACGTCGAAAAACCGACATGATCTACCAGGACCAACATGCAAGTGGTATGTAATTTCCCGGTCAAAATTAAATTCTGGCGGGAGATTAGCCTGGTGATGACCTTTGCATACATTTGCCATTTGCTACGTAGGAGACCCTTGCGTTACATTTTCTAACGGGTCAGGCGATCACTGGGGCCGAGGAGCAATCAGCCTCATAAGCTAACTTATTTCTCAGTGGAACTTACATTTGCACCTTTCTCCTTATAAACAGTTCAATATGCATTTCAAGAATGGAATATCGGAGTATGTACTTTCCACCGGAAGTGGACTTTTTGCATTCTTGGGCAAATTTTCAGGCAGATCGTCTCTTTTAGAGTAACAAGAACGCTCTAAGTAGCGTTGAGTCTCGCGTGTTTGTAGATACGATAAGCAGTGAGGAGGCGAATAGAGCGCAAGCGTTCGTCATTCGGAGAGGGGAGACTCGGCATATAAAAGGGCTGGGGATGCTCGTCGTCTTGCTTAGGGGTGTAAATTTCGGATTTTGGACTCATGGTGTTCTGGGCAAAATGATATTATATTTAGCTGTGAAGATCTCGTTTAGGGTTGTACGTGCAAAAATATAAAAATATGTGTATTGTCTGTGTTTTCAGTAACATAGTCTCTTTTAGGGGTCAAAAAACCTTGGGCTACAGCAAGTGAAAAAGTTGAATTATGCTTTCGACCTACTGCACAGGGTCCAGAGGAGTTGCGTGTGAATAAATGAATTACTTATTTAAAGTCTCACCTCGAAAAATGTTTATAGCTGTCACTTAGCGCGATTAATTAGCCCAATGGGATCTTTATGAATCTACTGTAAAGGATTTCTTTGCTTTGTAACTGATCCAGATCGACTTTGTTTTTCGGTATTTTGAAAATCAATAACCGCAAGCTATATCCTCGTTGGTGCACAGCAGGTCGTCTGAAGGGTGAGGGAAGACCATCGCCCGAAGGGTGCCCGAAGCGCGTAGTGGCGAGTAAAAAAGGGATAAGGGAGGATACTTGTACCATGTGACTTAGTTCGTTGTGAACTGCATTTCTCGGTGATGGAAGTGAATGAGACCAGACACGCAAAAGCAACAGACCGCTGCTAATTCGAGAATCAAAACATCAGCTTCGGAGGGAGTTTTAAAGATCTTAGAGATCTATGCGAAGGCAACAGAGTTTTAAGTGAAGTTAAGATCTTCCAAGACTCGAGATTTGTTGTGCACATGTCAACAGTCTTCGATGTCTTAAGGAGGTTTCGCTTGTGTAAAGGCTTCCCAGTAGTGAGTCGCAAAACGCACAGGCAAAGACGCAAGAGGTAAGATTGTTGGGACCACCGAAGAATGGCTCAGTCGTGATGATATCACAGTTGCCTTGTACCTCCGCTCTACTCAGTATTACGTTTTATTGCAACAGTACACACGACCTGTAAATCACTACCCGTAATAATTTAAGATTCTCCAAACAAAACTAATGAGTTGGGCTTAACGTGATACAGCATTGCACAAAAACATTACATTCATGGACTAAAGAAAATCGCTTAGTTATTCAGATCTAGAAGGCACTTTGGAGAAAATTGGAACCCTTACTTAGGAGTAATAAAAAGCTTCACGATCACGCTTCAAAAGAGTGTGCTACACAGTCGTTTTTTAGTGTCGTCACGCAATGCTCCCTCCTGCTAATAACCACAGTAAATCGATATGTGTGTCATGATCTCTCAGTGTGAAACATGCAGGTAAAATCACATTTACTCAGTGAAAATGTAGAATGTTCCAGAGCATAATCTACTCAGCGAACGAAAAAACTTTATTGAAACGAGCAGCATTTTGGCATGAGGTAAAAGTCGTGTAGGTTTACCATCTCCTTTTATTGCTCTAATCTTGAACACATTTACTTTACTACGTCATTTCTGTCATCATCTATTGCAGTGTACAGGTTAGTTGGTTTATAGAATGTGTAACGAAACTGTAAGGTGATTAAAATAACCCATTTTTTCAGAGGTTTTCGACGGGTTTTGATATTCTAATAAACACATCTTCTCTGGATCCTGTGTATGGTGCATCATTTGAATCATTGTCTAAAATAAAGTGTACGCTCATTATTGTACCAAACTTGTGGGGCACAAAATAGCTCACTTAAATTGTAAATCCTTCTTTTATTTAAATCACCGTCTGCTCGTACATTTCCTCTCCGTTGAACGGGAGAGGTAAATTAACAACGATTTGCTTGTTGTTTTTTACCTCATCATCGAATTTCTGCTCATGAACATTTTTCCTTGTTTTAACATCTGATGTATTAACTTCTTTCAAAGTTATCAACGCTTTCAAACGACAGAATTCGTGGAACGACCCATTCCGAAAATGCTCGACATCTTTTAGTGTGGGTCTACCACGAATGGTGTGTGGATTTGTAAGCGAGATCACCGTATAATCCATTAATCTTTGCAAATTTTTCGTCTCAAAACATAACATTTGGACACTGGTACGTTGTTTTTCGAAGTGTTCACAGAGATTGAGAGCATCGTGTCAATTTTCATCCCCAGATTCTGCGCTACCATGACCCGGAACACGCGTTGACAAAACCATTCTTTCTGTCACGTTTTTTTGCACGTAAAGGTCAGAACCAAATTACCATAAGATCAGAGAGAGCACGTGTTTACAGTTTTACTTTTTATTATGTCTGTTTTGCACTTACCATTTTATCGGCTTTAATACTATGTCACATAAGCATGAAACGTAACCTGTTTTAACGAAAAAGATAAACTCTGATTTCTTACATGGAAGAAAAGCACTTAAACGTGATAAACATTGCGCATTTATATTCCAGTCATCCCCCCAAAATAAACCACATGCTCATCACGAGACTCATTTCCATACAATGAAAGTCGTCACGATTCTTATCCCCAGTTTCCACGGTCTTCGCTAGGAACGCAAACTAGGTCCGAAAAAAAAAACGACTGCATTTTAAGAGTCTCGCTCTGCTCAAAGCACGCTCGACTAATAATTACGGTCACCCAACTAGTTTAGCTTTTTAGTTATTTTGAGTGTCCCGCTACTATGTAATTATAATTATAATCTTCTAAATTCTTTTAGTTGTTTACAGTAGTAGGAATAAACTGTTGTTGTTGTTGATATGTGAAATTCAGCATGATAGTGAGTCCAGGATTACTGTAGCTCTTATACTGAATTTTAAAATACAAAATCCCTTAACGGACATCTCACTACACTGTATATTGGACAACTAGAGCTCGTCCCTGCTTTACTTTACTCACTTTATAATTAAGATTCTCTAAAAGACCAACATCTCTTTAAGACAGACGCTTTTTTCTGATCCCAGAGGTGTCCATCTTAAAGAGTTGAGGCTAAACCGCACTCACATTTCTTGCAGAATTTTGATCCAAAAAAGTCTAACAGCGTCATCTTCCAAATCAAAAGCAAAACACATCCACATTGAATTTCCACATTATTATTCGTAGCCACTTTCAGAGAGTCATGCAGTCGGCTGACTGAAATAAATGACTGCACTAATCCCAAACTTGCTATTTGGAGGGCCCTCGATCATATATACAGGAAACTCTTTAACCTAAACTTTGAAATAGGTTCTCAATTTCTAAAATCAAGTGTTAATATATTATTTTCTGAAGGAAGACTTCAAAATCCCCATGAACAATGCTTCAGTTTTTCTTGTTATGCTCAGTTTTTACATGCCCGGTTCGGTAAATAAGCTCAAGCAGTAACTTAACTTACAATTTGCAGTAAAATCAAAAAAGCTCACAACTTCACGATCTATAAAAACAAGAGCTAGCCTAGCTTGAGCTTATCTGCACCATGACTCTAATCCTTATATATATATATGAAAAAAAAAGCCTTTTGAGAGAACTGCAAATAACACCTTACCTCAGAAGCTCGAAAATCATTGCATCTCTTCTTCTTCTTACTGGATCATTCTTCTTGCTACTGTCCCTCTTCCAACTCTTTATTTGGGCACGAGTTCTAGCTCTCCAACATATGAACATATGCGTTGACCGAGGAAAGTTTCGAACATAATTCGCACTTCTGTAAAATTCTCCAAAAACCCATCAGCCAAAACGCTGGATCAGGAAAACGAAACGAACAAAACTCATACTACAGCCCTTCCCTAGTTGAGAAGTAAAATCGTGAAGACACGATCACAACGCACTTTGATTGGAAGAAACACCATTCTATTGGTTGATGGGTGAGAGGACCAAACTGCAAACAGGGACATCAGGGACATTTTAGCTGCGTGGGAGGCTAGATTTGCCCGTGAAACCTTCTTGTGGAACCCAGGCTCTTGGTCAACCGTGGATTGCAGTTGTCAACATGGACGATACAAACGTCTTTGTTCGGTGAAAAAGATATATGATGCGGCATAATCGGTCTGTATGTACGGATTCACGTGAGTAGACTTGACCAACAGCATCTCTCTAACAGCACGGAATGAGGAACGTTGTTTTCACAAGTTTCGGTGTTGTCACGCAAACTAACGTGAGAAGATGAAATTGCTGCCCAAATAATAATTGACTGCAAGTGTATAAACCTAATGTTTTAGTTTATTGTTTTTACCAGTTTTATATAAGCTTACCATCGACCTCTGTTACCGTTTTGATTTTAAATTCATCGTCATGGAATTATGTGAAGTTAGTGCTCCTTACTTCTCTCAGTGGGTTCAAAGTTCGCTAGAGAGCAGAAAATTATACAGAGAGGACTCTAGAACGTCAAAAACATCAAGAAAGACCTCAAGGACTTCTCGATCTTCCACTTCTTCTATTGGTCCATACTATAATAAGGGCAACTATTCAGAAGATGAGTTTAAGGAAACCCTGCAGAAATGGCTAGAATATCCAGAACATGATGAGACTGACAAATTGAAGAAGCTAATAAGACGAGGTGTTCTACTGCAGCTTAGGTCTCAACTTTGGAAAGATGCAAGTGGCGGAGCAGATATAATTCTAAACTCTCCTCATTATTATGAAGAAATGATTGATGATATGGGTAAGATTGACATTATTTCTGTCAATAACCTACCCTGGGTGCATGAGGACCTTCTTAAATCTTCTTCTTGTGCATGGTGAAGCTACAATCCAAGCCACAAGCTATCTCCATCTGGGTGAAAATGTTCAAAACTCTGCAGTGAATTACTCACCTGTGGCTCCTTGTTCCATTTGAGTTTTGAACATTTTGAGGTCATGGAAAATTGTTGTCAGTTTGATAATATTGTTTTCCCAAAAACACAGGATGCCAAGCTCGGGAAATCTAAAATCTGAAGTTTGTCTCTTTTGCCATAATACCCCCCCCCCCTGCCAATAACCCACCCCATCCCTGACACACTATCGACCCAGCCCCAAATGGGTATGGCTCAGGACATTATATGTAGTCTTACTTGAATTACAGATCATCAACAGCTGTTCCCCTGACTATAATAATGACAAAAAGATCTATATTATTTTTGTCAGTGATGAAACACATGTAATAAGCCACCAGAGACCATACTTTAAAATCAGAACCATTTTTGACCATAAGAATTGCAACTTAACAAATGTCTAGAGGAATGGACAAGTTTGGAATTGACTGAGCTATAATCAAGCCTTGAAACAAATTTGTCCATAAAGGAAAAGGATGATATTTTAAAATATTCACAAAGTTGTTCTAACAGATGCTTTGGTCATCTGTTGTAAAAAACGAATCTCAAATATCAAGGAGCAAAAGTATGGAATAATTTACCAGCCAATTTAAAGGAATCAAATTCATATAGAAAATTTAAAAAGTCATTAAAAACATTTGTCCCGCGTGAATTATTTTTAAGTGGACCTTAAAACAGGAATACATTATTAGTGTATGTGTGTAACATTAGATACCATATATTGTTATATATTATGATAATTTAAATTACATTGCATTCTATCTTGATCCAGCTACTTGTAAAAGCTCAAAAGAGCTTGCTTAAGATCTTCCTGTCCAGTTAAGATGGTATTGAAAAAATGTTAATGTTAAATATGATAAAGGCGAATAAAGGTTGTTGTTGCTTTTTTTTGAACAGCAAAAGGGGTGTTAATTACAGGGTGGTAATATTTGGAGAGAGGCATTCATAAGAAGATTGTCATCTTTTCTATATAATAACATGAAGTTTGTTACAATTTCTCCTTAGGTATTCAAGTACCATCCAGTATACCTTCAACAATTTTCAGTGGCAAAAGAAATGTCCCAACTTACCTTTTGTCGCCAGATGGAGAAAAAACCTGTTTAAAGATCCTGTATATTCTGTCTCACATGCACCCTGATGTCCAGTTTGCTCCTTTAGTACCTCCTCTGACATCACTTTTTCTTCATTTCATGGATGAAAATCTGTGTTATGCCTGCATATCTGCTCTGGTGAATTCCAGGAGATCTATGTTGAATCAAAGCCAAAGGGCATATGCAGTGATGGCTAAGACATTCCAAGACTCCTTGAAGTCCTATTTTGTAAGTTAAATTGTCTTTCTCTTTTTACTTAAGTTCTCTACTGTTTGGAGAGTTTTACCATTTTCACTTTCAATATCAAACACTGGAAATGTGTAGAGCACCACTGTCAGTAATAAGGCAGTATACATGTATGTAGATATTTAGCTGGTGTAAAAGAGTCCCATGTTTATGTGATTAGCCAGTGAAGTGTAAATAGGTATGGTGGAACTTATATCTTTTTAGCCTGTGGATGAAAACCTGTGGAGTAATCCTTTGAAAAAACCCTCTTTGACAGCACTTGGAGCCCAGGTTGCTTATATGGGATGTTCAGCTGTACTCGTGACTCCAGTATAATTTGTAAAAACTAAAAATTAATGTTATGTACAGGGCTGTCACTAAGAGCCAGTGGCCAGGGATTTTTCCCGACTACTATGAGCATGAGCTTTGGCTACTCTTAAAATGAAACAAAGGGGATATAGAACCAAAAGAACTAACAACTCCCCTCCTACTAATTGCATATACCCAGCAACTTGAAATAATAGCAAAAACCCTCTATGTGATAACATAACTTAAAGTTTAACAAAATATTCTATGATTCTGAACGGCTAAAAGCACATGCATAATTCAGCAAAACCAGCTACTGATGACCAAATTTGGAAGAATTTTGTGATTAATGAAACGATGATGTCAAAAGTGGAGCTTTCTGCAAGGTAATGCACCATTAACCAAGAAGACCTGGGGACGAGGTTGAGTCGTTTTGGTTGTGAAAACAAAAATGGGGGATTTTTCACTCATTCCAAGAGTAAGAACTAGGCGAAATAAAAGCTAAAAACATGGTAAGAACAGCAAAAAGACAACTTGAAGGGCGACATCTGCTGCTTGGAGAATATATATGGAGCTGAATAACCCTAAACATGCACTATTGAAAATGAACTTAACATCGATGGAGGTAAGCATGTTTTAGCTATGTTTTTAAAGTAGGAATTATTTTGAGTGAATAATAAAATGATTATTGAATTCAGCTTTTGTATCATATGAAGAATTATGGAGACCTCGGAGGGCATTATACCCCTCGGCCTACAGCCTTGACGAATAACACCCTCCTCGATCTCCATAATTCTTCATAAGATACTCAGCCTCATTCATTAATTGTTAAATAATATTGCAGATGGCATCTTACAAACAGCTTAAAGAGTTCAGTGAGACAGATGAGAAAATTCCTAAAAATACCATTCTTGTTCCTGACTGGCTAATTTGGATGTTTCAATACATTGATTTTTGGACTTTGGTGAGTAGGATTGAACAAAGCTCTTGTCATAATAGTAGACAAGGTAATTAAGTTAGTTATATGGATGAGCTTAGTCTTGTGTAGGTGGATCGTTGAATTCTTGTTTCCATATATATAACGGTTCAAGTTTTAGATTCTTCTTAGTCCTGTCCCTTCTGTCATCTAGCTTAAATTACTACAACTAAATAATACTGATTCTACTTGGGTTTAGCTGAATTTATTCATTGTTCCTTTAAATAATAATAATTATTTTGTATTATTTTTCAGGTGTATGTTGTAGACAGCTTTCTTGTTCAAGGTCCTAAAGTTCTTATACGTGTTGGGTTGATTGTCTTCAGCCAGTTTGCAAAGTTCATAGACAAAGAAGGTATTGCATGTTGCAGCTAGGATTAAATCAGTTAGCATTTCTTTGGTCTAGTTCTCAATTTTTGCAAAAGGGTTGAAACTTTCTGAGAAACTGCAATACAGTTAACTTCCCATTACAGCAGACACCTTGGGGATGAAAAGTTAGTGTTCTTAATATCAAGAGACTCGTAATACAGTGTAGCTCTGTATGAGAAAAAAATCTTTAGAAAATATTTGATATTTTTGCATTGTAGAGATAACATGAACTTATAATATTATTATCAATTTTGGATGATGTACAACAGTAGAATAAATAATTTACCTAAAAAAGATAACTTACAGCAAACTACAGATGAAGTCTGTCTGAAGATGCTGCTTTTTGTCTGTTAGAACAAGAGTTAGAACATTGAATTTATAACCTAAAAAGTGTTCATTAGTGCATATTATTTATAAATGGTAGTTGCAGGGGTTTACTTTGGTCAAACATCTGTAATTTTTGCTGGTGATTCAACTACTGTCTAAATATATCAGTGGAATGATCATCAGAGATTAAGCAAGGTGTCCATAGTTTTTCTTGGAATTCATCTAACCCCACCCAGTCCTCCTCACCCCACTTTTTTCCTAAATTCACCAAATCATGTCTAAGATCTTAAATGTGACAAAAAAGATGTCAAAGAACTATGCAGCCTAAGTAATGAGACATTGCAAAAGTGTCAACCTGATGGATACATGGCCTTAATAAAATCCTCTAAGATCTTAATTTTAAGTTAGATTCCTAGTTCAGTAAAGGTAACATTTTTTTTTTTCAGCAGAAACATCTGAGAACAACAATTTAGAGGATCTATTCAAAGAGTTTGCTGCACAAATGCCCCTGAGGGGCTACAAGCTTCTTCAGGTAAATCACACTTTTGTGTCCTAGCATTTTAAACTTTTTTTGGTTTACAGATCAATTTCGATATTTAAAACTCTCAACTGGCTTTGAGGGCTTGATTGGCTTTGGACATTTCTTTTGTTTTATTTCCCCCAAGCTTTGGAGCCAAAAATGAATTTTTTGTGTTGAAATTGGACTATTAATTTTAGTGTTGTTAATGTTTGATTGTTTACAATAATAAATAATTGTCAATGAAATTACAGCATTTTGTTTCGTGCCATAATAATTTGTAAAAGGTCTCAAAGTTTTGACAAATTTGATTTGCATGTTTTTGAAAACCCTCTGATGGATTCACTTCTAATTGCATGACAACAAACATGCAAGGAGGAAAGGAAAATTACTTTCAAGTCTGTAAACCAGAATGTGAATCCTGGCATGGTTTCACCTTTTAACCGCTATCAAAGAATGACCTGTCAGCATCTGCATAATTTCTCCTTATTTTATGACTGCTTAGTCAAACACAAATTTATGATCACCAAAGATAAAACATCCAAAACAGATTCTCTGTGTTTCTGGCAAAAGAAATCAATATACAACAGTTACATTTTGATGCGAAATTGTTGTACTAGGGGTTTAAGTGTAAAGTAACCCTCCATGTGACCAATCATTTAATTCACACTCAAAGAAAATTTTGTAAGTCAAAAGTAAAAACCAAGCATTTAATAAGAGTACTAAACAAATTTCATGTGGTAGAAAAAAAATCTCTTGATCTCTTGTTAATTTCTTGTTTTCTTGTATTTTCAGACAGCTTTTAGGATTAGAGGCCTTTCAAGGAAGCGACTGGAAAAACTTAAGAGTAACAATATTTCTTTACTAGAAAATGGATTGTTGAGCATTCCACAACAAGGATGGAATTCTCTGCACCTGCTCACCCTGTTTACTGTCAAAGGTTCCAACTTGCTGACAAAGCAAGAGGTTTGTAATTTAAAACCTTTTAGCATCAGTAGGAATTATGAAAATATTATTTCCTTCTTGTCTAGTTTCTTCTATGAATACTATTGAGAGGGTCTTGTGACAGTTTCTTTGGGATCCAGTAATTTGCTTTTGTTGAGGGCTGGGACTCTTGGTTTTAAAGGAAAACTATTAAGCAGCATTTGGGACTTGAACTATAAACAGGATGTGGGATTTAGTGATTTTATGATGCTGGATTGAAGAAATAATGCAGCTTAAAAGGGCAATATCCACATAGGAAAGGGAGTTATATTTTCTTTTATGCTGCAAAAATCTGTGCATTTTCACTCAAAAAAATGCCCACAGCAACCTGTAAAGAGCATATTTTAACACTTTTTTATCCCAGTAATCTGGTTATCTTTAGATGAGGGAATCTGGAAGCTTTGTAAGGCCCATTGAACGTATGTTCAGGATCAATATTAGCCAATAAAAACTGCTAGAATAACAGGATTGAGGGAAAATTAATTTTGGTTGGGATGAGGAGACTGAAAAACCCTATCGGGAACTCTGTTGAGACCACCTCAAAAATTATTTGTCCTTCAGGCCGGCAAAGACCATCTCTATGTTTCCATTTCATGGAGGTGTCCATCTTATTGTTAAGTATCCAGTGACATTTGGCTATATTGCCACAGAAGGTGCTGATACTCGCAGATCCAGTCAGAACTTAAAGCTATGTAAGTGCAGCTTGTGTCAAGTGTCATAAGCATAAGATGTAGGACAAAATATCAGCTTTTTAATCCTTTATGGCATCTACATGTAAAGCACCTTGGCAAACTCAGCTGATAAAATTGCAGTTTTGTGTTTAAGTTGGCCAGCACTGTGTTTGATTTAGGAGGCAGTTTCCTAGGGAGATTTTATATGGGCATCCTGACTGTTTATACATGTTTGTCAGTGTATTTATCCAATACTTTCAATTTTTAGTGGGAGTTATTATGTTCATGGTTACCCGACAGACTTCGCATCAGAAAGCCTGTTTGCTTGTTTACAACAGACAATGATGGATGCAGGTATATAATTTTCTCAAACCAATTCTTACTTTTATCTCGAAACAATTCATTTATAATTATTTATGATTTCTTAAAAAGTGCAAGGGAAATACTGCCTGACTCTCTTTCCCTGGATGTTGTAGATTCCTCCTAACATTGTTTATGCTTCTCCTTCGATTAACAAATTCCTGTCTATCCCCTTTATTTGGTAGCTATATCAAACTTATCCTCCTGGGCCCAATTGTTCGAACACCTTTTTTTTTCTTTCACACTTACACGTTCAGCCTTTTCTATTTTTATCCTATTTTAATGATTAATGATTATTTCTATTATGCATACTTAGAGTTAAATTGCCGATGTCAGCATTGTAATTATTAATTTATTAGGTATTATAATCTTAAAAGGTGGTCCTATTCATAAGCCTTATTGGCTTTCTTGGGCTTCCTTGCCTTATCTTTTTTTAAAATTTTTTCTATTTTGTGTATGGCAAAAAATGACAATAAACAATAAACGCCGGACCCAGGGTTAAATTTTAACCTGGGCTTCTTTTTCTTTTCATCAAAAGCACTCTTTCGGATAATTTTCTATATTATTTTTAGAGTATCCAATCATCAAATCGTAGGAAGAGAGAATTAAACTGAATTGATTTTCTAAGCTCTCATATCTGAGTTTAAATTTCCCATTAACTTTGAGTTACCTTAACCCTGCTACGAACAACCCGGCCCTGTTGTGCACTTTTAACATAAACTTCTGTCTCGGATAAAAAATAATAAATAAATAATAAACTGATTGATTGATTGATTGATTGGTTAACCATTACTCACTTAATGGGATGAAAGGTTATAATATTCTTTTAGTCTTTTCCTTCATTCAGCTCCTGCAGTGAGCACCCACAATGAAACAAGATAGAAGCTTGGGTTCATGGACAGTTGCATGCAAATAAGTTTAACCATTTTACCTGCTTTTCATCAATCTTAGACTTCAAGTTGGTGCTTTTTTACAGGAGTGTGATAAAAGTTTGTTGGTATTAGAAACTAAAATGCCCAACAACTGATGTGGGTGAATTGGTCAATATAGCAATTTAATATAATACTTCAAGCTCTGATGTTACTTTAATTTCTTTACTTTATTCAACCGCTTATACCGCTTAGCAGTGCAGTTAATATGTTGTCATTAACCCTATATTTCACTTTAGTTAAATGTAAACATTTTCTTTTATGTATCAGTATTCGAACTCTATATAACAAATGTGAAGCTGATGATGAAACAATACTTTTGGTCAAGTCCTCTGTTGGTGAGGTGAGAAAAATAATGTCTTGCTTCTGTTCTGTACTAAAAAACAGCCTCCTGTTAAGTTTTTAGTTAACAGAAGATTAATAACATTGAAACCATAATAACATTTTGGGTTGTTTGTCAAGAATGACCATTTTTTTCCTCAGACCTACTGTAATTAAGGTGGCTCATAAGGGTGTTCTGTTTTGAACAGGATTTAAAAAATATAATATTGTTAGATTTCACAAATTTCCAACAGTCCCTTCCCAAAAAGTAAACATTAAGAAAAGATATTTCTAGAATGTGGTATTATTTTGAAGAGTTTCTTGTAAGTAAGGGTTCAGTGTACTGGTGCTGCTCCCCTGAGGTGGCAGTCATTATGCCTTATTAGTATCACCCAACTAGTGGACTAATGCAAATCCTGCATTTTAATTGGCTACGCTACTAGCTCGTGGACTATTAGTAATAGTCATCGAGTGGCGAAATTCGCCGGTTTTGAAAACCTACCAAAACAATGGTGACCGCCTTGTGTTTTGTGGAATGCCACAGTCTTTTAGCTTTCATGACTGCTCTGTTTCCATCGTAAACAACAACTTCATGTGATGAAATAAAAATTGACAAACTGTTGAAAGCATGACCCAACTATCAATCGCCAACTTGTACTAGTTCACTTGAGCTTTCCTTGCAGTTCATAAAAGTATTGTGGGGTCACTGCACTACTTTAGAGATTTTTTTTTCTATGAACAGTTGTGGCTGGATTTTCACCAACTTCACAGCTGAATGAATGAATGAATGAATTTTCACAAGCTACGCCTTTGTATCACGTGTTTCAAAAACGTGACAGTTATGTACATTAATGCAAATTTGCACAATCGAGCGTGACGCTTTCTTTCGTTTTATTTGAATATTTCTTCAACTTGCATTTGCTAACTTTATTATTATCTTTTCTGTCCGACTGGTCGGGTGATACTAAAACAATTAGCGGGCTACCGGGTCAATAGCCCATGAGGCGAATTATCCACACTATAGGTTACCAAACAACAGGCATATTAAATTTTCATTTATCTCTAGCTACATAATTTACAAAACATTGAAGGCTTTCTACATGGTATTATAAATTTGCATCTTTCCTGACAACAGATCATTGGTGCCTTTGTGACCATGAGCTGGAGTGAGCGAAACAGTGGACCCAAGACACTGACTTATTTTGGAACTGGAGAAAGCTTTGTTTTCCGACTGAGTCCCAGACCTATCAGGTATTTGTGGAGTGGACTACTGGAGGATGGATCCAAAACAACAGACCTGTTTATGGCTGGAGATGATAAAAGTCTCATGGTGGGAGGAGGGTATGTAAAAAAACCTAAACTTGACCAGACCAATGGACTGTTCTTGTGTTAGACTGATCAGTCTGCTGCTGTCACCAGCTGAGATAACATGGTCATCAGTACTTAAGTCTGTAAATCAGCACCAATAAAAACACTTCACTCGATCTGAAAAATAGTTCAAAGAGTAAACCTTCTCTGCATTGCAGCCAAGAAGGATGGGATAGTTTTACATTCCTTAGCAGTCATTGGGTTTTGTTTTTGTTGGGGTTTGGTGTTTGATGTTTTCAAAAATTAATATAAGTGCTTTTGGGGAGTGTCATATTAATTGTTTCTTGAGTCTGTTTCTAGTATTGCTGTGTTGGTCTATTCACAAAGGTACACCTCTTTCATCATTGTGCAGTATGCAGTTTTCTGTTTTTATCAATTTCTATTTCTTCTGGCCCCTTATGAGAACAAGTCACCAGCATGACCAGCATGTGTAACTTCGCCAATCATTGAAGTAAAAAATATTTTAAATAATGCATAACATGTTGGTGTAAAACTTCACACAATATACGTATTGTGAACATACCAACGTAGAATGCAAACACACAATACAAGGCAATAATGCTATGAATAAGGAAAGCCGGTGTGAAAAAGTGTTCATTGAAGTAATCATTATTGTTTTCAGTGGGGGTGATCATGCCATTTGGTTGGACAATGAACTCTGTCGAGGACACAGTGGTCCCAGTCAGACATTTAGAAATGAACAGCTCACGGAGACTTCAGATTTCCTGTGCACCAGAGTGGAGGTGTTAGGGTTTGTTGCAGAAAGCTGACAGAGGGCAAAGGAGGCACAATATACAGAGTTAACATTGGGATGCCTGTGGATAAAGAGTGCACAGACCACCCTACCATTGGTGTAATGGATGATGAAAAACCCTGCTTGATTGAATGATGTTGGCATACTGCCATGGGCAGTAACTTTTATTCAAGATAATTAATAATGTAAGTAATAGTATCAAATTTGTGTGGTCAGGAATTCTGCTTAAGTACAATTTGTACCTTGATTGACTGAACCATTTCACTTTCTACATTTACGAGTTTGAACTTGTGTGCCTGCGAACAAAATTCTATTTAATAGCTTATTTTTGGAATTGTGCAATTTGTTTTTGAATACTTCAGAAATGGAGTTGTGGATTTTTAATACTATTAGTTGGTCTTCCTATTATGAGAGTTTAAATCTAGTGGAACGTTACACCAGGTACATTTTTAGCTGATGTTTGCTGCAATAAGGTTGCTTGCCCTACATTTTTAAGTTTTATATCAAATTTAGCTCTCTTTTTTAAAACGTTTCCGTTTACAATATCAAGCAATAACTTCATGTTTCTGTAATTATTGTTGTGTCGTTTCAGAACAGTTTAAGGGGGGATTACAGTTGAATTTTTGGGGGAATTGATGTTGAATTGAGAATGAAAAAAAGAAGGATAGAAGAGGGGATACACTTAAACCAGTTAGCTATCCGCTGATTGGCTCAGGGGCCCCTTGTTGTGGTGGTGAACTATCTGGTCTTTTGTCTATTAATTATTCACTGCAAATTTTAATTTTTAAGCCCCCTTAAATCCAATATTTTCCCATTTTTCCATAACTTTAACATTTTCCCTTCAAACTTTTATTGATTACAAATATTCTAATAATCATCAAAAAATTCTCAAAAACTCATCGTTCCAAGAAATTCAGGCCAGGGTGAGTGATTTGTTTTTAAAATCGAATGACATTTTGACAAACTTTTCAAGGAAAAGTGCTCACGTATAATACAAACAAGGCGTTTAACTGTAATACCCCCTTAACAAAAGTGAATATGATTACGCCAAGAAATTAAAAAATTTTCTATTAATACGCAATGTTGGATAAAGCTGTCTATCAATTTAGACAAAGTCGTATAAAAAAGAAAAAATATATATCTTGCTGGATATACAGTGTTGATGCATGTCATTAAAAGATGATGAAATTAATATAAATAATTAATATAAATAATTAAAAGATGATGAAATTAATATAAATAATTAAAAGATGATGAATTAATATAAATAATTAAAAGATGATGAAATTAATATAAATAATACGCTCTAAGAATTTGCATTGTAGGAAATTGCAGATTCTGCAGAAGCTTATCATTTTGCTTAAAAAATTCAGGCATGGATAGAGGATTGAACAGAAAGAGTGACAAATATCACTGACAGGGAGCATACCGACCGATTACTCAATTCCCTTGTCCACTTGCTGTTTTTAGTTTTTACTTTGCTTTGCTTCATACTATTTGAGTGTGCTGAATAAGAAAATTTTGTTCAAGTGACTGTACAGTCAAGAACTCCTCATGAGCAAAAGAGCTGCATCAAGAGGAATGCTAATGAGTGTTGTTTTACTAAATAATAAAAAGATTTTAAGTAACGGTTACGGTCGCGAAGTGACCAAGTTTTCCTTTTAACTGTCGTTACTGTTTATTACTTCTGCACAAAAACTAGTAGTTTCACATCAGTTTTATCCAGAAGAATTGTTTTGCACTGTTTTTATCTGCTCATTTTATGTTTTGAGAAATTCGCAACTTGAATCTGATGTTTGCCGTTAACGTGACTCTTTTTAAGCAACAGCGATGGCGACAGCAACGGGGACGGCAAAAAAGCAATAGGATTAGATTAGCAAAACAACTTTGCAAGTGTATCACGCTTTTTTGTACATTTCTTTGCCCTCGTTGCACGACTACGACGTGAAACTGCCTAATTTCACGTTTTGTGGAGGACGTGAACACAAGACAACGACCCTCTTTTTCTTTTCCTGAACTTTAATACAGCCCTTTAGAATTCAACTCCAGTAAAATTCGCCGGCGTCTGGTGAAAAGGACGAGATGGAATATGCGCGATAAAGTTTAAAGCAGCGGGAAGACACTTCATTTAACTGACGTTTTCGTAGCCATCGCTGTCGTTGTTGCTTTAGCTCCCTTTTTATCTCTCTACTGCACTGAAATATACGTAAAAAGGGCTCAAATTCGCCCGCCATAACTTGTAACAAATAAAGGATGCTTGCTTCTCATGTCTGTGAAGTTCTTTTAACATGCCAGTTTCGAATTTGTCGTGGCCTCCGAATAAAAGCGCCGAAGTTTAAAACAGTAGACACATGCAGTTGTACACTGGTCTTCTTCAGCCTAGGTCTCTTCTTCTGACAGGAATTTGTGAGTACATTTACCTTCGGTCGAGGCCAACCCTGTATAAATGAGTTTTCAGAGCTTCTATTCAGCGGCCGCGACGAATTCGAAACTGGACAAATTGTGAAAGCAAAAACGTCGTGATCATCATGATCATTTAATAGTGTTGCAATATCATTTTTAATTAGTATCAATGAAAGAATTGATTGTTTCATTTTTAAATGCAATTACTGTAGTACCGAAGTTTTATGTTTTGTTTTGCGATAAAGTTCGGAGCAGTTGCCAGAAAATGATACATAGTAGAACGCGCCTTAAGGGACTTCCAACTTAATTGCCATAACAGTTGATGCATGCAAACAGTTCGGTAGGTCAGTGACATACAATAGAAATAGCAAAGGGCACGGTAGAGAACCTTGCGGAACTCCAGAAACAACTTGTTGAGGACTGGACAGAGCACCTCCCACGAAAACAGATTGGGTACGGGCAGTGAGGTAATCCAACATCCAAAGATGTTCAGCACCATAAATCCCAAACTACAGCTTATCAAGTAAGATCTTGTGCTCAATAGTGTCAATGCCTTACGGAAGTCCACAAAAGATGGCACCTGTTAGGAGTCCAACATCCATGTTTCTTCTAATGGAGTCAGTTGATAAAGTAATTGCTGTCTGTAGAGTACTTACGACGGAATCCGCATTGGTATCTTGAAAACAGGTCACGTGACTCCAGATAATCTACACTGCAGGCAAAATTGAAATGGGGCGATAGTTATCAGTATCATCCTTCGCGCCATCCTTGTAAAGTGGGATTACCTTGGCATGTTTCCAATCATGTGGTATCATTGGGTAGTTATAGACAGATTGACGATACGTGATAAAAACGCTGGTAGTTACAGCAGTATTCTTTAGCAACCTGGACAGGAGGCCATCAAGACCTGTTTCCTTTGATACCCCTAACTATACTAACTGTTTGTAAATGAAGCCATTAGTTGCTTGTGCCAAGTGAAATTTATCATCAGTAAATTCGGAACAAAACGAAGTAGCTTTGGTGCTTCTCTAAAATTGATTTGAAGTATGAGAAATATTTATAAAAGCAATCGGCGATACTCTCTTTATCCGTGATCAACACTCATCCAATTTCAGTTGGTTTATTGATCTGGAACTTGACGATTTATTTGGAAAGAGTTTCTTCATAGACTTAAAAAAGTTACGCGGATCGTCGAGATTTTCTTGAATCAAGTTTCGATTATAATCAGACTTGGCATTCCCTATAGCAGCTGTGACTTGATTTCTATGGGATCGATAAGAAGCCCAATCCTCGTCTCTCCCAGATATCTTTGCTTTTCTTAAGTAGAAATCTCTAGTTTCATCAAGTTACAATTCGCAGAGGTCATCCATTGATTTTGGTAACCACGTACTTTTTTAGTAAGCAATAGTGCATTTTAATCATGACGTCATCAGTGTTCATATCATGCTGTGCAAAAAAACTACTACAAACTACTACAGACAAACTTAGGGAAAGTGGGTATTTGGTTTGGGTAAGCGAGATGCATAAATATCACGCATTCTAGTCTAAATTGCAACTGATCAATCGTGAGGTGTTTTACCAATTCTGTCTGTGTCAACACAAAGTAACCGTCATAGAGCGTACAGCTCAATGTAATAATAGCATTCTTCCCTGTGTTCATGCTTTGAACACAGGGAAGAATGCTAAAGACGTTTTCTAAAGACGTGGAATATCTGGATGAGAAGCTCCCTCTTGACATCCTACGCCGTTCCTCCATTCTGTGATTGAACACATTGCAGCTGTTATAATCATCAAGATTACCACTCCGTGGGCGATACTTGCTGCTGTTCCCGCTGCAATCATTCTGTTGCTATTGGGCAGGTATTAATCTCTGCTTAGCGCGAAGAGCAAGAAAACTTGAGAGCAGAAGTTTAAACCTTTTCCTGACCCATTTTTCTGATACAATTGCCGGAGCGGTCACGATCAGGGCTCACCAGAAGGAAATGTACTTCGAAAATGAGTTTTACAGGTTAGATCATTCCCTTGATTTTCCACAATAGACCTTTTTACCGATACGGTAGCCATTTTGAATTAATTCGATTTAAAGAGTATTATGGGATGCCCAGGGGGGGGGGGGGGCATGAGTAAGATCCGTTGTACTTGCTTAGTTTTAGAAATATGGTCTTTCACTGTATATTTCTCGGGAAAAAGGCGATCATTATTACATCCTTACACGGCACAACGATCTTTTTTCCAATTACAATCTTATTCTAAAAGAAACCTTTACGATACAATGCCCCGAAAGGCGCTCGTAAATACTAAACGGAATGCGCTCATGACCCTGGGCATCCCATAATTATTCAATATGGCCGCCGTATTGGTAAGAAGGTCTATTCTTATGAAAAATTTAAAATGGCAAACTGATCCTTACGGTAAGGCGATGAAGAAGTAAACAAGAGAATAAAACAAAAAATATATATATTTAAACAAATTGCCCAGTATTTCGGTTTGAAGACAAACCTTCTTCAGGAGCTAAAAGAAAATTGTCCTGATCCAGGTCTACAAATGGGAGATCCGGCACCACTCATTGGTTTGCTGACATTTTAAATATTTTGGAATCTATTCTAATGCGCAGTGATAAGTTAATAAAAGTAAAAAAAGAGACAGTATGCTTTTTCCACTGTTTTTAGTCGAATTCGTTCTCCCTAACTCTCCGTAAACATCAGATGATGATGAACTGCAGCACGCCTGTAAAACCCGCAACTCAAAATATATGGGTAAAAAGATATTCTATATCATTATATTACATAATGTATAATTTTTAGGTTATATGATCCGTACACGACGGCAGTATGTATGAGGTCAGCGGCTGAGCAGTGGTTAGCACTGAGACACTTGTTAGTGACGTCACTGTTTATGTGCTTAGCAACCGTGATCGTTATCTTCACCAGCGACATAAGTAAGTAAATCTAGGTTAGTAAGTGAACTGAAGAATGTGTTGTTTCCTGGGACAACTCAACTCTTTCACTCAGCCAAAGTGTATTCATGAGTACCAGTGGTGTGCACTCCGGTGCATGTTTGTTTTGTTTTCCCAACACAGATAATGTGATATTATCCTGAGGAAATATTTCTTTCAAATTTCGTCTCATTCACGTGCACATGTACGCACAATTTATGAAAAGGCAAAGAGTTTCCTCGAGAATATCATATGACCTACCTTACTTAGCTAGTGTTAAACTGTTAAAAGGTCATGCACAAACAAAACATACGTCAGTGCTCAGTGCCCCTCAAGTAGCCTGCGTCGAAGACGTAATCTAACTTCGGTTAGTAACGTCTGCGAAGCAGCGCCAATATCCTTGTTCTGGGCTCCCAACGGACACCATGAATTACCGGAAATGCGTTTCGAAATTTTTCTTCAACCTGATTGGCAAATTTACAATGTGTTTTTTTTAGCCTGCCAATCGCAGCGCGTTCTCTAGTACATACACGTTGGGGGGGGGGGGGGGGGGAAGGGGGGGGGGGGCAGAACAAGGTGATTTCGACGCTGTTTGGTAGTCGGACTTAACCAGAAGTTCATTTCCATCTGTAGCGCGCGCAGGTTTAATAGCCCTCAAGAGGCATTTTGGTGGCCATACCATGTAGTTAAAAGGGCTCTCAGTTCTGTGCATGACCATCAGGGAGATAAGCAATGTCAGAATCGTAAGGAGTGGGGTCGAGTATGGCGGGAAGTAATACTACAAACGCCAAGTCCACCAAAGAGTTTTATTCGATCAGTGACCTCTGCTATCAAATTATTATAGTCCCTTTTAAAAACAGTGTTTCACGGGTAGGCTCGACTGTACATGCGGCAATTCCGAGAGACTATTCATAGCAATATGTTTGCCCCACAAAAATTGAGAGGCCTTCATACACCTCGAATTTAATCTTTTTGCTTCTCCTTTTTAGCTCTTGTAGCACTATCGTTAACGTACGATAGACAGCTGGTTGTTGGAATCACTTTAATTCCGGTCCTCTTCACTGATATTGAGCAGGGTATAGCGTCCACGGCAAGACCCTTCGGTTACTTTGACCTCGGTTCCGAAGTCGGTTACGAGAATATCACAAAGACTCCCAAAGACTGACCGAGTGAAGGTTCTGTGAGCGTTATAATGACGTACACTCCTCCAAACATTGACTCTGGACATGGCACCAGGTGAAAAGATCCTTGCCATAGATGAAAGAAATGCCAACAAAATTTATCTTGTTGATAATATGCTGCTTTTAAACTAATCACCCCAAGAAGTGCTAGTGGATGAAATAGCATTAAAATTAGTCAACCTTCAAAACCCGAGGCGTGTCTTGAGCGTGGTTCAGCGAGAACCATTCGTATTCACGGCCTCTCTTAGAACCAACCAACCTAGACCCAGAAGGAATCCATGAGGATAAAGAGCTATGGGGTGCTCTGGAAGCTGTGAAGGTGAAAGATTATGTACAGCAACTCTTCAGGCAGTTAGATTACATCATGACTCAGTGGTGCTCTTGGCTATTGCCCGCGTTCTTCTACAGATGAGGCGTGTCGTTATTTTTGACGAAATCATGTCAAATGTCAACTTAAGCACGTTACGGATAATACGCAATGTCTTGAAGAAGCAGCTAGGTTATTGTACGGTGATCACTGTTGAATATGAACCCATCAGTCTTGAAACAGTTTTATGGCACGACCGTGTAGTTGTTATGGAGGGAGGAAGAATTGTTGAAATGGATACTCCGCGAGCTCTGCTTGAGCGTCAAGATAGTCGGCTGTTGTCGTTTTTGATGCAAAGCTAATGAACACCATTCCCCCCCCCCCGCCCCCAGGCTCCCCGACAACAATCCATTGCTGCTAAGAGAGCCAGGTCGGTCCAGGGAAAATAAGCTCTGCATAAGCGTCAAAATACGACATCTCACAAGGTGTTCTTTGTCAAATAAAACTTCACAGTTTCAGTAAAAAAGAAAAACTGAATTTCATTAAACTTACCTGGTAGACTAGTCCAATGTACGACAATGATAAAAAACAGAAAAGAATGCAACCTGCAAGCAGGATTCAAGCCCACGGATTTTCGAAGGCTTTCACGTGAGGAGTTACCATCCGGAGGGGGGATTAAAAACGAGACGGTCTCCGCTCCAGTCCGCGCCGGGTCCTCTCCCGGCCGGCTCTTCTCACTTGAGATTATTGCTTCCACTAAAAGAGAGACTACTCACAGACTGAGAGAAATTTAAATATCATCCAAGAAAACACCGAACCACAACATATACTTCGAGTCATTCCGATTCGTAACCAACATCTACTTGCATCACTAACAAGTGTTCGAGTTTCCATTCACAGATGCCAAATAAAATCAATGCAGCGGTTTTTTCTGGTCAGGTTCAGTGTTCTCAGAGTGGTGCCAGTCTGTAACAAACGTAGCCCAACCCTTAACCAAAGAAGCCTACCTAATCAGAGTTCAAAGTACATATCTGTCGCTAAGGGCGAGAAAACAAAAGGCAGCAAGTCACGCCTGCTTTAAATTTTATTTATGACTGGTTGAAAAAACTGGCGCCAATGTCTTTGCAAATCACAAGACGCAGCAAAGCGAGACCAACGTAATCCCGGTACTAACAGCCATTGCTAGAAACAGGAACGGGTATCAAAAACTGAATTCATGCTTCAAAATGAATTAAGGAATAATAAAAAGAAAACCCTAAAATATTGATTCTAAATAATCCTGTTTTCGGTGACTGCGATGATTTCATCCTATTGTAATTATTATAATAGATTCTCACATGTTGATGTCTCTTTATTTATATAACTGCATATGTTTCTATTAACACGTGTATACTTCAGTAGGAAACTTGACTGGTTCAAATACACTGTCATTACAATACGCCTCCGTGTACTTTCTTCGTTCAACAGTGACCTTGGTTATGATCTAAAATAAATTTGAGCTGCAAATATTTTTCTTTCTTCAGAACACGTATGACCGACCACTGAGTCAGTATTTTCATAAGACAAAAAAAGTTTGGTGTGACTCAATCAAGGACGCACTAAGTGTCTTCAAAGAAATTTGTGCTTGGCAGACGCTTAATGCCACATATTCACTGCAAGGTTATTCACATGTGCTTAAGAGAGAGTTCTAGAGAGGTAGATTTTATCGAATTGTAAAGTTATAGTCCGGTATTAATTTTGTCTCGAGGTCATGTGTGACCACCAGTTAAGACTGGCCAGTCAGACAAATGGTCCGACGACAGCTTTTATTTGCAGCTCTGCTGAATATAAAATAGCCAGAGTAAGAATTTCCATTAATGTATTATGTTCCACTATCTTAAGTTTCATTTCACTGGCTTACCGGATGTACGTACGAGTGAGATATGGCAATAAAACTGTCGCGAGTGGCTTCATCAAGCCGGCTACCACTAAAAACAAACCGGTATTCCTCAATACACCACATAAAATGATACTGGGTCTACTTGTAAGGACTTCTACTACTTAAAGCCAGAAAGCAAAGTTTCAAAAATAACGACTCCTAAAATCGAAACACGACTTCGTAGTTTCAACGTACAATAAACTGTGAAAGTAGCGGAATGTTCCCAATGTAACGATAGCAGGCTCCCCATTGAGTTGATTCCTTGAAATTAGACTGAGAGCTTTTATTATATTCTAAGACAAGAACCACTACGAGATCAAACTCGTCCCCAGAGCCTCCGTTACTTTTGTCCAGCGGATGGGGCGACGGGACGGGATACGGACGGGATCCCCGCGCTGTACAAAAGGATCGCAGCCCCTGGGAACTAGATTGCTACGAGATTTGACAGTCACGAGATTTTCCCAATACTAAGTAGTGCGCGGGGAAATGTGATGGCCCTCGTCATTCTACTACGAGTTTTAGCGAGAATGTTTTAGTGGCCAGAAATAGTTATCAAATGTTAGGAATTTTATCATTTATAGGTGTTTATTTACCTCCTTCAACGGAAATAACCGAACTAACTTTTGTGGTGAAAAAAAGGGACAATGATGCTTTCCGTGGTGTCTATTTTTAGAAAATAGGCGAGAAAACTTAAAATTATATGTCGTCCTCGTAGCCGTCCTCGTCCTCGAATTTAAAGCTTTTTATTACCAAGAAGACAACGTACCAACTAAAAGTTGGGAATCATATGACTAGGGAAGTTAAGCAACCACGACGGTGACAGCTGTGAAAAAGTCTCTTAGAGAAGTGAATTCGAACTCTTAAGAAATTTCATCGCTATCAGTATTCCATCTCGTTCAATTTGCCATGTTCGAGACTTTTTTAGGAGCTGAATTCTAAAGGAGGGACTGCATCCAAGTTTGCGTTCACGTCCACTATGAAACGTGAAATTAGGAAGTTTCACGTCGTGGTCGTCAAATAACAGCAACTAGAGTAATGTACAAAAATGTGCGACACACATGTAAAAATGTTATTTTGCTACTTTAAACTTATTACTTTCTTCACGTTGTTGTTACCGTCGCCGTCGTTATTGCTTTCAAAAGCTCAACGTTAACGATGTTGGAGAATGGTTTGTTTGCCACCTGCCACAGTCTTGGGTGTATACTGTGTATGGTAAAATTCCTCCAACATGGAGGAAGCTGACTAATAATATCTACTACGCTGATACGAGTATGGTTCGGAACGGTCCTTATACGACCTACCTCTCTTTACATGGTCACTTCTGTAAGATTTTTCTCGGTTCCTAGTCGGTCCATATTCTTGATACCCATAGCTTCCATGATTACTGTACCGATTATTACAATTATGATATGAATTATCATAATTATCATATGTGTTACCATAATCATGACAATTAACATCTCTGCGTTCTCTCCTTGAATACATCCTTGTTGTGTAGTTTCTCGTCTGACCGTGGTATTCTGTAAAACGATTTCGATCTTCGTGTCGATAGTTTGATTCAAAGTCGTCATATTCATTACCTCGTCTTTGGTTGTAATACGGTGTAACTCGATCGATTCTGCCTGTGTTCTTACCATGTGCGACTTGCCTAGATTCTGTGTCAGTGTGAATATACCTCGGTCTGCTTCCAGATAAAGTGTCCCGCCTTTTCCGCGTGTCTCGATTTGCAATACGAGAGAAGTCCTCGCTGGATAAAAACAAGAAGAGCTTATGTTAACTACTTCTTAAACCTTTTGGTCATATTATCAAAAAAACATACACGCAAACTGAGCACTACTTTTGCTGCTTTCCTTCAGCACTCGCAAACATACGTCCATGACCTCTCGTGCCATTCTTTCAAAAATGTAACGCGAATGTAATGCGAATGTAACGTTCAGTAGTCTGTTGGTTAAATAGTGGCAACAGCTGAGTTTGGGATATGAAAGGTTTTGCTGACTTGCAAATTCGAAATATATTTGCTTTGCTTTAAAACTAGGAAACTAGTAATTAGTCCGCGTTTCTTACTGTTTGAACAGACGCTAGCTGGCCTTGCAATTTCTTTCATATTGTAAAATATTGTATATAAAAGCTGTTTCGCTGACCTAGCAAACTTAGCTAGCTTTTGTTCCAGTACTTTTACTTTTTAAAAATAGCAACAACAGCAAGCTATAACTACCTCTTTTATTTTATTTTCATTTACTTCAAAATGATGTCTGTTTACACGTCTAATTGTACTCTTTTGTTTTCAATGGTTATTCCGGCAAATCATATATAAGTAAGTTGCTTTGAACTGATTTTTCGATTACATCGCCGATTACATTTGTGAGCTAAGTTACGCTACGTGTACAAGAATATACGCTGTTGGAACCAAAGTTCAGTTTGCCTTTACTGTACGAGTTAGTTTGATCCCGGACCTCAAGAGAAGTAACGGCTCTTTCCCGCAAGCGAGTTGCAATTGAGTCTAGTTTCCCCAGTTAATTGAGAGTTAAAGGGTCGAGTTCCCGTTGAGTGTTAAAATCGTTCGAAAGTGGAAAAGCTTTCTGTCACACGTTCCCGAGTGGGGAACAGCGAGACGATGATGCACATAACCTCTCATTAGAGTTAAAAGTATCATGTAATGATTAACATTCACTCCCTAGTACCCTTTCGATGAAATTTGTGCACAAAAGAAGGAGGGAATTCGCCTATAATTTGTCCCCTTCCCATGGTCCCTTGCGCTTCGCCCTCGCCTCTAAGCGAAAAAAGAAGCGGCTATGCAGGGGACAGCTTCTAAAAACTGTCATATGCTAATGAGCCTGAGAAACTTTCCGAATTTTGACGAACACTCACCTTTTAGGAGTCTTTGCCTTAAGGTCATCCAGGTAATTTTCTCTTTCCATTTGATAACCTCTGGCATCATTAAATGCTAAAAAGGAAAGAATAAGTACTATTTATAAATTAGTTTTAAGGTGGCTCGACTGGATTTTTTAGGGGGGATACCTCCCAAGTTTGAACCTTAATTACGTCGCCATGAGTAAAAATATGGAAAAAGGATTACCACAACTGTATTATATAAAGATGAAAATTTCTTATGATCTGAGTTTTATTGCAATCGGAGTCGCCATGGCAACGTAACGACGCCATTACGTTTTTTATTTATTTTTGTGTTTCTCTGTACCAGGAGTTTTTTTGAGAAATCGCTTAAGGGAGTTTGTACCTGCCGTAATTGCCTCAATTATGGCAAAGTTTGAACAAATTCAATGAGGGCGTTTTCGAAATATTTTGAAACAAAGTTTAAAGCATCATAAAAACAGCGAAATAGCATGCTATCCACACAATTAGCTAATTTTTTAAGAAAATGATAAGCTTTGGAAACGCGGCTTCATCTCATAGTAGTTTGATTCCATTGAAAACCTCCTACAAAAAAAGAGGGGAATTGCTCTGGGCGATCGTGAGTAAGAGGAATTTTATTAACTTGCATTCAGCTGCTTTTTTTACAGTTTTTGCTCGTAATTTGGTCCATGCCTACAAATTTCGCATTTTTTAAAAAACCGCTCCATAAATTTTTTTATAAATTTGATAATCCCGAGATCAACTATCAATAAATATACCCTGCAAGTTTCAAGAACATTGAAAACAGGAAAGGCTTTCAAATAGGACCTCAAATATAACCAATTTTCCCCCCAGATTTTGTGTTTACAAGTGAGCGTCCACATTATTCACTGGCTTTGTTTTCAAGTTTCATATGCACGTGCAATTTTAGCAAAAACATAGAATTTGCATCAAAAAGGACCCTCGGTTAAATCTCCGGAATATGCTAATAACCGGGTAAAGAAATTAGTGATATATTATAACATCACAGCAACTCTTTGTAAGAGTTTCTGTGATGATATAACCCGAGTAAGATAATTAAGTGTTGCATCCTACAAGATGAGCCGTGACGTTCACCGTTTCGGTCCTCACTGCTATCTGTGACACAAGCTAATTATAGAGTACTAAAGTGATTACGTCATAAAAACTGAATTTGTGAAATTATGGGATTCGTCAAGATATTCTGAAAGAAACACATCTACGAGGCCTTCTTGCCAAAAACTAACATTGTGGAGCAAATTGTCTCTGAGATATTAGCCAAGTTATGCTCTGATGACTCCATACAAATCCTTATACATTTGACTCTGTTCCTAACATTAGGAACAGAGTCAAATTTAGAAGGATTTGTATGGAGTCAACAGAGCATAACTGGGCTTATATCTCTGAGACAATTTGCCCCACAATGCTAGTTTTTGGCAAGAAGGCCTCTTAGGTGTGTTTCTTTCAGAATATCTTGACGAATCCCATAATTTCACAAATTCAATTTTTTATGACGTCACACTTTAGTACTCTATTAGCATATTCCGGATATTTCTTCCGAAAGTAATCGAGAGTTCTTTTTGATGCAAATTTACTACTTTTTGCTAAATGTGCACGTGCATACGAAATTTGAAAACAATGCCAGTGAATAATGAGGACGCTCACTTGTAAACACAAAATCTGGGGGAAAAATTGGTTATATTTGAGGTCCTATTTGAAAGCCTTTCCTGTTTTCAATGTTCTTGGTTATATTTGAGGTCCTATTTGAAAGCCTTTCCTATTTTCAATGTTCTTGAAACTTGTAGGGTATATTTATTGACAGTTCATCTTGGGATTATCAAATTTATAAAAAAATTTATCAAGCGGTTTTTTGAAAAATGCGAAATTTGTAGGCGTGGACCAAATTACGTGCAAAAACTGTAAAAAAAGCAGCTGAATGCAAGTTAATAAAATTCTTCTTGGTTATATTTGAGGTCCTATTTGAAAGCCTTTCCTGTTTTCAATGTTCTTGGAGATATTTGAGGTCCTATTTGAAAGCCTTTCCTGTTTTCAATGTTCTTGAAACTTGCAGGGTATATTTATTGATAGTTCATCTTGGGATTATCAAATCTATAAAAAAATTTATCAAGCGGTTTTTTGAAAAATGCGAAATTTGTAGGCGTGGACCAAATGACGCGCAAAAACTGTAAAAAAAGCAGCTGAATGCAAGTTAATAAAATTCTTCTTACTCGCGATCGCCCAGAGCAATTCCCCTCTTTTTTTGTAGGAGGTTTTCAATGGAATCAAACTACTATGAGATGAAGCCGTGTTTCCAAAGCTTATCATTTTCTTAAAAAATTAGCTAATTGTGTAGATAGCATGCTATTTCGCTGTTTTTATGATGCTTTAAACTTTGTTTCAAAATATCTCGAAAACGCCCTCATAGAATTTGTTCAAACTTTGCCATAATTGAGGCAATTATGGCAGGTACACACTCCATTAAGCGATTTCTCAAAAAAACTCCTGGTACAGAGAAACACAAAGATAAATAAAAACGTAATGGCGTCGTTACGTTGCTATGGCGACTCCGATTGCGATAAAACCCAGATCATAAGAAATTTTCATCTTTATATAATATAGTTGTGGTAATTCTTTTTCCATATCTTTACTCATGGCGACGTAGTTAATGCTCAAACTTGGGAGGTATCCCCCCCAAAAAATCCAGTCAAGCCACCATAAGATCATAAAACAAATAAATCTTACATACGAAGATCCACATTTTTTTCGAGATCCAGGATTTCCCCAATTTGAAGGGCCGGATTCGGGATTTCAGAGAGACGAGGAGTGACATTCGGGAGCAGCACATCTTAATTATTAAATTTGGGATTATTTACCGGCAAACGGCGGGAACAAGGGATTCCGAAGAACAACAGTGGCGTAGTGGTGATCAAGAGCACTCCGCACCTTCCACCCACGTGACCCGGGTTCTAATCGCAGCGTCAACGCCATTGTATCAGTTTGTTGTTGGCTCTCTCCTTTGCTTCAAGAGGTTTCTTTTTTCCAGGTGCTCCGGTCTTTCCCTCTCCTCGAAAACCACTTTTTTTTCAAATTTCAATTCAATCTGGAATGCATTTAAACGAGTTCTTAAGAACTCCTGAGTGCTTCGTGGGTAAACAAATTGCAATTTACATTTTTTCTGTTTCTTTTTTTCTCGCTTGTGTGAACCGGGCAATCAGGAGCCTGTCAGGTGGATAAGGGGCGATTACCGTGTCACTTTTCTTTCCGACCATCTGTCACTGGCTCTCTGAACATGAAGGAATCAGGCTGTACCCACCATAAACCACTTACTATAAACCGTATATTCGGAATCGGGATAGCGTGTCGGGATTGTGGGACTGGGAAAATTTCTGATGCGATTATTGGGTTCAGAACCCTTTTGGGGTTGGGATCTTCCTATAAAGGTTGCTTTGGAACAAAAATAAGATAATAGCCTACATCCAGCTGTGGGGCACCAAGCAGGAGTCAAAATCAAGCACCCACAAGACCTTCAAGAAAGCGGCGTGATTACTGCACAGACTAAAGGAGTATGAGGACTACCTCTAACCTTTGATTGCTTTTTCAGGCGTGTATCCTCTGCACTCAATAAGATACCTAAGTTTAGAAAATACCAAGTGGAGGAATACTGAATTACTGATTAACAACAAGTGACACTTATATGATATGTACAAACCTTGCATTATATATGATATTACATGGCCAGGGGAGATACGAAATTTCTTCTTCGAGTGTTGAAAAATATTTCACGACTGAGCGCAGCGAACAAGTGAAATATTTTTTCAACATGAGAAGAGAAATATCGTATCTCCAAGCGGCCATGTAATGTTCTTTTTATTATATAAACACTGATGAAATACCAAACCATTTCACTTTAATAGTTTTTTGATATGAAAGGCGCGTTTTATCATGTAGCCATAGCAAAGATGCTATTTTCACATGTGAAGATATCAAGTTTTCGCGCAAAAGCTCACATGGTATTTCATTGGTGTTTATATAATAATGTTAATTACTTTCACGGGACTCAATAACTTTTGCAATTTTCGTATTGTTTTGAAATTCGCAAAATTGAGGACCCGTGAAAAAAAATTTTCACGAAATTAGACGACAGGAATTTTAAATACCCTGCTCTATAATTGACATCTCTGCTGTGTGCACAGTTCTCACACAATCCATTCCTTTCTGACTTGTTGTACCTCGTCACAACAAGCTTATACTTGTTATTTTTCTCTGCTCCTTGTTGTGGAACAAAAAGTAGCCTGCGGTAGGGGGAGGGGGAGGGGGAGGATCTGTACACAGCTGGCTAAAGAAAAAGCCACTGGAGTTTGCAGTGCTCGATCCTCTCAAACAGATGATCTTTGGTGCTTTGTATCCATAAATATCCCTTCTTTACACACGTGTCCCCATATCGCAAAATTATGTTACTGTCACAATTGTAAGTACTTTATTTTTTAAGTGTGAAGAGATAGAGGATATTACACGGTGGCGCGAAGATATGAATTTTATTTTCGAGTGGCAAAACAATATTTTACGAACGAGCGCAGCGAGTGAGTAAAATATTGTTTTTGCCACGAGAAAATAAAATTCATATCTTCAAGCCGCCGTGTAATGTTCTTTTTATTATATAGACAAAAAGACATCGATAAAGTAATAGAGGGAAATGACCGAAATTACGTCATCGATAAACTCACTAGTGAGATTATGGAAAATAAACCACTCGGATCCCGGATGTAGCGTTTATGAATTTTACGAGTGGTATATTTCCCAGTAAAACACTCGTGTCTATATAATAACAATGATTATTTCTCATTTATCTCACCTACAAACAATGTACCCAGCTCTGTTGAGTCCGTGAGTACAGTGTACTCCAACAAGGTCACCTGAAGAGATGACAATCAAACTGAGTCTTATTAATTTAATCTTTGCTATTTTGTATTGATTTGCATTTTTACAGATCAATTTACTGCTAGTATTTCACTATATATAAGTCGTAGTCGAAGAAATGAAGTGAAAAAGCTCACAGAAGAAATATTAACAGATACTGAAGAGATGAAGCAGGGCTGTCACTAAGATTTCAGGTAGGCTGGGAATCAAGCAGCTAGGGATTTCTTTTGGTTCTATTTTTCTTCTATCTTTCTACGAAAGTAGCCGGGGGAAAAAATCCCCAGTCCCTGCCTCTTAATGACAGCCCTGTCAAGATATTTATACTAACATATATTGTTACCTTTAGTATTATTAGCCATGAATGAACAAACTTCAGTCTTGAATCTGCGCAAGCAATTAAAAACAGCATAAAATTTACCTACATTTTACTTTCATAGTCAGTTTAGTGTTTTACCAGAAACGTCGATTGAGCACAGTCAGTAAGAACATATGTCATTCTCAATTTCAAAACCACTTTCACCATTATGTTAATTGTCTTGGAACAGGCAATCACAAATACCCTATTTTCCCGATTAAATGCCCACGGCGGTTAATTAAAAATTGGCAGTTTTGACCCAGTGTTTTTTTGAGGCCGGTGTTTAATCGGGGTCCAGCGTTAAATCGAGAAAATATGGTATATCAAAATTTAAATCATGTTTTCTAAGAAAAATAAAGCCTTAGTTACATTTCATGGAAAAAGTATAGGGGAATCTCATTACAGGCTCAGAGGTGCAGCAATCCATCAAGGTCATGAGTTTTTTAACTTGTCTGCTGACCAGTTGACAATTTCCCATTTAATTGTGGGCTGATGTTAATCTTTTGTGAAAGTATTTTGAAGTTTATGTGTAAAATTTTAAAAGTGTATTGTATTGAGTTAACAGTTAGTTTGAGGGAGCTCAAGGCTCAGCAGAATTTAGATATAATATTTACCTTCTTACTACATCCTCATTTGGTATTTCTTTTCCAATGCATTTTATCTTACGATATTCAATCCCATGATCATAGAACTCCTAAGAAAGCAACATCAACAACAACAACAACTTTATTTCAGTATTCCTACGTGGGTACATGGTATTACCTACATTATTTATGTTATAAATCTTAAATTATCAACATGTAATTTTAGGAGCTACATATGTATGACTAGAGCTGTCAATGACACTATAATGCTATATCACAACAACTTTAAACACCTCACAATTTTATAACACTGGAGAGGAGGTGCAATTCCTTAATCTAGCTGGCATTTTTTATCTCTGTCCATTTGGCCAGGCCTAAGGATAATTAACTCTGATTTGCTTTTAAAATGACATTATTAGGAGGACGTCAGAAAATAATAATATTGCAAAAATGTAACAGGTAAAGTACATCTCAGTGAGTCAAAAGCTGGATTGTTTATTTTTTTCTGTAATTTTACCTTTCCATTGTAATATCTGAAGGTATTAGTAAAGTCTATCACCATCCCAAGTTTCAGTTTTTTTCGTTTAAGATGGTTCAGAAGATCCATAGGGGCGAATCTTAAAGGAAAAATCGACACACAGTTGTTTAGTCACTGTTGCACTAGAAAGGCGCAAGAATAAAGGAAGTGATTATGGACGACTTCTCCAGTTATGAGGTTTTTTTTTTGGCACTCTAACAGCTTGCTTCTGAAAGAGGTTTGACGATTATGAGCCTTCATAGCCAATAACATCACAGACTATCAAACTCAACCTGCTTTTGAAAATATATGACTCCTGGGTTAAAACCTTTCACAAAGTTATTAATTATTGATTGATCTGGAGGCAGTGTGCCTGAGCAGTTAGAGCACTGGACTTGTAATTTAAAGGCCCCGAGTTCAAGTCCTGCTCTGACCACCGCTAGCTGGACTTGTAATTGGTAGTCCTGAGTTCAGACCCTCAGCCACATGTAAAAAATAGTCAACTGCAGGTTGAGATTTTTAACCATGTTATGTTCCATTTCAATCATTTTTGTTCATTACCACGGAAAAGCCCCATAAGGGGAGAAGATAATTAAAGTATCATTAATACATCTAATATTATTAATAATGATCAATGTACCTTTCAAATGGTTTTATTCCATTGTCAACATCACTTTCATTGTCATATTTCTGTTAAAAAAGAACAAAATCTTCTAAGATTGTTCTTTGATCAGGTTAAGGAGGTTGCACATATAGCAAGCCTTATGTATGCTTTTTTTGCACCGTATGTGGCAAATGCAAAACCATTGTTTTCAACAGATTATTCGTGTGATCAGCGACACCCACCCACCATTGTGGGAAGAGATACAGTGAGAGCCACATGAAGGAGAGGAGTAAAGCCACACTGCAATAAAGTGACAAGTGTGATGATGATGATGATGATGATACTGCACTGCAGGGCTTAAAATAAAGGCTGGCTTACAGTCAATGCCTGGTCAAAATATGTTCAGAAAAGTAGTTTATTAAGTCCTTACACTCGAGAGAGGTGTCTTGAAAGCAATGATCCTTTCGCCACTGATTGGAACTCCACAAGATTCATAATCTCTCCACCTAAATCAAAAGAGTAGAGGATGGACCTAAATTGTTACCAACACAATTCACAGCTTTACAATAAACATTTCTTACTTACCGCCATACACTAGGGAAAGTCATTTCCATTTTGTAAATTATACACATACCATTACTAAACCCCAGGAGGGTGGGGGAGGGTACACCCAAAGGAATTTGAGCCCTTTGAATGAATCCATGTCAAATAATAATATTAATAATAATTATTAATGCCCCAAAGTAAAGTTTCTGTTTCAGTGAAGTAATAGACCAGCTCATACTCTCAGTGTATGATGGATAGTCAGGCAAACATAGTGGGAACCTTGAGAATTCAAAGTAAGTAAACTGTTTCTGAATTGATGTATTTGGGACTTTTCTTTGAAAACTGCAACAAGTGACTACAAAATTGCAACACAATGAAGCTGGAAAGAAGATTACTTCACTTTGCCCATAATCATTAAACTTTTTTTCCCTGCCAAAAATTTGCATAAGCATTTTTTCCAATACCCAGGAGAAATTGAAGACAATGTACATTGCATTACAATCGTATAAATTTTATGGTGGGTGCGATTTTGCTTGCGAAAGCTTTTCTTTGTTGCTAATGTGTGGACCCTCATACAATATCTCGGTTTATAAAACTACGAAAAAAAGCCTCACCAATGACCACACTTACTTATCTGGGATCCTTTTATCGATAAACCCTTCTGAAGTCATGTTACTGCTAAAACGCGAAAGATCTAAACGTAAACCAGCGATAAATAGAACTCTACCCGGAAGCGAAAACGGAAAACGAAACATACCATTGAACACACAGTACATCTAACCAGCGGACTCACAACTTTACTCATGCCAACCATAGCTAGCGTCCAAACTCCCTTGTGGATCTCTGGTCACGGTCGCTCGTCTTAAAGAACTGCAAAAGAAGCACGAATTTTTGTCTTTTCAGTACTGGTTTTGCCTACAGAATAACATAAGAAGGATATGATGCAACGAGCACCTCAACCAAGCTGTTTTGACCGCGTTAAGGTTGGATTTATGATGGGGTTTGCAATTGGAATGAGCTCTGCGGCACTGTTTGGAACCTACTCCGCTCTAAAGTAAGACAAATCATGCGGACCTTTCCTAGTCATAACTTAATTCATTAAGTGAGCCTTGGTTGAATCTGGGTTTTAATATATGACATTGGAGGAGAGGGGTGGTGGATAGTTTGGCGATTCATTAAAGATCAGCAAGGCCAAGTGTTGAAGAGTGACATTTCATTTTAATACAAGTCATAACACGGTTTTGTTATCCCCAGGTGTGGACATTTTTTCAAATTTGAACTATTTTCCAGTCCCAAGGGTCGGAAATTTGACCACAAAATTGCCAAAAAATTCGAATGCCTTCTCTGTGTTAACACTGTTACCTGCGTAACAGCACTGAGTGTAGTCCAATTTGGCCTGTAATCATTACGAGTGATTAACAAAATTGGATGACTGCGTAGCAGGAGTCCAGTTTGTTTAATCACAAGTATGATTAGTAATGGTAACAGGACTGAGTGGAGTCCAATTCGGTCTGTAATCATACGAGTGATTAACAAAATCGGACGACCGCGTAGCGGGAGTCCGATTTGTTTAATCACGAGTATGATTACAGACCGAATTGGAGGACACGAAGTTCTGTTACCAATTATTAATCATAACATTAACAAAATTTGTGATATAATAGGCTATTTTTAAAATCAAAACACAAGAAATTCGAAGTTTTGTTTTGCTAGCAGTGAAAAAAAGCCATTTAAGCGCGCGCGTGATGGTGCGTACTGTCCAATTACTTAGGCATGACGCGTACTGTCCTATTAAACTGTCCAATTAAGGCTGAAATCAGGGCAGTTGATAGCCAATCAGATTTGACAATTTTGTTATAGTTATGATTACTGACTGAATTGGACGACACAAAGTCATGTTACCAATAATTTAATCATAAAAAAAGGCTCTTTTCTTAAACCAAAACACAAGAAATTCCAATATTTTTTTGCTAGCAGTGAAAAAAAAGCCATTTAAGAGCATGCATGATGGCATGTACTGTCCAATTTCTTAGGCATGGCGCGTATTGTCCATTTAAACTGTCCTATTTAGGCTGAAACCAGGGCAGTTGATAGCCAATCAGATTTGAGAATTTTGTTACAGTTATGATTATGTGTAAAGCGAATCACTTTTACACAAAAAACTGTCCGTTGTTGAGAGGCTATTTTGGCAGTTGGGGGACACACTTTAGTGGCCGTTGTAGAGAGGTTTAAACAAGATTCAATGTATGGACTGTCCACCGGTACAAAAAAAGTGGCCGTTGTAAAGAGGTGGCTGTCATTGGAGGTTCAACTGTTTACAATTTTAATCATTATAGTGCAAAATATTAGTCACCAAGAAAACTAAATACGTAGAAGATATAACAAAATCATTTTTTACATTTGTCATAATTTTTTTTATTGAAAATAATAATTTTTATTATAGTGTTAATTGAATTTTTCATTGTTGTGATTTCAGATATGGACTTAGAGGAAGAGAGCTGGTCAGCAGTATAGGCAAAATCATGCTTCAAGGAGGTGGCACATTTGGAGTATTTATGTCTGTTGGCACAGCTATCAGATGTTGATTTTGAGGTCACAAACTTTTACAGACCCTGAAGATGATGCAAAAAACTGTATGTTCTTTTTCCAGTAGACTGAGGAAACATCAGAGCAACAGTGGTTAAAGTTATTTTATTTGGCTAAAAAAACCATGTTGAATGCAGCTGATTTAAATAAGAAATCCTACTCCTCAAAAGGGACAATTAAAATAGTAATTTTTAATGTATTAGTAGAATCTTATCTTGGTGTTGCAAATTTTAATTTTTTTTCAGTAATTATAATGGCATTTGAAAATGCAACTCTGCCAGAAAAGTCACACTGAAATGCAAGGCTGCCATTTTCTGATTATTTATCCTCTTTAAAGAGTGTTGCAAAGTTCAGGTTTTGGTGGACAATTTAACCTGATTACTCTGTAAGGTATGGTTAAATGTAAGAATAAAGTTACCTGTTGTGATGTGAATGGGGCCTGAGTGAGATATTGATTGTAAAATGCAGTTGGACATCCAAGTCCAACCATTTAAACTCTCTCTTAGCATTTTGAGTAGCTGTTCACAATAAGACAACTGTGTTACCAAACAGCTGTGCAAAGTCAGTGGCCAATCAGAGCATAAAACTGTTTGATGGAGGTGCATTCATAACGGAAATGACTATTTTCTTGTTACATTCTGTTCATGATCTGTGAGTGCTTATTAGCCTTCATTAGAAGAAAGGATTAGGTTTCGGAGTTGTTGGCAAATGACTATACAGTCGAACCAAAGTGACATAGCAAAGTGTCCATATTAGATAGCTGCCAGTATCAAAGAGGTCACTACGATGCGTCACTTTTATGACTCCACTTACCGTTTTAAGTGTTCAGTAGCTAACACCGGGCTCACACTCGTCTTTAAACTGCATTTAAATTTATTAATTCACAGTAGCACTCAACATTGTACATCTCAGCTACAAAGTAAGTTCAGTCGTAGACAAATCACTGTTTTAACACAAAACGAGCTACAGCGCAATGCTGCAAGTAAAAAGTTCTAATGTAAAGCACAATTCTGAAAGCGTTTGCAAGCGCAGTAAACAGGAACTAGAGTACAAAATGTAATAGAAAAGATCTTTATGCTATCTGCAGTTATTCAAGCCTTAAAGAAGTCGGTTATGGTCCTCTGTACACCTTTCGCAAATCGTTGTTTAACATATAGCAACTGAGCTTTTGACATCACCTTGCATAGCTCATCAGCCTGATCGGGATTCGGGATTCACCTGATCACCGCAGTGTCCGTAATAAAGAGGTTAAGTTTATATGAATTTACTCTCTGGGGCTGAGAAATTAGTGTCCGTTGTCTGTATTAGAGAGAATCCATATTATAGAGGTTTTTTTTCCAAGAAAATATGTGAGAATTTTGTCAGGACTTTGGAAACTGTCCATAATAGAGAGGTGTCCGTACCAAGAGGTTCGACCGTATAAGGACAGGACTTACATTGGTAATATCTATATGATACTTCAATAATTTAATCAATGGAGTCTCTAAAGATACAAGTAGCAAATTCGCGGGTTGGGGATTTTTGTGTTTCGCGTGAACTAATTTTGCAATTAGGACAGATTGGTTTTTCTTGCTGGGAATTAATTTTTGTGATTTTTAGAAAGTACCCAGTACCCAGCATTGATAATATTTTCGTTTTTATTGAGTACGTGCAATAGAAGTACATATTTTCAAACAATAAACCAGTACTTTGTATACCATTTTGTTTCTGAATGAAACAGCCATACCGTATTTTTGTGTAGCGAATTTAAGTCAGAGAATATTTACTCTGGAGTAAATTTTTGCGGGAAAAATGTTTGCGGTAATGTTTATTTGAACTTATATTTTTGCTGATCGCTGGAAGAATCGCAAAAATTAGAACCCCACAAAACTTCCTTGTGACATGGTATGTTTGGTTGTCAGTCCTGAGCACTGACTGCCACACATCAGCACTTATAGTAGGATGTTTCAAGCAGGCAGTCCTAAACATCACTGAACTGGTAGACGAGCTGTGTGACCAATGAATTCCGTTATGGAACCCTTCCCAGACTCTCCAACCAAGTGGTCTGGTGGAGACTGGGTCCCACAGGAAACTGTTTGCGGCAGAAAGACCTGCCCGCAGCGAAAGAAACAAAGCCATTGTTGGCATCCCTTTTCTTGTTGACACCCTTAAATGGGATGTGGTCCCTGCTGACTTGAAGTGGAGGACAGGCACTACAGGTGTGTGGCCCGGCTGAGGCCAGCTTAAGTAAGTGAGTTGTTCTAAAAATAGTGATCTCATTGACAATATGCCTCCCGTTTGTGTTCACGACTGCCCTCTATCATTCATATCAGGCTGAAAAAAGCACAACTGAAAGGTTTTGATGGCCTCCACCTCAAATGGAGTGAAATGTAACTTAGCAAGCCTATTTCGAGATGTTCGGAAATGTTGTTGTTGGACCTTTGAAAAAGCCGAAGATGACCATGACTTCAGAGTGAAGACAAGCGGCCGTGGGTCCGAAGATGTCCACTGAAGTCAATCTGAACCCAGAAAACTCGTCCACACATGGACTTGAGTGTGAGTGCTCAAGTGGTAGTGGTCCATCGGTTATCTGCCGCTCGGACCCCAGTGGTGACTTTGCTAGGCCACGTTGGACCGTCCTGGGCAAGCGCCTCCCAAGATCGGGGGTTGATGTTTAGGTCTTTGAGGGACTCTTTCAGATCTCCATGTCAGGAATTTTGTCCTGGCATGTGATGTTGGAAGTCTGCGGAGGCAGTTCAGGAGGAAATGGTTGAGCTGCTTAGCGCGCAGCCTGCTTTAGACAGTCCAGGTCTCGTAGGCGTAGAGGAGAGTGGTCAATACCACTGCATGGTAGACCTTCAGCTTAGTGGTGAGGCTGAAGCCTCTCCCCTCTAAACTAAGTATTCAAATTAAACTTAACAAGGTTAAGAATCCCAACCCGCAGGAGGCGAACCAGCTGGCTATTTTATGAACATGACCGAGGATTTGAGATCGGGGCTACCGAGAACAAATCCAGCCAGCGGTCAGGGCGGGACTTAAACTAGATGCCTCCGGATTAAAAGTTCAGTGCTCTAACCTTCTCAATGAAGGGTTATGAGTAGTATAGGGTGCGGCGAATAAACCTTATTTGCGACAAAATCTCAGGAAAGACGTAAACGTTAGGTTGCTGATGTCATGGTTTTGTTTTGCTGACTCAAATATGAAATGTGTTTAATGATGATGTCATGTTCACCTCATTATTGTGTTTTGGTTTAGGCTTATGGTTAGCCCGCAGTCCTTCTTGGCATCTCTAAAGCTATTCATGAATTGTTGGAGCTCATCCGCAGAGAGTGTGTCAACTACTGCACCACCGTTAAAGGGAAAGTTGCATAACCACCTGTCTTGGCTGTCAATCTGACAACGTTGAGGAAATTTCAATCATATCACGTTCCTTCGGTTGAAGTTCCAAAAGACCGTTTCAGCTGGGTGGGGAGAAAATTCCAAATTAGGTGGGAGCAAGAACACACCACTACTTCACTCCACCTCGTCTGCTAGAGCCTTTAAACACCACAGTGCTTTTCATATCATCATGAAAGGATCTGATAATACAGCAAGGAGGATCGGTGGGCAGCCAATTCAGTCATGAGGATCTTGAAGAGCCTGTCATTCTCACCAGCTCGAAGGCCTTAGTGGGATCAATGAATACAACTTTGATCTTTGCTTGTAGATTTCATTGCGTTTGTCACGCCTAAGAAACTTAACAATTATTCGCTCTTTCACCTTCTTAGTAGCTGGAGGGCGATGAGCAGTCGAAATTTCATGTTCGTTTAAATCAATAACCAAAGCAGAGGACAGTTCGCCAACGAAGTAGCCTGCGAACAGCAGATGCATTTCCGGTCAAGCGACAACCGGAAATGCGTCTGCTGTTCGCAGGCTACCAACGAAGCTGCTAGGATTGTCCAGAGGAATTACTGGAATTCCAGCAATTTCTAGGCAATCACGCCTCAACTTGCTCAAGTATTCGCTTGTTTTGATTCAAAGTTGCAATAGGCACGCAATACGTGCAAACGTAAACAAGCTAAGCGACGCAAATGTCTGCCGCGCACTGTGTCACAACACAGCATTTATTTTCGGTACATACGTCCTACAGATAACGCCCGGTGAACACATATGCAATAAAAAACAAACATTTTGGAAAAACAAGGTACACTAAGTGCAACAAACTATTAAATAATTTAAACTTTCCGTTGGAAAATAATCGTCCTCGCAGCACACGGTGTGAATGGTTTGGCTTACTGCCAAGAGTTTGACAATATTTTTGCTCTCAGTTGTCGAGCGCCAAAGAATGTTACGCAAAATTTAAGGATCTTGTGCATGAGATAATTAAGGGTAACATTGAATGATGCATAATTTCATTGCATATTTTCGGAAAGGAGGTGATTTATTAAAATATTTTTTAGCAAAATGACCTCGTAAACAAGTTGCATTCTCTCACGGTCGAACCGTAAAAGGGGCAGAGTCCAACATCTTCACGTGCAAACCACGTTCTATTTTTAAAACCCTTGGATTAATTAGATTTGGTAAAATCCAACTAGTGGTCTATTATCAATGCTGCGTTCTGATTGGCCGAGCTACTACAAGGCTATATGTTATAGCGCACTAGAAGCGAAAAGTGCGGGCGTTTTGGCGGCTAAAAAGGATTAAAGTCTAGCTTTAACAAGCTAAAGTTTTTTTATTCTCGATATTTTTGACCAACTAGCTTGATTTTACTAAAACAATTTGTCACGTAGTTTGGACGTGAAAGCCTCATGGGCTATTGACTCAGAGCCCATTCGGGCTCGAGGAATAATTGTTAATAAGTCGTGTTCTCTCATTCACGAACCACGAAAGCGGCAAATTCCAAAGCTTTCACATGCAAATTGTGTGACAATACAACTCACAGTAAGGGACTGATCACATGAGCCGGAGAAGCAATGCAAATGAGCAGTGTGTTACCTGCTGTGACCTGCTGTCCTGTTTCTCGCTTGGTTCATTTGCCGGACCGCCCAGCAAGCGTTATTACTTGGAAAATTTCAACCCGGGATCCTGGCATCACAATACTGGGACCCCAGCTAAGTGGCCTGGCTCAGTTGTTATGTAGTCGCAAAGTTGATTTTTGTTGCGTTTAAGTAAGGTGCCGCGTTTTCTGCAAAGCGAGCCAGCCCGGCTCATTTAGTCAGGCCCTAAGTTCTATAGCCAGATTTTTACGCCCTCCCCTTTGACCTCACCGATTTTTCAAAGCTCCCAAGCACACATATTCAGCCCTCCCCCCGCAACATCTTCATACCCCCACCTCTATGTTAAATGAAATCTTGGCCTAACCCATGTTCTCTCAATACAAATATTTTCAAAAATAAGCGAAAAACAATCCTAAGCAAAAAACATAACTTTTAAAATAAGTACAAGTATGTTTTTGACTATTGATAAGACTTTTCACAACTACCACTTCATTTCAACAGACTGTAACTACATAATCCCTTCATAACCAAATAAGTACTTCCATAACTACCTCCCAAAATAACTATTTTCTGTTACTTCCTATTAAATTCTACGAGAAACAAGTTTCAATGATTAACAAACTATAGCCATTATCATTCACGTCCAATATAACTCCACGCCTTCTACTCCACGCACCTCAACCAATCAACCCCTAAAATATACAACGCTACTGCGCTACTCACACATCCCTAATACACATAAAAAACGTCACACATGTTTTGTACATCGACGCCCATATATACGCTCCCACAGCGTGTTGTTTAGGTAAGAGGGTACAGTAGTCGACGATTCCATTTCATCTCCGGGGGAGAGTACTCCCCTACAAAAGTGACGGGGTGCTGCTCGTCGTACCTTTTACGGGTTTAAATTTGTGGATTGGTACCGCTTAGGGTGCTAAAACATAAAATGACTGATTAGGGTAACGATTTATGACAATACTTTCAAAAAGACCTTGAGAAGAAAGTTATTAAAATTTGTAGTGTCAGTTATATAATTTGTTGTTGTTGAATTAGTACCTCTTAGGGGTGGAAATGAATTTGGAACACGCCCATAAAACAAGATTCTGGTACCTTTCAGGGGTGTTCTCGAAATTTTCTGACGAGCACCCCCGCACTTTTATAGGGGAGTACCCCCGGTTTTATCTTATTAATTAACTGTACGATACAGCCAGACCTCAGGCAAAAAGGCATTTATTCTTCTTCAATTACTTCTCGACATTTTATTCATTAAAGAAAATAATAACTCATTACGGGGGGCGGTCAAAACCCGACCACACACAAGGACAATTGATATAAACAATAAACTGAAGAATTCAAGATTATACACATTTTCTTTGTCAGTAAATATTCAGCAATGGGAGACTCAAAATAACTGGATTTGCGTTGTCATAGTATTAGCGACATGCAACAAAATTAAACGTACTTTTCATTTAACTGTAATGATTGAGTGATGAAAATATAAAAGCGGTTAAATTAGCTTTTGATTGTTTGGTGATGGGAACGGAAACTGACAAAAACTGAAGGTAAATTAAAGACAAATGCGCCATTACATCATTACACATTTTGGAGTGAATGTGTTTAATTCATTGCGTTCACTATGCATAACCAAGTGGGTCAGCCTGACCATTTGTCATATATATCGTTCGACCGCTCCACACAAGGTGATTGGTTATCTACGTGGTCCTTTGAATGCTTGAGTTTCCCGAAATGTGATTTGGAAAAAGAAAAATGTATAATAATATCATATGATATAGAAACGTCTTGCCGTGTTTCTTTTCGCGATCTTATAAAGTGATTGCAAACGCTTGGTGCATTTACTTCAGAATGAGGGGCGCAACGTGAAACCAGCGTTCACTAGCCTTTGGTGACGATACCCTTCAGTTATCACTACAATTAAGTGTCTTGTTCGTTTGTATCTGCAAAACAACAAATACTGTTTTTGCGTCTTACCAGTTTATGACGGCTAGGTCCATAAAATCGATGAAAAAGAAAACATTGAACAATATATGCTGATTTGAAAGACCACCTGGAAGAAGGCTTATAGCACTGAGCTATTTTTAGTGTGTTTGTTATCTAATATCCTTCAATTCATGTCAGTCAGCGAAACAGAGACAATCTCCTTAGTTTTATTTTCTTTGCTTTTGAAATATTATGCCATCAAAACAAAAAGAACTTGTTTTCCAAGATTTTTCATTTTATAAAAATATGCATTAAATACAATGGAAAAGTTTGAGAAAGGTTTATGTTGACCATCTGCTCGACTCCGTACTGTATATTAATTCTGTAAGGTTAGGGGGTAATTTGTTCTATCTTCAGAAGGTACTAGAAAAAAAAAGCATTTTACGCTTGAAATATTAAATGTCTAAAGAAAACTTTATCAACGAACTCATTTCTAATGTTGTCAAGTTTTTAAGCGGAAACTATTTTAAGCATGAAATTTTTTCCTTTACCAATATCAGTCCTGTTGTTTAATGGTGTATTTTTCTTCCATTTTCCCCCTGCTATGGTCTTAAGCGTTCCTTTTTCTATATCTTTTTAAATGTTTCCTATTTTGGGTACAACATCTTCTCTTTTCTTTTTGTATGTTTCTTTCTTTTCAAGTTAAAATGAAGAGTTAAAAAAAAACTACACAAAATTAATTTGCATTTTGTGTTGTTGTCACTTAGTTCAAGGTAAACCAAAACTTGAAAACGTAGCCACTATACACTGTAGTATTTTGTTACAATAATATATCGTTTTACTCCAAACAGGCCATTTACAGTATTGCAAAAAATGGCCAGAGACCCTTTGCCAAAGTCTTTCCGGTTTGGCCGAGCGAGTGAACTGGGCAACAGGTTCCCTTTTTTATCAACAAAGATGGTCTGAGTACGAGTGCCTTCTTGACCGGTTTTGGTGCTGCAAGCTTTTATAATTAACGACGACACATTTTCTACATCAATGCTGGTTAAGAAGAGACAGTAATAGCAGCATGCCCTTGTTGCTGTGCTATTGTACCTATGAAAGGACAACAAGAGTTAGAAAAGCGCTGGGAAAAGTGCCATGAATTTCGGCTCGGAAAGCAGCAACCATGGCAGCGACAACGCGTTTCAACGACTTTCGGTTACTCAAATCTCGCCAAAAGATTTGGATAAGAACTTCACAACTCTTCAGAAAGTGTTCAATAGCGTGAATCCGGCTAAAAATGCCTGCTTGAGACCTCAACATGACTCGGTGAGTTTTGGCCATTTTGAACAGGGTGTTCGCCTCAATGAGATTTACACTGATATCGGTCGAAAATTTGGCGATCGTTCAAAGATTGTGTTAGCGAGAGAATGCCTTGTTCGGCTTCAAGCATCCGCCGAGTTTATTGGAGAACTGGAGGAAATCTTTGAAAACTACACCTCTTACTTGGAGAGCGGGAGGAAAATTTCACGCGACTTTCCATTCAAAGTTGAGCGATTTCATAACATTTGCCAAAAGGCTAAGACTCAATGCATGTACCGCGTATCGTTGACAAAAATGGTATCTACGGACCCTTGGCTTCTAAGTTCTTTGCCTGATATGCGCGATGATTTGTCGATGGTGTACACAACGCTTTATCATCACGCAGAAAGGGCTCTTTCGCTTATCGGGAATATTTTGCTTTGTGTACTGCGAATTGCTGAAAAATGCAAATGGCGTTTGAGTCGGCAAGAGTTAAACTGCGTTTGCCAAGGAATCGAAGATTTCAATCGCCTCGTTGAATATTGTAAAAGCTTTAAGAACGATGAACATAAAATGCTGAGTTTAAGTGAGGCTAGACGTTTTGCGCTGTCGAACTCTACTCAGGCAAGGTTAGGAGCCTTGTTGTTATTTCCAGCTGTTTCTACCTCTGATGATCATGTTTGTTTAGTAACCCTGAGCAAACTTTTGACTGGCATCGCTTTTGCACGCTCGAAAATATTGGCCGGATATGTTCGTAAATTTGTAAGTGAACACCAAGAAGTTTCACGGGTTCTGAAATACGACTTTGCTTCTTTCTTTGAGTGGAAAGATTTCGGGGTTGTTTCAATCGGCGGCAATACGAGAACCGAAGGAGGCCCCCCCAATGGGGTATTGTCAGTTTTGGGTCGAAACCAAATCCCTCTCTTGAAACTTGACCCTGAGTCGCCATTGTTAATGTTTGATTCACAGGAGCAGTCCTTTTTTAGTAATTTGATATCACAACTTGCTACATCCACCACACTAATTTTGGGATGGCACATGAGCAGTGAAAAAAAATCTGTTGTTCTTCCCCCTCTACAAACCCCTAAGACTAAAGTTGCAACAGCTGCTGGTGGAACTGGGGATGATGAGGGAGGGGTGGGTAGTAGTTTGGCAATGCATCCAGAAGGACATGGTATTCTTAGACATTCACCTGGACATGGGTCACCAAGAGTTAACAAGCGTGTACAGTGGAATGAGCCACTGGACTGGGAAACCATGAATCAGATACAATCTCAGTACAATGCAATGTTTTGGACCAGTTTTGGAGAAGAATTGATAGATGAAATGTCAGACATTCCAGGTTTTACCAGTGTAACAGAAAGTACCCTGGGACCATTATTTCTGTGGTCTGACCTCCTTCAGATGGTTATTGTGAGGATGTTGGAGTCTTTGCGGCTTTCTGGTAAGTACTTTATGATCACTTTTTTTCGCAAGACTTAATTTTGCGATTTAAAAAATTTCACAAAATTAGAGTCCTGCGAGAAACAGGTGCTGCGAAATTTAGTAACCTTTATAAAAACCTTTATTAATTTTAAGTTTCCGTCTTGCTTGCTAGGAGCATGTAGCTAAAGCTGTAGGCCTCAAAACATTACAAATACGTCACGCCTTGCAAAACATTTCTCCGCCTGTTTCCCAGACTCAAATATGTAGATATGTATACAGGTACTCTTATTTGTATTGTAAAACTCCCTGATGAAGTGTGCACTAGTCACACAAAATGCATAAGAGATAATAAAACAATTTTACAACTCAAGAAATTCGCAGAAGTGCTGCTCACTGGTTTATCCTTTTAAAAATGTCTGTAACAGCCCCTTGACAGGCAGTGTGGGAAAACACACATTGCAAAAGGATGGAGCAAAGTGGGAATATCCTAACTTGTTCAAGGGAAGACAGCCTTATATATCGCAGAAGATCCATTTGAAAAAAATTAAGGTGATACTTATCTAAAGGCTAATTAGCAGCGCCTTTGAGTAAAATAGTGCCTCAGTTGCTTATATCAGTGTACTTTTAAAAGATGTTATGTTGCTGACATTGTTGAACATTTCAGCCAGTTGCTTGTTGTGTTTCTATTCCATTATGTTTAAATAAAATGCAGAGAAGTTTAAAAAATGAGCACTATTGTACTTGATGTGCGAAATTTAATTACCTTAAAAAATGGTGATTCTTCAAAATTGTGAAATATAAGGCCTGTGAAATATTACTATTCCAAATTGGCCACAGGAAAATAAGTGAAAATAAGGTAAGTGTTTATGTTCTCTATGATTATAGAGAGGCTTATATTTTCTGCTCTGAGTACACTGCAATTTTTTTTAAAACCTCCCAATAATAAGGTTATGAGGAGTTTTTACAATATTTTTGAGGTATTACAGTGTTTGACTGGGGAAGGAAAGTAACGGTTGGTTGAATTTATCAGGAGGCTCGAGAAACTATGGATTAAAGAAATCTGAAATTATGCAGTATATTCCTAATTAAGCAGCAGCTTCAAATAAAGTCAATTTTTCACTCTTTTACTTAACCAAAAATATTTAACTTAAAGGTGAGATTGGTTGAGTAGGGCTTTTGGGAAATATTAAGCAAAAGAAAAAAAGCAAGTAGAATGCTGACTCATCTGCCTAATATCAGATCTCTTGAAGAGTGTTTTTCATGCCATTGGACATTTGATCACTTTTTTCCTTTCTAATTTATAATGTTTCACTTTTAACTTTTACCTAAAAAGGTTGTTTTTGTGTTCTATATCTGTATTGTTTTTGCAAGTATGCTGACTGCTCAGAGATTCAGTAGATTTGGTATATGGCACAAATTAAGTGGATCTAAAATTGAAATAAAGTAGCATCAAGATTTTGTAATGTTGTTTTGTTGAGGTAAAGTTTTAGCTGTATAACAAAACTGTGCAGTGGTCTCATTCTCCAAGAAAGAGTGCAGTGATTCCTTTGAGATGATCTGGAGAAGAATTAATGATCCATGATCGTTCGCATCATTTTGTGCATCAAAGGAACTGATAAATCCCAAAGATTCATCAGAACCTTTGATGCACCTTGACCTGAGTGATCTTCCAACATACCATAAATCCTAATCTGGATCATCTCAGAGGAATGCTACCAAAACCTCAGTCGATAAAAAGTCAAGGAAAAACGTACACAATATGCAGCATCACAGTTTGTTAATAATATTACAGTGATTGTAAAGCTCATAACTAATATTGTGATGATCCAAAACACACAATGTTGTGTGTTTTAGTGGTTTGGAAACTACTGACCAGTTCAACGTGACTACTGTTGAATGGTTTGGATGTATAGTGATTGTCTAGAGCTATATGACCATATATATTATTAGCAAACCCTAATCCATGTGTGTTTGTAATGATGTGAGCAAAGCAATAAGAATTACCCATGAATTTTCTTGTGTTCCTTTGTGTAATTCCTTTTTTTGCAGCTATAATCCATAAAAATAGCAAATAATGCACTATTTGTTTTTGTGCCAAAGTTAAAGACACTACGTCAAATAAAACTTTAAAGAAGTAATGGATTAAGACAGAAAATAGCACAATAACCGTCTGTCTATGTAGATGCAATGTTGCTGTGGTAGAAAGATGGCACCCAACAAACGTATAAGTGGCATCCACCTTGAACAACAAAAAAAGTAGTACTGATACTCATTGGAGCCACCTTATTGTTTGGACCGGAAATCTCTCATAGCTGTCCTTAATTCTAGCAGGTGGAACACTTTGGGAACATTCATAAATTATTGCTGTTTATTCAGCAATGTTTAGTCATTCAATTTTACCCTTGGTTCAAATTAATAAATTTATTGCTTTATGCTCAAGACAATAATTATATTATCATGTGCCCACAAAGGAAAACAAAGGTTGAAGTGAGGTTAAAATGGAAGCCCGTGTATATGAACTTGTGTGTGTGTGTGTGTGTGGTGGGGGGAGGGGGTGTGGAGGAAGTGGGGGGAGGGGGGAGGAAGATCTGTAGAGGTGAATGGTATTATATTGTAAATAGAATGCCTTCAACAACCTTTTGCAAAGTTACTCGGCCCATATCTCTGGCACAAAGTCCTGGAAGACCTTGTTCATCCCATCACTTTTAGATACTGTATTAAATACATTCATATCAATTTTGTGTGAAACATTAATGCAATAAATTTTTGTTTGTGTGCACCATGCAAAGTGCCCTCTTGAAACTTTTCTCATTTTCACATTTTCAATGTATGTTTACAGCTGCCTCTTTGTCATCACAAAATAACAATAAAAGCTATGAGATATGAAGACCACCTCTTATTGTACAATTTGTTAGAAATATCAACAGCAAAAATGTTTAAGTTAAAGAATTTTTGCCATAAACAGCCCAGTTCCTCCATTGTTTAGTTGTTACTTATTCTAACAGCAATTTGTATCACCTATTTTTGTCCTTTGGTTGTCATTCAGAGAGTGATTTTTAAAAACAAAATTATATGCATGTTGCAGAGCGTTCATTTTACAGTCTGTCTATTATTTGCTTAAGAAAACAGGAGAATTCATTTGAATGACAGAAAAATATATAGCAAATTGAAAGTTTCACAAAATGTTTTCCTTTTTTATCACTTTTGCACTGTATACTCTTATCATGTACGAGATGATGCATTATGTATAAGAAGGAAACCTAGCACGTAAATATTCTTTGTGTTTAATTCTGATGTCTTTTTAATTGTAAATCTGCAGTGGCTACTCTTTTTTATTTATCATTTATAGGATACATTTTCCCCACAAAGCAAGGCCTCAAGGAATCATTTATAAGTAAAGTTAATATTCTTTTGCTTCTCCGATTAGTCGCATGCACTTAGGCACCCAGGCCAGGTGAAAATTATGCAAGGAAACTAATTTTTGAACTCTATCTGATCTTGAGGTTGTACTTTTTGTAAAAAACAACATAAAACAGTGTTTTTAACAAAGCATGCATGTATCTGGAAAATTAATGTCAATTGTATTTCTCTATGTGTATTTAATGCAGCAACATTTTTATTAGTGAAATGGGTTTGAATTTATTTTTGTCATTTAATATGTGATTGATTAAAAACCACGGACCTAAACGTGATTAATGGGGACTTAAAGATATGAAAGCGTTTCTGTTAATTTCCATTTGTTTTGTAAAGCTAAATGGTTATTTTATTTAACGACAAACTACCATTTTCTTACTGCGTAGAAGTTTTAAATTTAAAAAGAAACTGATTTGATTAGTTAAATAGTTGTAACTATTTTGTTTTTCATTAATTTTGATCATTTCTTTCTTGAAGAAAAAAGCATTGAAAGGGATCTTATTTAGTTAAGACTTGACCCAGTGGAAGAGTAGTTATATTTAAAGTAGTTTTTCTTTGCCTGATGTTGTGTTCAGCTCTTTAGTGATAGCTGAGACCTTTAGGTTCGAGGATGAGAATGACTACTAGTATGAGATCTGACGTAAAGTTATTTTTTTGCATATATTCTCAAAAAAAGGCAGCACAGAAAGCTCCATTGTACTTTTTTTCATGAACAAAATTAGTACAGTTACCTTTATTGAAGGAAGGTAAGCACTTTCCTGGTCACAAATTGATAAAATCTCTAACATTTGATAACTTGTCTCCACCACAACATTCCTGCTAAAACTCATAGTAGAATAACCAAGACTGTCACATTTTCCCACCAAAATGACGCTGGTTCACCCACATGCACTACTTAGTATTGAGAAAATCTTGTACTTGTAGTTGTACTCATCTTAAAATCTAAAGGTTTCTAGTAAACAGCAACAAGAGCAATTCACTGTACCCCGTGCAAAGCAAGATATTAAAATTGTTATTTTACAAGTTATTAGATTAAAATAATTAATTAAATAAAAGGGTACTGACTTCCTGAATAACTGAAAAGTTAAAAAAGTCCAGGAAGCCAGATTCTGTTACATAATTTAAATACGTTTATGGTGGAAGTAAAAAAATTATCATTGACAGGGTGGAAATACTCAAACTAGGAGTCTGAAGGTTTTTTTTAACATACAGTATTTTCACAATGTAATGGCTAAAAGTTTGACCTTGTTAATCCTTTTAAAAACAGGTTTTAATCTTTGCTCAGTCTTGATACTTAATTTTGTGAAAGTGCATGCAGGATTTGACTAAAACCAGAAATGGTGTATTTGACTTGCCTATTTGGTGATTGAGAGACCTTCCACTCTCCTCACTTGGCTCAGGATTACAGTTGTAGCAAAGCAAATGTAATGAATTTATCTACTACGTGTAGTAAATCCAACTCATGTAAGTTTGTAATGTATTGTATTGTATTTATTTATTTGCCACACGATTACAATAATTACAAGAAAATACCAAAAAAAATGTAGGAAGAAATGGCGAGGAGGCGTAAAGGAAACTATAGAGCTTATATTAATTAGGCCTCCTCAATTACAATTTTTTGAAGATGGCACAAAAATTATGGTAACGGATACAAAATAATATCAGGTGGAAAATCAAACTAATCAATATCACGGAAGTTTACAAATAATGTTGAATATTAAAAGGCTTTTTCGTAAGATTTCTGTTGGAGTATACTAATAATTATTACAAATAAATGCCTTAAGTGCTCTTTTAAAGGAAAAAGGTGAGGAAGCATTGATGATATTGGTGTTTAAGGTGTTGTAAAATTTAGGTCCTTGATAAAAAACGGAAAATTGTTTGGTTCGAGTACGACAGAAAGGCAGACGAAATTTACACGACTTTCTTGAAATTTTAAGATACCAAGATTTTGAAAGACTGGATCAGTATGTGCATCTAAAGTGGTTTTAGCTATAGTTCTGATCACTTGTTTCTGTAAAATCTCAAGACGAATAAGGTTAGTTCTGTAGGTAGAGCCCCAAACTAAGTTGCAGTAAAAAAAGTATGGATAACTAGAGAAAAATATAGTGTTCGTAAGGTTTTCGTAGATGAATAGAAACTGGATTTACGAATAATTCCTGTACATTTAGAAACTTTATTGGCGACATGTGAGATTTCAGATTTCTAAAACTGTTCCTAGTTTTACTTGATCAATTTTTTGGCTATTAATTAAAAGTTGAATAGTTTGATTTGTACACTTTTGGCATGGTTTAAATACAATGAATTTGGTTTTTTCCAAGTTTAATGAAAGCCTGTTAGCTCCAAACCATAATGACAACTTATTTAGCTCAGCGTTCAGTATATTAGTCAGGCATTCTTTATCCTTGTGAGACACAAAAACGTTTGTATCATCGGTAAAATTAATAATATCAGTTGTAATATCGTTGACGTGTTGATTATATCGTTGATGTAGAGCAGAAAAAACAAAGGCCCTTGTATTGAACCTTGGTTTAGCAGTTAAGTGTACGTAGCAAGTGACCAAGGTATGTTACAATAATGTTATTACTGGTATAATAACGAAGTCATGTTAACTTAATACATGGTAATGGTAATGTTATGTAACGTTGCAGATTAGAAGACAAATGTAAATTTTTTTTTAGCACTGTAAGCTCAACGTCGGCATAGAAGGGCACCGCTGGCTACTATTTTCGGTTTATGATCTCATATGCACATACAAATGTCTGTTCATTAACATTTCAAAAGGTCAAAAATAAAAGGCAGCACTAGGCTGATGAGGAATTTTACAGAGATGATTACTTACGTGATTAATAGTAAATAGTTAAGAATATGTATGTATTCACAAAGTACTGGTATATCCACAACATTTAAAGTTATAAAAAAATAAACATAGTGAGAGTGCTTACCCTGTCTAACTCCTATTGAGACGCTATAGTAAAAGTACATGGCCTTGTCCAGTAACATCCAATATTATAAAGTGTCCTCCTTTTAAATGTTTGTTGATCCTTTATTAAATTCATCAACAATAGATGAGCTTAGGCAAGGTTACTGGGAAGATGTTGGAGCCACAAGCACACTGAAGAGCTGAGCGTGTGGGGTAACCATGACAACCCTGTGAGCGGCAACCACCAGGCACTGTCACACTGAAAAAACAGTAGAACAGTGATACTTCCCTCATGCTTACCACAGAGGAGGGAGGGCAGGAGTGAAGTAGCTAGGCACACATTGAAACTGGCAAAGAGCATAAGTTGACCTCAACAGCCAAGCTGTAAAACCAGCAGGGGCAAACCCCCCCCCCCCCCCCCCCAATTACTCTGCGTACTCACAGCAGGGGGAGGTCGCTGACCAGCATTGTTTTGCATTTAACTTAGCTTAAATTAGATTTAACTACTTAAAACAAGACGGTTATACAGTAATAGTGAAAAGTATGCTTTTGCCCTATAACCAAACAATCCTGGGTGGGAAAATTTCTTGTAACATGACAAATTACATAACAGCTTTTTACCAAGACAAAAGGTTATTTCTCATTGAAGTAACTGCTGCATTGTTTGGGCTCAAAAAGCCCTATGACCGGCCGGCACTCTAGGCCTCTACAACTTATGGTGATATTAGAGCTCTGTAATTTAACTTGATGTATGTTTTATTTCCAAATACAGTTCATGATGTGATGCCGTATTAGTTTGAGAACTGTTTCTTTCAGTGTTCATGATAGTTATGTGCTTATCTGTGCATAATTTTTAAAAATATTAATTAAGACAAGAGCCAGTTCACTTGAAAAAAATCACATAACCTACATAATTTGGTACGACAGAATTAATATTAATGAGCTAAAAAGGTCTATTTAAAACATTTGTTGCAAAGCATGTTAAACATAGTCTTTGTTTACAGGCTGTTTGCCACCTTCTGGCACAAGTTCTCTACAAGCTGTCAGTTGTTACATTCACTGTCTGGCCTCAGCATCAAACTGGGATTCAGGTAACAAAGACTTGTTTGAAAGTACTACTAATAGCAACTGCAATGTTTTTTACCACACCACATATTATATTGGTCTAATAATCAAGGTCAAGGTAAGTGTTATGAGCCATAGGCGAAGATTAAGGCTGATAGCACTTACCTAGACCTTGATGATTCCAGATAACAGAAAAGCGTCATCTAATTATTGTTTTATTTTACATGGTTTTGGAGAAAATTGTGACAAACACACTGTCTCATGGAGCACACTTTGTCATATGATTGCTCTTGGGGATCATGCATTGGGCACCAGCACATAACTAATTAATCATCTAGAGGTTGTGCTGATTTCCAAAAATTAACTGCTCTTACAGCTGTAGCCAGTGAGAAGAGACATAGTTGGTATAATGTTTGGTAACATTTGAAGATGTTAATATTCTCCATGTAATTGGCTTTTAAGCGTAAAAGAGTTACTTTACAACACTTGGTTAAATATAAAAAACGCAAAAGAATGGCAGTCAAAGTTGTGTGTTTGTTGAAGAATGTCAACACAGAGTGCTTAAAAAAAAGCCAGCTAAAAGAGGTCTGAAGCCAAAGTAAACAAGTCCATTAGATTATTCAATTATTCTAGATGATAATCCTGCTTTACATTAAAACCCTGTCAAACATTTGTATTAATAATAAAAGTTGAAATTGATTATTTTTAGTATTGAGTTCATTTGGTTTCAATATCATGTTCTTCAGTTGAAGAATTGAAAATTCAAATTGAGGCTTGAGCGCACTACATCACTTGCACATGAGACATTCGTTAGGGACGTATCCCACAACCATAAGGTCATATGAACCATCACAATAATTAATTGTTTTCTAAGAGACACTTGTCACTTTTTGCTGAAGAGTGATTCATGCATGATTATTTGCTGTCAGTAGTACCTGGCTGAAGTATAAAACATTGTCGGGGAACATACAATGTTCCCAGTTTAACTGTGTGAGAAAAAAAGAGTGTGGACACAAGTTTTTTTTTGCAAAATTGGTCCTAGTTTAGCTTGCCCTTAAGTGGGAACTAAATAGTGTAAATTAACTAAGTTAACTCCACAATTTTGTCTTCAGCTTTTTGCAGTCTTCTTGTGACAGCAGGGATTGACAGATGCTGCATGGATGGTGACCAGCTTACAGATGGAGTTCCAGCCACACGGTCAGTGTGTGCTATGGTCAGGCTTCTTGATCCCCTGGACAGCATTTTAGAAATGACAAGTTATTGGAAGCGTTCTTCCAACCAGCCAGATCCTTCGTCCAGCAGAGTTCCAAGAGTATTAACATTAACACTTACACCTAGCCTTTGTCGCCTCCATGCCCTGCTATCTTTCACTTTGAACTGGCTTGACACAAAGATGCACCAGTTTTTGACCTCTTGGTCTTTGAAACAGTTTTTGTTGCTTGTGCAGTGGGACCTGCCAATTATTTTAGAGTCATTCAAGAAGACTTTTAGCCTCATTCAATTATTTTGTTTTGTTCGTGATCAAAACAATAACTGGAACACCCTGTCCTTGCACTATCATCGTTTACAAGAGCAGAAAAGCAAGTTGGAGGTTGGTGTGTTGGTTTTGATCACTAAAATAAAATTAAATGCTTATTATTTACCAGTGTCAACAGCTAATGTTATATAATCCACAACTGATGATTGTTTTTTAGCAGACTCATTGCATTTATATTCGATCTTTGGGTTCTTCTGTCTTTCATTTGGAAACAAGAGCAAAATATGTTTATTACTACATTAACTAATTAGTGCTCATTGGCCAGATTCCAGACAAATCTACATGATCAATATGGAATGTTTGAGGCTAAATCTCAGACATCTGCCCTCTGAGAGTGAGAGTCTTTCCCTATAGCAGCGAGGAGCATGGAGCGACTGCTGTATTTGCAGGGTACCATTTTGCTTACCGTGTAAGGTGTATAATGGCTCTGAAGTAGTACCCTGCATGACTAGCTTTACAAGAGGAACAGCAGCTGGAAGCCCCCCTGTTGAAACTTAAGATAGGTTTATCATTTTTCAGGGACTGGCAAAAAAGTTTTGGATGCTGTTTTCAAACAATTTGACAAAGATGTCAACTGGGTTCTTTCAAGAGGCCATGCCAGTTGGAAAGAGCTGGAAAAAGAGCCGACATTCAGGTACACTAAATTCTTTAACATAAATTTCTCTGTAAAATGTTCTTCAGTTTACCTAAGTGTACAATTAATTGGTTTATCAATCATGTGCATTCAGAATATATCTGGACTTTGCATAGACTCTAACTAGTATTGTTATACTCTTTAAATAATCCAAAGTTGTTATTTTAGTAGCTTGATCAGAGAATAAGCTAATAATTATGTAATATTGAGCAAGAACTGTGAAAGAACATTTTGCCTATTGAAACCACTATAGTCAACCTTATTTTGTTAAACATTATAGGTGTTCCCTATAAGCGTAACACATATGTAGAGTATGCCATTCGTCAGATTTTGGAACCAGTTGTGGAAAGCACAGAAGGATTTCCACTGGATGGTAGACTGAATGTGCTGACACTTACTGTGAATAACATGATGGAGTCATGGAGTGATTGGATACTCAAGCAGGAGATTGTTTTCAGGTGACTTAGGGATGGGTTGCCCTTGGTTTCATCTATTTGAATTATTTATTTTTATTTTGGCTGCTTTTAACATAGATAGCAATATGCATTCTGTTTTATTTCACAAACATTCCTTTAAAAACTACAACATGCGTACATTTGTACATTAGGTTTTGTTGCTGCCAGTTACAGAAATGTCGTAAACACCAATCTGGGACCTATTTTGTGTGACGACTGAAAAGCTAAATGGGAGAAGAGGCAATGAAATAAGTCATGCTCAAGCAGTAGTTATCCCCGATAAAAGGGTCGTTGATCCTCATCGCAAAATTGAAAGGATTCCAATCTGAGCTGGCTCTGGTGGTGTGATCACCCTAGAATGTCACCATTTTACAGTCAAGCCAGGTCAAGCGTACCCCCCAAAATGCCATTAATGAATTTATTATTCGAAAGTTTAGTCCATTGGCAGTTGTAGATTTTAGATTCATCTCTGCATTCTTGCATGCATAATGAGCCGTGAATTCACACACGATTCAGTTACGAAATTTCTACCAGGCTGAGCTCAGTTTCCCTGAATTTGATGTTCGTGTCCTCTAAGAATTTTAATTTATTCATTCAAAGATTTTCAATCTGACCAAATAGAGACAAGTTCTCGTAAATTATTCACTGCTCATTACGTATGCAGAAATTCTGATTTGAATTTGACACTAGTTACAGGAATGACTAGTGAATTCATTTTTCAAATAATCAATTCATTAATAGAATCTTGGGGGGTACGCTTGACCTGCTTTGACTGTAATAGAGCTACAGGGCGGTGTAATGTTATCTAATGGTGAAGTACAGTCAGAGAAGGCTTTCTCTCTTTCTTTTTCTGTTATTTCTTCGAGTGTAATTAAAGCAATATCCGCATGGGTCAAAAAAAAATTGTTCGATTTTTAACCCCCTAGATAACACAAAATAAAAAAATAAAATAATTATAATACATATTAAGTGCTGAAGCTCAAAATTAATGAAGTCCGTATTGTCCAGACAACAACAGCAATCTTTTATTTCGTGCCCAGAAAAGTTTACAGTAGATAAATACATGCAAAGAGTAAAATTAACAATAAAAAAAATGAGCACAGCCACTTAGAAATAGCTAAGGCTAATCGAGCTAAGTGGCTGGGCCAAGCGGAAAAAGTATTGCAATAAAGTTACAGAGTATAAAAGATACACACACACACGCACAGAGAACACACACAAAAAAGAAAAGTGGATGTGCACGCAGAAAGATGAAAATAAAGTACATCAATGTACCAGTTAGTAGTTGGATATAATCAATTCTTTTAAGAGATTTTTGAAGCAAGCACGACTCTTAGATTTAAGTGAGTCATCAATGGAATTCCAAACTTTAGCACCGAAAAAACGAATGTTAAATTTGCCGTAATTAGTCCTTGCTTTTGGCAGATAGTATGAAATCTTACTCGCCAGTCTGGTTTGATATTGATGCACTTTGTTGATACTCTTAAAGATATTATCAAAAATTAATGGCAGTCTGTTAGAGTAATAGTCGTACATAAATAAAGCAGTATACAAATATATTAAGTCACTTACTTTAAGTATTTTTAAGTTCTGAAAGAGTGGAGTAGAATGGGAATTATATACCGAGAATGTTGTTATTCTGACTGCTTTTTTTTGTAAGATGTTTTAAAAAGTTTAGAGCATTTGATGGTTGATAATTTTGCACTTCCAATGGCCAGATGCAAGATGGAGGGAAACTAAGTCTTCATGTGGAAGTTACTTTGTAGTTTATTTTTTGTTCATCTACCTTGACTTGAATGGGTGTTTTAATGAATCAGTGGTGTAAATACAAGTTGTTCTTGCTTCTAAATGAGTATGGGTACCCCTGATTTTATTCCAAAATAATTTAAGTTTGTACAACACAAAAAACAAGTCACTAAAGTTTGACAAAAGTGTGGGTTCCATTTCAGGGGAATGACCTTAGTGCATTCATTTTTACAGTAGACACTTGATCTTGTTAGCTCTATCTCACTTTCTTAGCTCTATCAATATTACACATCTTAGTTTGGTATTTTTTTGTAATCTCAACAGCTTTTATGGTGCCCAGCAGCTAAGCCTAGATTTTGGTTACGTCAAAGTTTGGCTAGCCTCTGACTCAAGTAACCTCTCATCTGAGATCCAGTCACACCTCTTGAACTTGGATGTTTTTCGGCATTTGGATGGTGCTATCAGGTTATTGATGCTGCAGCCAAGGAAAAAGAAACAATCTCCAAACAGCTCTGATGATCCAGAACTTGAGTCAAACGTCAGCACAATGAGTAGCAGTTCTGTGTTGTCATCATTATCTGGTGTGGATATCGATGCATATGACATTGATGTCCTGAATGACAAGACAATTCCCAACAGTCAAAAGTGGCTGGATCTGCGTCTTCGTGGAGGCAAATCAAAGAAGGGGTTGCTTCCATTCTGCCTTAAGGTGCAAGAAATGAAGTGATATTTAGTCACTGATGTAGTTAGTAACAATTATTATGAACCATGATTATTGTTTGGCTTAATCTTAGCATGGCAATGTGAGGAGGAAAATTTGATCCTGTTAACCTGCATTGAGCATGGCTTGGCTGATTACTAATCATTCATATTGTGGTAATTGACAGCTCATCATACAAATAATTCATGGTCAAAAATTAAGTTTCTCTAAGCTATTAATTGTTAATGTGCATCAAGACTGAATCTGGACCCATTAAATTAATAACTTTTATTGCATGTGGTAATCTAGAATAAATTCTGTCAGCAGTTTCATTCAATTTTATAACAGACTATAAAGTTCATAACTAATTAAATTATCAACAAAGGTTTTTTTCATGCTGTGTAGCCATTCTTAGATGCATCCAATCAAAAACAAATTGTTTATAAACAGTACTTGAATTAAGTGATTCAATGGTCATGGTAATGTATTGTTGTGTCCTGGTTCATAGTTTCCCAGACCATTTTAGATATGTAGCTACTTAATCTACTCTTTGTCCTGGTTGTACATCATAAGGATGCTTTAGTTAGACATTCTCTTTTTATGCCAAAGTTTTGTGTTACTTTTCACCATGCAAATTTGCTGGAAACGTGACAAATGAAGATATACCTTTCAAGAAGCAAAACTGCAATAGAAAAATTGGCAATAGTAACGTCATCTTAAAAAGTAAAAATCACACTTTTCCTTCGAAATTTTCAGAATGTGACAACTGTCTTGCCTTTGTGCCTGTTACATGGCAAATTTCACAAAACAGTTTGTACTTTCTGTTACTTTGCTTGATATTTATTAAATGGATATCTGTAGTTACAGCTCAACAAACCTCTTAAATCTTCTAGACTTTTGTCATATACAAGTCCTGTTGACTGTGACAATTTGTATTCTACCAATTAGAATTGTTTTATTTCTTGTACAGAGCTTTCTAATTTTGAAAGGTTTTGGCAAAGCAAATTTATTTAAAAGAGTGCTAAAAATCTTATTTACTCCCATAGTAATTTATTATCTACCTTTTTGGGAATAAAACCAGCAAACATTCAATTAGTTTATTTTGCTGCATTTGGACTTGTAGGAATGTAATATATTTTTCAGTCATCTTAAATTATTATTTGGTTGTATTTAATAGTTTCCTAGCTGAGTTTAAGCAGTTTTGCTTGGTTCCTTGTATAACATTAGACAGCTTCAAAGGTGTTCTTTTACCAACAGATCAAGCAGCGTAACAAGACAGTAATTTATGGAATATTTAACTATTAGTGATAAAAAAACTCTGATACAACTTTTCAGGCTCAGCCAAATATTATGAGTTAATGAACATACTAAATAAAGGAAAGTTCTAAATTGTGCAAAGTATGATTTTAGTTATTTAAAGCTTTGCTTAGGTTTCTTGCTTACTAATGCATAAGAGCACCCTTCTGTATACACAGTATACTGTGAAAAAGTTCAAGATAATTATTATATCTGTGATAGGTAACATGTTTACTGTACTCTTAAAACTTTCAAGTGAACAATAGAGCTAACTAAAAGGTATGTTACATGTATTCTGTAATCGAAACCGTGCTATATCTTTCTTGAAAAGGTTGACTCATCTTTGGAAGTCTTCTGGAATTTCACTAATAGCTCAAAATTTCATAAAATTGATTGACTTGGATAATTTTTGATAATATCCAGACACTGGCAGCTGTAAATTAGATGCCTTAAGAGACCTGATTAGAGCTAGCATTTTGAGTCTAAGAGCATTGGCTTCTGTCTTAATAATGGGGTTTTTAGAAGCCTAATGTTTAAATTCTGTGTGGCAGTCTATATTTAAATAGATTAAAATTATTACAAAATCATTCAAGATCAACATTGGTGATAAATTAAATGAATTACTAAAAATATCCAGGGGAAATTCTTACACTCTTCATTAAACTTGATAATTTTTTTCATGATAATTTTTTAGCATGAAAATAGAACATTTCATTGTTTAAAAACACTTATATAATAACAGGGTAGATTTGTTCCGTGTTCATATCCTAAGAGCATGTGGTAAAGTTGTTTGCAACATTAAAACTAGTGTAATGAGCATGAGGATCTTAAAGTCTAGCTTGATGGTTATAGACTTGAAGACTTTCAACAAACTGTAAGAACTTTGTCCTTTACTATACGATTTTTCGCTAATGGTGGTTTCACTTTTCTTGTTGATGAAAAAATTAAATGTTTATTGAAAATAAAATGAATAGTACAAGTATTTGATATACTTCTCAATATTCTAGGACTGGAATTATTGTAAGCTTTCAATATATGCAATAAGGTAAAGTGCTTGTTATTTTAAAATATAATAAAATTGTAACTAAGATAAAATAGTTATTAAATTCAAGTATTGTAATTTCAATGTGCATGTAGCTCATGAATGTGAGGTGTTTCTTTGCTTGGCTTGTTAATTTTCTTTTTCTAAACCTAACCACGTTATTATTATAACATTGTTTTGGCCCATGTGAGGGATTCAACAGACACCTATAGTCAGCTGCCGCTGCCGCTGCCACTGCTGCCTTTCTGTCTCTTTCTAGAGTTGGTCTCTGTAATGTTTGAGTCATACCTTGTTGGTGTTTAATTTCGCGTTTTTCGCTATTGTAAAAATTTGCGAAATTAAAGACTCGCGAAAATAAATCCTCGCGAAATTTAATTCCCGTATAGAAAATTTAAAATAGAATTAACTTGCAACAACATATACAGGATATGTATGGACAAACACAAATTGCTAACTGGTACCGGTATGCTCCGATTTGTATCTTCAGTTAAATAAAAAAAGACTGAAAAACTAAAATGAAGTTGAGAACTCTTTAATCGCGAATTTTTATGCCCTTTTTTCATATTTGCCTGTTAAAATTGCGAAAATAAAATCCCGCGAAATTAAGTACTAATAAGGAAGCATTTGGTAACTGGCAGACAGTCTGTCTGCACTCTAGGGTGGACACTAAGTGCCTGCTGGCCAACAGTATCTGTCTTAAAGAGAGTTCCAGACTGACCTGTGCTGTTGACAGTGTGTGTGTGTTGTGTTGTTCTTTCTGGGTTGGGTACTAGATAAATGCCTGGCACCAGATGTTCATAAGTTGGATAAAGCTATACACTGGATAAATCACTACCCACCAGATTAGGCAATCGGTTTCCCTAACTTTTATCCACTGGATAGTGATTTTTCTCATAGCGCTATCTAATGTTTTAAACAATTGGACCCAGTTGTTTGGTTTTTCCCACGGACATATGGGATTCCAGTGAACATCCAAGTGTGTAATTCCCAAGATCCTGGGGAGGTTCCACCCTAGGTCCAACACTTTACCCTTTTCGTAACAGAAAAGGGGCCCCTTTCATATACCTTTTATTGACAAATGGTACCCCTTTCACCTTCTTGTACAGAAGGCTGCATCCCTTTTAACTGTTGTAAAGTTTTCTTGTCTTTTTCACAGCCATCAAGTGCGCCTTTTAGCCGTTATTTAGATCCTTTCCCAGAATGCAATGACAGATTTTCCCACCCTTTCATATACTTCAAGTGGTGAAACCCCTACCCCTCCCCCCCACTCCCCCCTGGGCATTGGATGGTACAAGTACTGTGATTGCACGCCTGAAACATACATTGACAGCAGACGTACTAGCCTTCATTGTTTCAATAATGGACATTAGATAAATATTAATTAAAGGTATATTTACTGCATCAAATAATCATGTTGGTCAGATCACATTTGGAATGCAACATGCAAAGCCCATGTAGCAGATACTAGTAGAGAATTGGCCAAAGAAGAGTTTGAGTAAGTAGGAATTGATACTAAATGTGTCCTTTACCATATAATGGTTTTCGTTACACTACAATGGGACAAAATTATACTGAAAAGGTCTCAATACCCTTCTAGGCATTTTTGACAAAAAGGTTTTCATACCTGGGACTAGTTTCTCATTATGCATTGGACCCAATAATTGCAACGCCCAAAAAGCGCTTGCTTTGTTCATATTCAAGAATGCGGTTTGTCAATGTTTGTAATATTGTTCTTTAGATAAAGAATAAAGTGTTGTTATAGTTTTGTAGATTTATATGATAAAACTATCATATATAATGTTGTGGCGGGTAGCGCAGTGTAGAACTATGATACACAGAGAATTATCTCTGGAGAGAAATTTTAAGTGAAATTGAAAATTAGAATGACGTAACATAACTCATAAAATACAAGTGAAAGGGCTAAATCAATACTTATTTCTAAATGAAGAGTTCAAAAATTCGTACTAATAAATGACATGTTTATATCCCCGTGACTTGCTAATTTCTTACCTATTTACCCGTGCTGTAGTAAATGTTTACGTCATTTGCCCGCCGTATGGCCAGCCCTTATTAATTTCTGCCTTACGTTTGATTCTGTGGTCATTCCTCAGGATGGTTGCTGTGGAGGAAATTATGGGCGACAACGAGCCCAATGAAGTCTTCAACTCAAGGGAAGAACGAACAATAGTATATCAATGTGAGAAAATCCCTTCAATTGATCCCTAATGGATTTTGTAAACTGATGACAGAACGATGTAGAAATAAGAAGACTCTTGCTGATAACAGCAAATTGCAGTGATGACTTGCAGTAAAACATCAAAAGTTGACTGATTTTTGTTATGCAAAATACCCTTCTTCTCCTCATCCAGGACCTCGATTACATCCATGAGTTTTCAGTGCATAGATTGCTTTTCTTTCTCCTTAATATTGATCTCCTGATATTTAGGTTTTCGGATTTTTCATGGTTTCTAGCAGAATGTTTCTACATTTTTCTTACCATGTGAATAACAGCTTTTCTTCTTGGCGTGGGTGGCTAACGGGTAGCAGGTATAGATGGAAAATCTCATAGTTCAGTGGGTCAAAGTTTGAATCAAACTAACACAAACTGGTGGATAGGATAAGCCAGAGCCATAATGTGACCCTTCTGGATAAGCTTAATCTTCCTTGTTCAAGTTATTTACTCGAATAAGCACCATAGCGCTTCTTAGATTTTTCATGCCTTAAATGTATTGGGTATTCGAGGGTGGCGATTATCTTTTTATTTTGACAATTGGATGTAAGAAAGAATAATTATTGTTTCAACTACGAAATTATTGTTATTTTCCACTCAACGTCTTCTTAACGTCTTTGGATTTTGATTATAATATCGAGGCTGTAACACTTATTTGGGGGAGGTGCTTATTACAGCGGTTACCACTAATGGTGGAGTGGACGTCAATCAACCGTTACCATGGTTTTCACGCGTTGGCCAAGAGAAGATTCTTTCCCCGTTTCTCGAGCACTCGGAGGAAAATGTCGGCGTTTAAGCCGACTCTGCTTCTTGTCAAGATTACGTAGATTACGAATTGAGTGTTTGTCGGAAAAAAGTCAAATTGTCGACGTATTTAAACATTGTAAGTTACAACACATAAGCTTTCTCAATAGAGGAGTTCAAACTCATAGTTGCATCATGGGTAATCAAAGCAAAATGGCGGGAAACTAGAAGATTTGTATTAGAATTCAAAGCAATCTATTTCTTCCTGAATTCATGTATTTGATGCTTTCTCGTTAAAAAGAGTAACTCACGAGTTCAAAGAAACAATACGCTCAATCTGGAGTGCAAAGAAGTCCGTGATCAGTTTTTAGAAAACCTTGGTTTTCCCATACATTTTCTGTAATTCGACAGTATCATAATTACAGAAAATGTATGGAAAATTTGAGGTTTCCTAAAAACTGATCACGGACTTCTTTGCACTCCAGATTTGTTGTATTGTTTCTTTGAACTCGTAAGTTACCCAAAGCAACAAATATGATTCAGGGAGAATTAGCTTGCTTTGAATTCTACTACAAATCTTTTAATTTCCCGACATCTTGCCCTGATTACCCATAATGCAACTATAACCGTGAACTCCTCTATACACTCGTCTGAGTGCTTGCTAGTTCAGGATTCTATTCGATACCGTGAAGAATGATAAGTAGATCTACAGGTTAGAAAATTCATTTTCGAAAACAGCGTACGTTCAGAGGGAACCTTTGTCCCTTGTCGGTGATATCTTTCGTTTCTTTGAATTTATGCTCCTTGGCAATTCGTCCACGGCTCCCGTGTTTTCATACAATCAAATAAATAAACAACCTGAAAACCTTTACGTTAACTATAGAATGTATTTCGACTATTTCACTCAGCTCGCCGTCGGGGTCTGATAAGTCTTCGCCCTTCATTCAGCGACGAGGGAACCCTCTCTGTCAGAGCACGTGAGAAGATCATGGAAACCGTTGATTGACGTCCACGAAGGTTCCACTGGTTCGTTACAAATTTCGCCGAGTGGCTCTGGGTACGGGAATGGTTTCAACAGAGAGAAAAAACCATTCGAGGGCGCGTGTTAGTGGTAACCGCTGTAAGTTTTTTGGTCCCAAGTGTGGCGCTTATTCGAGTGAATAGGCAGGAGTTCATGCTCATAGTTGCATCAGGGCAAGATGGCGGGAATTTCAAAGATATGTATTGGAATTCAAAGCCAGCTAATTCTTCCTGAATTCACATACTTGATACTTTCTCTTTGAAAAGAGTAACTTGGAGAAGTCCGTGATCGGTTTTTTAGAAAACCTTCATTATTCCATACATTTTCTGCAATTTTGATAATGTCGAATTACAGAAAATGTATATATGGGAATATCAGGGTTTTCTAAAAACTGATCACGGACTTCGTTGCACTCCAGGTTTAAGGTATAGTTTCTTTTAAATCCCAAGTTACTCTTGTCAAAGAGAAAGCATCAAATATATGAATTCAAGAAGAGTTAGCTGGGTTTGAATTCCAATACAAATCTTTAAATTTACCGCCATCTTGCCGTGATTACCTATGATGCAACTATTAGTGTGAACTCCTCTATACGGTAGTCTGTTTATTACGTTCGACGTTACGCAAGCTAAACTGAACGCGAGAAGCCTGAGCACAAGCATTTAGCACAGAGAATCTCGATTTTCAGGTTGGTTCTGCTACCGGAAATACTTCATATAAAAGCATCAGAATGCGCCCAAATACATTTTCTTCCACGTGCAGCTTTGCTCGTTTTCTATCAATCAATCTATCAATAAAGTTTACTTATCCACGGTAGTAATTAAAGCTGAAAAGCTTATGAGGCCGTGCCAAAAAAAAAAAACAAAGAAGAAGTATAAAACTACTATTATTATCATTGTACAGTAACTAATTTTTTTACCTGTTAAAATGTTATAAGTAATTACATCACAAATTCTGAGTACATTTTCCGTCTGCGCTGTTCATCTTCTTTGTAAGTCAGCTGCTCGTCAGGTCTGTTGTTCTCGGTAAAATTAAACTCAATCCTTTTTGAAGTAAATGCAATGTTTTTTGAAAATTTCCTACGCTTAATACAACTAACCACCTGCTACATTACTTGATGTGCCAGTTTCGAATTTTATTTAAACTCATCCTTGGGTCCAAGGGAAGAATAATTCATTTCTTTTGTTTTATTTCCTTTAGTCTTAGAGCCAAGCATCTTCAAAGAGACACCCTCCACCAACCTCAATTCCCATGACCAATGTTCGAACGCATTTATTAATCCCTAATTACTTCTAGTATTATTAAACTAGTGAAAAGCAAAGGTTACAGAGTGCAGCAGGCGACAACTATCGGAGGTCAAAATGCTTTTGCTCCATCGCTGTGCTTCGCGTAAGTTTCACGTGACAGAAGGTCCAAATGCGCGTGATCAAATTGCGTTCTGAGCGTTCCATATATTCTTAGCGGAAGTCCAAACGAAAGCCATTCTTGTCCCCAGAGCCCGTCGTTTCTTGGTCAATGGTTCGTTACAAATTAAGCCGAGTGGCTCTGGGGACGAGAATGAACGAATGCTAGGTATATATATGCGACGCATGCGTAATAACAACCTGGAGATTAGGATTGCGGGCTCCTCTTGTCGCCCGCAATAATTGCTTTGTTTCACCAGAAGCCTATTTCCCTGAGGGAGAGGTCATTAATCTATTGGGGGGAGGGCCGGTATTATCTCAAAAGTGAGGGCCAAAAAATGTTAGCCCCTCTCAGGTTAGCAGCCCAAAAATCCTGCCCCTTCCAAAAATGTGTGCCCAAAAAATTGTAACCCTCCCCTAATAACATTTTGAGTATTCGAATGTTGCATCGCGAGAATCCATATCAGCGTAACTTCGAGACAATTATTTCATTGGAATAAAAAAGTGTTACTATTTACAATATTTTCGAGGGTAGAAGCGGAATCTTTTAAATCTTGATATTCATGATTTCTGTCGTTTTTTACCTCAATGATTCATGATTTTCTTCCAGATTCATGATTCACGAAGACTTTTGATCACCTATTCATTTAATGATGTTTTCATTGGCTACCTAAGGTACGGTAAAACGGGCAACAAAAAGCGCGCAATTTTTTTTTTGCAACATGGCTGCAAGAAGAGTTGAATAGTGATGTCGCTCGTTTTACCACCCACGAAAACAAACCTTGCAATTTTATTTCTTGCAAGACAGGGTCGAACATGGGTGGTAAAACGCACAACATCGCTATTCAACTTGTTTTGTAGCAATGTTGCAAAACAAGTTGCACTTTTTTGTTGCCCGTTTTACTGCAGCTTTAGTCTTGTTTTTTATAGTTTCTTGGGTGTTCAAACTTCTGTTTTCATTCAGATTATGTAGATTTTGGACCACTGTTTCTCGGTATCATCATTCATTTTGTCCAGGTATGGAGTTTTTTGTAACTGAATCGAAAGTGAACATTAAGCACTGGTGTCACTGGAGAAACAAGTGTACTGTCAGCCCCGAATGCACGAATTATATACTCCCCCGGAAAATTGAAAATTGGACTCTCGGAAACGACATATCCTGCATTCCCTGGATCGAACGTAATTAATTCATACGTCTATTTTGTTGAACTTTCAGTTCTCAGTCTCGTTATTCATAATTCCCGTGCGCTGTTTTCAAAGCCATTTCAAAGTCAAGCAAATTGCAAGCTATTCCTCGTGAAGTCACTCCTAAACTCCAGCCAATCAGAGTGCTTTTTAACCGCGCGATTCAGTTCTGTTAACATTACTTGCACGGGCATCGTATCTCAAGCAGTGCTTAATATTCAGTAACACAAAACCCATTAGCACGCGCACATCGTCCAAAGGCGCCCAGAAAATTGTAACCCTCCCCTAAATGCGGGCTCAGAAAATTTTAGCCCTCCCCAAATGGGCGTCCAAAAAATCGCAGCCCTCCCCGCCACAATAGTTAATGACCACTCCCTGATTTTGTACAGATTGATAAACTTTGTCAAAATTATCGATAACCTCAAAAGTTAGGAATAAAGACAAAAGTGAATTTTCAAAACCAAAACTTAAAAATTTGTTAAGCCTCTTATCGCCTCTAGCAAAGAACCAAAGGCTAGAAGCATTTCCTCTCCTTACATTATTCAAACAAACTGTACAACAACAAACGTTTTTATTTAACTCAAAGACAACCCAACACAAACATTTATGGTGTTCTTCAAGTTTATTCTTGGTAAAAACACTGACATTAAATAATTATCATTGACTAACATGGATGCAGAACCAGCTTCCTTTACAATATATACCACACAACATGGCTAAGAAAGAAAAGAATGTATTAAGCACCTTTTTTTCCATTTTATGAACATCTTTAGGTGAACTATCACATTATTGCTCAAGAGAAGCAATGAATGAAGAATATTTTAAAGCTTTTGATTAAACTTCGGGATAAATAGAAAAAAAAACTGATTAGGTAGCCCCTTTAAACATCGTAGCCTCCCACACAGACATTCTAAGGGGTTCATGAGGCAGTTCTGGTTTGTGGGGCAGGAACGTGTGACAAACCCCTAAGAATGTCTGCATGGGAGAGTAGGAACATCGCAACTTTCCACAGCCTGACTCCACTCATACTCATATTACAAGGAGAAGTTAGGTGCTGATCAGTAAAATGACTTAGTGGTTCATTAATCTGGCTACTAAAAGTTTGATTCAATTGCTTGCAATGATCTAGGAAAATCACTGTTTCAAAATGCCTTTTGTCACTTGTTTGAGAATACAGAAAAGCCTTAAAACTAAGCTGCATATTTTATGGTGGCGACAATTATAGTGAATTCATTATTTACGTAACAGAGTATGGCAATATTTGGGTTGCAATTTTAAATAAGCTAATGCACATGTGAGGTGCATGGGTCCATGTACTTAATTAACACCCTCATAACAGACATTAACATCCTCCTAATGGTAACAAAACAAATACTAAAATCTTACTCACACACAGCATGTGCTTCCAACTGTTAGGTTTTCCATACGTATAGCTGCAATGCAGTACATTGTTTTTACCAAATTTCTCCTGGGGGACTTACTCTTGAAACATTTGCTGAATAGGCCACTTACGAGTTCCCCCAGGCCTCTGTATCAAAACAAGGTTTAGTGCTCAGCCTTTGATATGGAAATGATTTTTCATTCTTATGCAAAGAAAACTCAATTCTACAAGAAAGGTTGTGCACTTGGCCTCATTTTGAAAGTGAGGGTTTTTGGAACTCGGACGTGGCCTATTGTTTTTTTAAGCACAGGGGTGTCTATACTATTTTACTGATTTTGGTTGTCTCCAAGACCAACAATAGGGGCATTACAATCCAACAATGGCGACACCAATGACAATGTTACTGCAAATAGACTTCGGGTCCTTTGAAACATTTTTGCCCTTATACTAAGTCACCCAGTTACCTGAAAGTACAGAGGTTATGTTCGAACTGGAGAGGGGACCCCATCTGAGTTCAGAAAGGGCAACAGTAAAATTTATTGCCTTGCTGTTCCTGTTCTAAAAATTTAGTCATTTCATGTCACAGCTGTGCAGGGATGGCAAAGAAGTGTACAAAAAAGTGTGACGCATGTGCAGAGTTGTTGTTTTGCTTATAAAACGTATTTGTGTTTTAGATGTTCCCGTTGCTGTCGCCATCGTAGTTTCGTAAGGTCTCTAATAATAGATAACCAGACAGACTCCCTCCTATTTAGTAGACACTTTTGTAGCTTAGACACCCAGCTCTTCAAGGTGCTACAGTCACAAGTGTCTTTGTCAGGGGTGGAGCCGGGAGGAGAGGTGTGGAAGTTGACTAAAAAAACTAAAATTAATTTACTTTAAATTTCATTGACAAAACTGGTCTTGTTATCTCATGCATGCAGTCAAATATATGAATCATGCTTTACAATAACAAAAAGTTCATGATTACTCTGTTAGTTACATGGTAACTGTATGCATAATATATGTTACAAATAGTAAAAATCTTCATACTACCTTGAATCAGACACCATATTTATATTATTTACTATATAAACAGTTACTCTGAGAACGTTTATGGTCTTGTATGTCTGTTTAAAATCAATTACTGTAAAATGAAGGTGAATTTCAACCTAAGAGCGTCAAATTGTATTTATATACTGTATGCTGAAATTACCTATTATAAACTTTATATTCTAAACTATGTATGTTTAGCTGTTAAATAAGCTTAAAACCAACTACCACCATTTAAGTCAATTAATATAATAATTATTAGTAAAATGGCTTCTCTAGGAACCCCTTAGAAGATATGAATGAAAATTTATTGCTTCTTTCTACACATGAATGTGACCTTGAAGGACTTGCACCTGAAATGTTCATCAAAGTTTTGAGTGTCAAAGAACATTGTTATAGTTTACTTAGATCACAAAGATAAAAGTTAACAATAATTCACTTGGCCCATCTTTCTTAACCACAAAAATTAGATACTATAACTACTTGAATAGAAGTAGAATATCCACATGCAGGATAATTGTCAACTTAAAAACCAAACAAAACCACCAAATCTAGACTTAAATAACACAAATACCAATTTTAAAATTAATAAACACAAAATAAGACATAACTTTGCTTGATTGAGATGTAATTATTCTACCTTAACACTTTGTCATGCATGGGTTAAAAAAAACTCCACTTGTAACCTGCCTACACACAGCTCTGAGTATGAGACATTTTGATTATAATATTATTTTAACTTTGTTTCTGATGTAGTTGCATTTATCTGCTCTGAATGTTTGGAGCATATACTTGGCAACGTTAGTTGTTTAATGAGGTTAGACATTTCAGATATTGAAAAGCATTTTAAACTGAACACAGCCTTTATCCCCCTTTAAAGCAGCAAAAGAAATTGATGATAAAACTGCACTGTAATTCTGCAAGGTGACTCCATGTTGTTTCTTGTGGGCATATGTACTAGAGGTTCATGTAGGATGTATCTTTCACAGGAAATTTATATTCAGACATATTTTAGGTTCAAAATTAGGCTACCCAGCAGACTTTGTTGTCACTACAAAATGCTTCAAATACAATGTTACAAAGAACCGATCATTTTTGCCCAATGCACCCCATGTAATCAGTATCTGATATGACATTTTAGAAGTCACAAGTGCTTTTAAAAATTTGTTCAAGCTGGGAGAAATATGCTCGCAAAACATAATCTTGAACCTTGTGGTTAACATTGAGAAAAAAACTGAGAAGAGAGGTCATATACGGTACAAATGAAGTGAATTTCTAAATAAAAGAACTTTGCCTTGATATATTTGCACGGTTCAAACCATTGAGATGTACAAGGCATTGTGTCAACTAAATTTCGGTGCTCCAGGGACAATGGCCGGGAAACAATTTCATATACAATATTCATTCGCTGACGGCCGTTAACACCACTCTCAATTGAGGCTGGTTCATTTATGTCCTTGACAGAGAAAATCAGTCCCACTTGTAAAGTAAAATAAATAATGAATGCCGTGTTCGTCTGGCAATAAATACGTCAAAACTGATCGCGCAAGAACGGTGGTTGTGTACATAAACAAAACCTATGGAACGATTGTGTGAGCTGGACTGTTACTCAACGTTTGCACAGAAATTTGGGGAGTCGAATTTACTCGAAACGTAAGACACACCTTGTTTTGAAAAGGCGTGTGAAATCGCAGGCATAATTTGAATAGTCGAAGAAAAACCAAGCGAACGAATAACCGAGCGAAGAAAGCACGGCAAAAATTGTTAATCTTCTAAGCAATTAAAAATGCTTTGAATTGTGAAACACCGCTTAGAAACGGCTAACAATAAAAAACACGAGTACATTATTAGGCTCGAACAAAAGACAACTCGATGACGTGAGGAACATTGGGCAAAACATAATCAAGGTATTCTGTACAGACAATTGATCATGTCTGAAATTTGCAGTCCATTTATGTAATTGTGCAACATGTGAGTACACAATGGAAGTATAATCGCACGTGTACAAAATCTAAAGTTCGAGGACAAAACCAAGACAATCGGAAAATACGAATTGCGTACAACGCCAGCAGTGGCCAACTCGAATACCATGTTACAAATTTTAAAAAGTAAATAAATAAACAAAAATTTAGACGCGCTAGTTTTAGACATGCTGTATATAGCCTACCAGGACTTCTAAGGTAGAAGTTATTGTACTCCCCAATTAAATACGGCAACCTTCAGCGGTTTTCACTTCAATACTCTGCGAACGATCTGCAGTTGAACGTTCAGCTTGTGTCTCTGCGGTTTCTGAGACAGCTACGGTTAAAGCGGAACTGTTTTGCTCATCGCGTTGGCTTTCATTGTTCTTGGGTTGTTGTGATGAGCCATCCGGGTTAGCGGCGGCCACAAGTCCAGCAGCAGTGATAGTCGCCAAATTACTGCCCACAGAGCCAGCTATGGAGGCAGGGATGGTGATAGTAGTTAGAGCTGCAGTTTCGGAACTTTTCTCTGATGTATTGTTCGTGTTTTCAGCGGCGTTAATCAAATTATTGACACCGCTCGAAACAATAATTGGAGCACCCGCGTACTGGGTGAGGGGGATGGCATAACTTGGAGTGGGAAATGTTGTTGCCACAGTACTTCTCACCGCCTGTACTGCTACAGTAGCTGCTGACTGGATGGATGTAGGGTTCGTTACAGTCGTAGTAACAAAAGTCGGTCGTAAAATCATACTACCTCCCGGGATAGGAGTCGTTGGTACATAGCCCACGCTCCCGATTGGGGCGTAAGTTACAGTGCCAGCGGTATTCACCGCTTGAACTGGCTGTATTCCTTGCTGAAAAACTTGAGCTACTTGGGAATTTTGCGGTAACACTGCTTGTGGAAACGTGCCGTTCTGGGTAGCGATTGTTGCCGTCCCATTCATTGCAATCGGAGTTTGCGCTTGACCGCTTGTAGCCCAGCCCGGAGTCACAGCCACTCGTGCCTGAACGTACGGTCGTTTCATCGATTTTTGCCTTCTTCTCGGCCGATATTTATAGTCGGGGAATTCCTCTTTGTGCCTTTTATCTAATCTCGCCGCTTCGTCAACGTAGGGTTGTTTTTCAGCCGCAGGAAGCATTCGCCATAGTTTTCCCAGCATTTTACTCAGCTCAGCGTTGTGTACATGAGGATACTGCTCGGCTAGTTTTCTCCTCGCAGATTGTGCCCAAACCATGAATGAATTCATCGGCCGTTTAACGTGATTCTCCTTTTTCGGCAGTTGCACTTCGGAGTAGGGTCCAGGCATAATTTGTGTCTTCAATGGCAAACCAACGAGCTTCAAAGTTGAACCATCGATTTGAGTATTAGAGACTACCAAACTGTTCTCCGTTGCTGTGTTATTTTCTGTTGCGTTTGTCGTCGCATTTAGCGTGTTGGCGTCGACAAAGGTCGGCGCCGTCGTCGTAATTTTCCAGTTAAAGTTCTGATCACTCGTGTTGATCTGTTCTACTTTTTCAATTTTCACTTCACCGAGTTCAGGCCCGTTAGAGATCGCGTTATTCACTCCTGTCGCTACCGCAGCCATTGTCGAGTTTGATCACAACTTCAATATCAGTGGTAGAGAAATGACATCTCTTCTTATCACGTGACGAATAGGAAACACGTGATAAGGCGGAAAACGCGCGAGTTTTACAAAATATGAGCTCCAATTTCGGACGAAAATCTTCAAATCTTAACAATCGTTGGTGGTTTAGGGACGGATTTTCAACACCAAAGTGAAAACAAATGGCAAAAATCCAAACTGTCTTTGAACAATGCCGAAGAGAACAATATCTGTTTTCCTTTAGGTTATTCACTGTGTGGGCCGCATTGTTCTCTAGTAAGCCAATAGAATGCGAGGAATTGAAAGCACGCCGAATGGCGGAAGTGTCAAACAAAGGTTGCCTGCGTCTACCATTGTTATCGCAGACGAGGGCCACACATTTGATCTCAATTATGCAGGGCCGGTTGTCAAGGCAAATAATTGAACAAAGCCCTATTGTAATTCAATATTCAATGATTGGCGGACGTTGAACAAAGAACGGGATAAATATTGCTTGTGTGAAAATCGAAAGAAATCGCTTTTAAGAAGACATTTTGACTTTTTTTCCTGTTGCTGTCGACTGAAAAATGCCCGAAAAAAGGAGAACACGCGTTTGTTTTGCAAAAGATTTTCTATGGTAATTGGTTCAGTGGCATGGCAAATTTCCCGTGCAGGCAGATGTTCTACCACCCAAGATCAAATAAGGACAGATGAAAAACAGCTTGCTAATGAGCAGAATTTTTTCCAACTTCAAGCACGAAATTTTGGTAATGGCTTGTACTTTCTACTAATGTGACAACAATGAGATGCGGATAATATGTATTTTTTATATGGTGGACATAACGCTACATATCAACATTTCTAAATTGTAGGAACTATATATTTTGTGGGTGATTTCCATACTTTTATCTACACAATGGGATATCTACCACAAAAACACAAGGCAACAATGATCGAAATTTGCATTTGGTTGCTGCTCCGTTAGAAAAGCAGGTGAAATTGAACTTCAGAGGATAAAAATATATTTTCATATTGCGGTTTTCTTGTAACTGAACTTGCTTTACTGTTTTTCACGTCCGGCAACATCGTGTTCCACCTTTTAATACTGTTTTTCCTCTTCCGTTTCGCGTTAGGGTTGCGGGTAGTGTTAACCAAATTCTCATTATCAACAAGGGTTTTGTTTGCTCAAGACTGGACTAGTAAGCTGCTGCTTTAAATTCGACGTATAAAAAGGTCCTTGTAAGACTTCATGTCTAAAGTATCATTTTCAATGAAGTAAATAGCAGGGAGAGACAATGATCAGGGCCGACGTCAATTTTCGGAAAATATCAGTTCGGAGGACGATTTGAGATTTTCGGAACATGTTTTGTAAAATTTTTTGCTTGCCTACCTCTCCTAGGATTTTCGCACATCTAAAAAAAGGTATGATTGCCAATTTTTAACGGATTTTTACCCTAAAAAGTGCACCTAGAATTTTCGGGAGTCTTTTTGTTGGCTGAAACTTTCGGAAAGGTCAGTTTTGATCGCTATAATTTTCGGATCACTAGACTTTCAGCTAGGAAATCCGAACAGATGAAAAATTTTTAGGGTTAAAAATATACCTATATCTATCGTTTAAATACTAAAATACGTTAACAATGCTATGTTTAAGTGGTTTTGAACTATATTCTCGTTGGGGTGCCCCTATGATACAACTAAAGTACTTTTTTTCTCAGGAAAATGTGTAAAAATATAATAATGCAGAAAGCGTACGCGAGGCGTATTTGCTTCAGCTGTTTTCATTCTGACCAAAAAAAATGAGCATTTATGAGGCGATCAAAGGCGTACAATTATTACTGATTTTACGATTACAAATGTTACTTTCATTGACAAATATACCGGGTTGAGTTCGAGTCAAGATCACAGCCATCCCACTGATCTCAAAACGGCTTGTCGGTTACGTAACAATCGCACAGGGCCCGCGCGCGCAGGGGGAGAGGCTAGGGAGTTTAGGGGGAGCGGTCCCAACACTTTTTGAAAAATAAATAAATAAAAGTAAGTACAGTGGGACCTCGATATATGTCCGTTATAACGAGGTTCGTTAACTTATATCGAGATTCTTTTTGGTACTGCCATACGTAAGTAAAATTGAAGTTGCCGTGAGCAAATTGTGGGCCACCTTACCGAAGCGTAGCGCAACAATGTTGGATCCGTTTGCACAGCTCTTCCAAACTGTTGGGCCCACGCAAGCTCATTACGCATGGATTACAAAGACTTATTCGTTGTATTCTTCCCATGATGCACTGCAGGTCTCAAACTTGTTGGGAGTTGTTGCATCCGTTTGCACACCACTGCCAACACGCACGCAACAACTCCCAACATTGTTGGCGCAACAATTTTGGGAGTTGTTGCGCCCGTTTGCACGCGGCCTAAGTGTTCCAAATTTGGTTCCTTGATCAATTTTAATATCCTCAACATCAGAGCTTGAATCGTCACAGATCAGTTTTGTTGCATCAGACTTATCCAGTGGTGTCAATTTTTAACTTGACAGGGAGGGGAGGGGGGATAAAGAAAAGAGAAGATGCATGGCGAGAGGGGTTGGGAGGCGATTAATCAAGGGACGGTTATTATTTGAGGTAATACGGTATATTTTACTATTACTGGGGTTAAAAATAGTTCGTTATACCGAGCAGCTGCCGAGGACTTCGTTATATTGTTATATGGAGGTTCGTTATATCGAGGTCCCATTTATCAAAAGATAGAAGATCCGAAAAAGGATCATCATTTTACCATGACAACGGCATGTCCTCGTGCTCCTCGTGGGAAACTGATCCTCACGGCGAAGACAAGCAGAAAAAGCAAAATAAGCTACGTATGAATATACGTGCGTGGAAGTAGCGGGCAAGAGAAAAAACAGGCGCGCAAGAAGGAGACTCTCTTTCGCCCACTACTTCCAAGCGCCTGCGACTCAGCGACAGTAATTCCATACTGATGATGTAAAATCTGTCCGGAATCCGGTCAGAAGCGCTGATTGGTCGATGAAGTAGTTACATTCTTTTAGCTGTTACTTACGAATGACAGACAAAAGACCACAAAGGTCAAATGTAAACGCGATGAATCTCTAACAAAACAGTCATTGTTTGTAAACATTGATTTGCGTCATCATTAGGCCACTTGCACTAAGATGTCACGTGACCAATGCTTCCTTTAAATAATGAGTTGGAATCTTGCTGATGCCAAAAATCGACAGAGCAAATAAGAATTATCTTACACTCGAAATTTGAGAGGAAACGCATTTAAGGGAGTTATTTTACGGCTCTTTGATTTTTCAGCAAAGTAGTATGATTTGTATTGGCCGCCATGTTGACCAAGGTGTGATATTTTCGCCTTTAGTGAGGGCCTGTACATGGGGGTGGGGTGAAGGACCCCAGGTAGGTGAGGTAACCCGCTTAGGTGGGGTAACCGGCCTGTCCCTATAATCTCTCATTTTAATGTGATCAAGTTTACATGATAAGTGGGGTGACCCGCCCCATGTTACCTCAACTATCTGGGGCTCCCCACCTCCATGTAAACAGGCCCTAAGGCAGTAGCTCGGCTATTTCTTCTCCACAAAACGTGCGACATTTTTCGCTATTTTTCCCAGCTGAGCTGCAGCGCCTTCTGCCGTTCCTTTTTCGGAACAATTATCCGTAAAAGTGTCTAATCTCTTGAAAATATCGACAAACATCTTCAAAGTTTGGTCAACGGTAGTTGGTTATGAAGAATTAATTGGCCGGTAGTTTTAAGCAAATCCAAAAACGGGCAAATGTTTTGAATGAATATTAAAACAAGTGAGTAAGGTATACTTTCACATATAGCATTACTAAACAGACCTTATTTATACTAACAAGCACAAAAATAAAGTCTAGAGATTATTAAACTCCTAAGTTATTAAATTCATATGCACCCGAGTTTCATTACATTTTTTTTACTTGAACTCCTTTAAGTGCAGTACGATTCAACTGAGTTTTCGAGTGGGTTCAAGTGATAGAAAAATTTTGTAATTGCTAGCAAATAATTCTTGGGTTTTTTTAACGAGGAAGGGGATGGGAAGAATCTAACAGAGTTTATGAACTCCTAAATTCTTCACAATCCAGTTACGATTAAATCTTCCAGGCTAACCAAATTGTAGTTTAAACGAATGGGTGTATCTCTTAAGTAACCGTAAATCCGCCGCAAAATTTAGACGCGAACAAGGGCCCTTCATGTGCGAAAAAAATGCATATAATATATCATGTAAATGGTTAGAATTTTCTAGCTTGTGGGCGGCATTCCGGACTCCGGCGGCATGAATCCGCCGCCAGGAGCGGATTGGTACAAATTCAGCGGGGTAGTTCCATCAGTGATCAGCACATTCTGTATCCCCAGTCCCTTGAGAAGGCCAGCCTGTCGGGGGAGGAATGGTATCAGTCATATAAGTAACAAAGAAATATATTACTGTAGAAACTTTATTACTTCCTGCTTATCGAGGAAGATCAGTTGTCGTACCAAGATTCTGGCTTAGCCGGATTTAACCCCCCCCCCCCCCCCTCCCCCGAACTTGCTCGAGACCCAAATCGAAAGGAGTGTGGGGGAGACAAATTTCATCGTTAGCCTGTCAACGTACATTCTTAACTCGCTCAACTTGACAAAGTCCACAGTCGTGTTCAAGAGTCTTTTTGAACAGCTACAAGTTTATCCTGAGATAAAAAGTTTCAGAAAAGCAGAGAGGCCTCCATTATCACTATCTGTTCAAAAAACCCTAATGATGACTGTACTTAAAGCCCAAAAAGACACCAAAAAGTTACACCTCTCAACGTATTTGTATTTTGTTGTAATTTGTTTACCCACGAAGTAGTTAGGAGTTCTTAACAACTCGTTTAAACATGCCCGTCCGTTTCAGACCGAACTGGAATTTTTAGAAGTGTTGGTTTTTGAGGAGAGGGGAAAACCGGAGAGCCCGGAGAAAAACCACTCGGAGCAAAGGAGAGAACCAACAACAAACTCAACCCACATATGAAGTCCACGAAGGATTCGAACCCGGGCCACATTGGTGGGAGACGAGTGCTAAGGGTTCGTGTCTATTCTCTTAAACTCTGGGAGCAGAGATCAAGAAAGGTCTTACCTGCGACTCGGGAGCAGAACGAGCAATTTTGCTGATAGTCTTTGCGCCAACAGCTTTGACCATTGCCGCAAATTTATTTGCCTATGATAAGAAAACAACATTTAAACCGCCGCTTTCACCCATCTACTCTTCCAAGAGACAAAGGGGAAAGTTTATTGACGAAGAATCTGGTATCTTTTATATCGAGTTACAAGTACTGATATAAATTGGTATCCCACGTATTTTTTTCAATGCAAATTTACTAGCGACCTTACGCTAGCCTATTCTTGAGGGATAGGAAAATGCGAGAGCGAGAAAAACAGCAGCGAGGCTGTTTGTCTTTCGCGCGGGTGTTCTGCGATGCCTCGGGAATCTGAAACAGGCTACCTCAGTTGAGCTTTTCAGTTTATTATATTTTATTCTATTAGATGGGCCAGAAGGGAACAAAACAAGTAGAGAAAAGCCATAACTAGAATAAAAAGCTGAGCTTTCCCGAAAACATTCTCAGGTAACATGGAACAATCCATCTCGATTTGTAAAAACTCTGTTCACAGTGGTTAGACACTTTGTGCTTCATGTTAGAAGAGGCAATGCAATAAATTCTGTACACTAAACTTAGCAGATTGCTTCAAACCTCAATTTCCGCTAATTCCTTGGCCTTCTGTAATTCCAGTTCATTGAGTTGTTTTTGATGTTCAAGTTCACCGTGTTTCTCCTATAAATCGACAAACGGAAGCATCATTACTAGACGAGCTAAAATCAAATTAGTAAAAACACTTTCAAGTGAAAGTTCATCTAGGAAATCAAACTGACCTGGGAATGGATATGCTTTAGGTTGTTATACCGACCAACTCACCATTTCTTGAGATTGTAATTCGGCGTTCAACTCTATCTCGGCAGCTTCCGCGTTCAGTTTGGCAACTAAAAGCGCAAACATTTTAGAAATAAGTACCAGCTATATTGACCTGGTTTGGCAGCCTCGCTCAAGAGAACCGCAATTGATCTAACTTCTTAACCCAGTATGAAGGCATCCTATGATCATAGTAAAAACAAAAATAAGAGCACTCGCCCTATCTGTATCGAAAACATTTAAAATGTCAGCAAAACCACAGCAACAAACCAATGAGTGGTGCCGGAACTCCCAGTTGTTGACCTGGATCACCAGTACAATTAAACTTATAAAAATATAAAACGGCAAACTGATCCTTACGGCAAGGCGATGAAGAAGTAAACAAAAGGATAAAACAAAAAATATATGTATTTAAACAAATTGCCTAACCTGTATTATTGCAATTAAAAGCGGGTAACAAGGTTCAAAGTTGTTGCAAACACAATTTCATACCTTCGATCGCACTTTCTCCTTCGATTAGTAACCGCTCGGCTTGAGCCTGTCGAAGTACACAGGTTTTGTTTTTAAGAAAACAAAGTAACAGAGTACAAGTTACTCCCTAATAATACGCAGATCTGGTAACGCTCATCGTAAGTGACAATCATGTACTGCATCGCGGGCGCTTTTGTATACTGTACACATAAAGGGGAGAAACATGCACTAAGCAAAAGAATACAGTTTAGCGGGGTTGCACTATTCTATAAAAATGTTCAGGGTTAAGCAATTTCCGGGTTTCATTTGTATTAATGAGCAGCTTTATATCAAGTTAAAATAAAAGCCTGTAAACAAACTGCTAAATGTGAAGAACATAGCTTTAAATAAAAACTTGAATCTAAGTTTAAACGCGAGCATTGGCTGCTGTCTAAGAGAGGGTACAAAAAATACCTAGTGCATAAGGATATCAATTATTTATCAACTGGCGCCGGATATCAAGAGTTCGAGGCAAACACTTTTATGAGATTGTCGGGCGCTTTTTTTTTCAAAGGTATATCTCCTTCTAAGCCAGAGACGCTCAGTGTACTCACAAAAAGATTGACTGCTAACAATGGAAGAAGAAAAAAACACTCTGACCTGTGCTTCAGCTTTCTTCTGTCCTGAAGATTCCACAGCAGCGGTGATAGCTCTTAGTTCAAATAAACTCACCCTCGCATTTTCAGCTTCCTTACAGATAAAAACAAAAGTTATATTTTACTGAAGATCTAGATTAATACTAACTTAAATATAGAGCAGCAAACTACCTGAACCAAGAGAATACGTAAGTAAAATAAAACATGCGAAAAAAAACATTGTACACAGAGACTACGAGCAGTCTCTCTTTTTTCTAAGTCCTTCGAGCGAAACGCGCGAGACAGGAAAATGACCACGTGCGTGATGAAAGGCGCAAGACAGGACAGGCGCTCGCGCGCGTGCACTCCCCTTACTAAATCTGAAGAAAAGAGAGACTGCTCGCAGTCGGCTATTGTACATATGTAATGATTGCGCGCCAATAGTTCAGAGGCTCTTCTCTTGTTCTTTTTCAACAAGAGAGAACCTGAGAAGTGTAAAACTCGGCCAACCAATATCAAATTATAAATGATAATAAATATAGGGCACGGCTGAGATAACAGCATCCTACAAATACAAAACATTTAACCCTCATATTACATAGATAAACCACGGGCTTCTTAGTGAACACAATTATAAGGCAGGCGCTATCTGGTCCAGACATGTGAAGGGAGTGTGACGTACATCGCCCGGAATTCTGGGACCGGTGGTGCTGCATGCCACTGCCTCTAAAAGACAGGAAGGGGAGCTTTATTGTGTCACTTCCGGCATGAATTATGGACTGGCTTGAATCAAGCAGATCCTTAGAAGAAAATCATAGGGTGTTCACTGAAGTAAGAGCTGGTGATAAACACGTTGCTGATCGGCTTCAGAATGTTTTTGATTATCAGGAAACGCAACTGACCTTCTCGTTCGTGAGTTTCTGTCTTTCTAACATTCCTTTGGCCATCTGTTCTGTTCTCTTCGCTTCGTGTTCTGCTGCTCGCTCAATAGATCTCGGATGAAAAAAGCACGTAAAGGAGATAGAACGCCTTACAATGCAGCACGCATTTACAATACCTGATTTAGCTACATTCAGCTGGTTTGGAAAGGGGAGGAACTTTGGCCTTATCAGCAGAAGAGAGGACCACTTTCTCTGATTTTTGTCCTCTTTTTAATATGCAATAATGCTCAGTTCAAGTGATTCATATTAAGAATGTGGTTCACGCCCAGCTTAGAAAATCGCGTACCGGAACTAAAATCGCTAGATTGGAGTTTAGTGAATCCAACAGATATAGCGGACTAACCAGTGTAATATGTCAATTAAGTCAGAGTTAATAGAAAGACCGTCGAGCGCGAGCAACGGCAAACCACAGACAGATATTATCATGAGAATGAGTTGGAAAAATGAAAAAATAACAAAAAATGAACTAGTTTAACAAGTAATTGTTATCGCAAGGAGACTATCCTTGGTCTATCTTTCTGTAGGGTAGGGTCATCTGGTTCTCAGATGATGAAAGAATTATTCAGTTCTGACCTCTTAAGTGCCAGATTTCGATGAGAATGCAACCTCCACTACAGGTTTTTTTTATGACAATTGACACCGCGAGAGACTAGGAACTGGCGATGCACAAAGCATTATGGGAAGAAGGATCCTTTTTCGAAAGGGCAGCAGAGGCTATGAAAAGTCAGGACCAATAAACGTATTCAAAGTTGCAGTGCTCATTAAATTTATAATAGTTTCTTACACACGCTATTTAGTATACAAGAAATGGCTTCCAAGGCTTCTCTGTATGTACACTACCTATACTTACTTGGTGGAAATTTCGATGGCCATCTGCACAGATTTACTGAGGCTTTCACTCATGTGCAGATCCACAGGCTCTATGCTCTGGATGTCAATATTAGTCACCACCTTACAAAACACATTCACCTTACGTTAAGACGACTCCCATACCTTGCGAAGTAATACTGTCAATACTAGTAAAAGTAATTTTAAAACGCCTATAGTCAATATTCACAAAAAAGCCTGGTTATTAAACAGAATTATTCATCATTCCGTACTTCGCATATTCGCGCTAAAAATTAAAGCAAAAATTTTTGACACCCTTTGGAAAACATATCACACCGTATCTCTTATCACTAAGTGCTCTTTTTATAACAAGAACGTAGTTTGTATTGGTAAAAAGAATTCTCTCTCTCAGATAGAAATGAGAACGTCCTTAGCAGTTAATAATGACCAGTACCCTTGTCCTTAGAGAGAGAATATAGTGAAGGCGTGGACAGAAAATGGACAAAAATGAAAAAAAACAAAATCCTCCAATTTTGTCAGTTCCTGGTTCAATTTTTCTTCGTCCTCTGAGGATCAGGTCCAAAGATTTGGAGGAAACAACAGAGATTTTTATGAACTCACAAGTTGGTTGGCATCAAATCGCAGTCTTTGTTTGATTTTTCCATCTTTATGCACACCAAAAACAGCTTTCCTGATCACGGATGTAGAATAGCGGTGAAATTCATCAAAAGGCACTTGTGCGACCATACCACGGATCCTGCTCGCTGAAGAGAGACCAGAACTTACATCAACTTAGACCAATTTCGATACATTAAAATTCATACTTGGCTGCGGGGCTTGGGGGAATAAAACAAAAGAAATCATCTTGAGGCTCAGTGATGAATAAAACATTTCTTTTGTTTTATCCCCCCAAGCCTCGGAGCCAAGTATGAACTTTAATATATCGAAATTGGTCTATTTGTTTTTTGTACTCCAGCACTCCACATAAAAGCTAATCTTCATTTCAGCCGAACTATGTATTGAAGATTAGTGAGACCCTCAGTGTCGGGTGAACAATGCTTCCCCAGTCACCTACGATGACACAAAACGGTTGTTGTTTTTCATTTGTTCGCGACTGTGTTTCAAGTTCAATTTTGGTTTTACCTGGTTTAAACGTGGTCCGGTGAGTTGATTTTATGGATGGCCGGCCTAAAAAACAATACACTCGCAGAGAACATGCTGGCTGGTTTCGATAGTTTGCTTTGAATGGATGGCGTGGTGTCTCTTGCCAAGATTCATCAGGGGCACCCATTCTCGCCAAGAGTCATCACTGATTCATATTTCTACGGTAAAACGAATATTGTGAAAGTACCTTTTTAACTCTACAAGGTATTTGAATTTTGCTGTTCTAGCCTTCCCTTAATCCCTTGAAATCCCCCCGTCAAGAAAGTTCTTCTGTCCTGGGAGCCTGGGGCGAGGTACGAGGCGACTGGGTACAAGAAAAAAATGGGATAATTTTGTACCAACACTTTTGCAGGCGTGTCCAATGTAATCTGGTACAGAAAAAATTGCTTGTTCAGAATCTTCATTTCCTCTTTCAACCTAAAAATAGGACATGAAATAACCATTATTCTTCCACTCCTATAGGAGTTCTTTCAAGACATTCTGAATCATTATTTTGCAGCGTGAACATTACCTTGATATCAAAAGACACCTTAAAATATTAGTCTGGTAAACAGAAAGACAGCAAATAGGTAATAGTAAACTATGAAGAGGATGATGAGATAACATGTTTCACAAACGACAAGAAACCTGATACAGTTTCAAGAAGCCATTGCTTGATGGCCAGTATACCTCAAAAAAGTTGTTCATTGCGATCTTTATCTTCAGTCGAGCGTGGTCACTCGTTTCTACCTGAAATACAATAGAAAAATAAAAACTATACTATTACATTATTAAGGGAATTATGAGGGGAACTTATCTCCGGGCCTGGAGAGCCACGTTATACATGTGCGCGATGTTCTTTTCCCTTCTTTCTTTTTCTTTTCAATGCCGAGATCATTCAAAACTCCAGGAACGATTCATTAATTGCACCTTCTTTTTAAAATTGAAGATTTGAATTTGCTGGCAGAATTTTCTTCTTGGCGGCAAATTAGGCCTTAACCGACCTCATTAACAGAGCTTTAAAACAGGAAAAGAGGAAAATGAATTAAAAGGAATATATCGTGTAAATGGCTTGAGAGAGTCGTCTATTTTAAACTCGAGCGTCCTTTCTGTCCTTCAGCTTCATAGTCACGAATTCATCTCCTCACCTCTATAATATCCGTGATAAAGTCCGGTCCAAGCATCAGGCATATTGTCTTTAAAGCATTTGGCCTTTTAGGCTTCCCAGCTATAAGAGATAAAACGAGTCAACAACGTCAAATTCATCTTCCGTCTACACAATATGGTTAAGGTCTGTAAACACAGAAAAACTTTTGTAGACGATACAATACTTCCCCATTTACAACTGTTCCAATGGGGTGCTGAGACTGTCTACAAAAATATCTCCTCATCATCTTTCATGTGAGGACGAAAGACGACGACGGGTAACTTTTTATGTGAAAAAATGCTCAAAATACTCACAGAAACAAACAAACGTCAGTTTGGCCAGTTCGATCAGGCTCTTGTGTTTGGGTTCTGTGCTGCCCTTGCGGGCTGTTTCGGTTTCATTTCCAATTCCTTTGACGCATTATTTTGGGACCAGCCATTTTTATTTTTTACACATCTCCACAATACACCTTGTTTGCCCCTCCAAAATTTTGCCTAAGGATTGTCCTAAAATCTCTTAGGATGAACATACTCAGGAGAAGTGAAAACAAAGGTTTGCGCCCGAAATGCACGTCAAACTGACGAAACAGTACAATCATAATGCAGAATTCATAAAAACGAACACAAATAACCAAGATAGAATCCTTTGGTGTAAGTATTTACATTATGATCACAAACTCACCAAATTTCCGAGTTAACCCAAGCTTCTTTTTCAAAGCGAGGCTAAGAGCGAAGCCATTGATGTGAAAATTAATTTTTATTCTCATGCAAATAGAACCCGCTTTTATAACAACGGTTTTGCACTTAGCCTTGTTTTGAAAAGTGAGAGCTTCTGGATCTCAGAAATGGCCTACTAGCCTCGTTTGAAAACGAGACAATTAGACATCGGTATACTTTATTTAAACACGGTTAAAACACCAGTATAAAACGATAATTGAAATCTACAGTATTGGTTTACGTGTTTGCCGTGTGGGTGCCCGTTGATGAATATAATTCGTTAATTCTTTGTTTAAAACCTTGTAAGGGTTAACGGCTTACGTAGTTCGGATGGCAGTCCATTCCAAAGGACAGCCCCGGAATTGAACCCAAGACTTTGCTTAAGAGAACAGAGAACATATCTTGCATGTAGGGGTGGGGGGCATTTGACTGTTAAGTGTTATGAGCATGCCAACTACCTTTTGTTTTGTTCGGCCAATCGAAACCCTATCCCATTCAAGCATGTCCAAAAGAGGACCCGCACTTACATCATACCTAGATTTGGTAATTACTCTTGCAGCGCGGTTTGGTGATTTTTGTAGTTTATCGTCCAAAGTTTGGCGGAGACCATCCCATACACTACAGCAGTACATAAAGTGAGGTTTAATTAAGACGTGATAGATTTTTGTAGCTGAATGTTTATTGATAAATGGTCTCACGCGCTTCAAGGCGCCAGTGCCTGAGGAGATTTTCTTCGAAATGTTATCGATATGCTTGGACCAGGATGATCGTAGAAAATATTTTATTATCGTCTTCAACTAAAGTTTGCAGTTGGTAATTTCATTATTATTAATGTTATGAGGATCAGAATTATTTTTAGTTTATCCGTCATGCAATTCCAGACTTTTCTAGAATTATCTTATAATCTGTAATATTCCAGAAATATCTGTAATGTGACTCAGCAGTTTCCGCAAATAGTAAATGTTGTAATACACTAAAATAGTAATGGAACGTTCTAGATGTTTAAAGAAAAAGTATAAAACTACGCAGGCTTCCAAGTATCAAGGTCTTGCTGTTGTGTGCCCGAGGGTTTTCCCTCGTGGCTAGTTGTGATTGAGCTTATCAGCTATGGATGCTATATTGTGAGGAAGCTATAATCAACTGCTATAACTATGGAGGAGCTATAACTTTGACATTGCTATATCAAGAGAAAAGAAAGTGACGATAGCAGAAAAGAGAAGATAAAGAGTTCATGATGAAGTTTCCCAGACAAGTTTGTGAACACAGAAAAGCCAATGAGTGGAAAGGATCCAGTGAAATTCAAGAAAGTCAAGCATTGATGTCTCAAGTCAGTTGAGTTGATAGTTGTTCCTGTATGGCCATGAAAGACAGTAAGCCTGCCTGCTTTACGAACTGCTTAACTTAATCTTTAACTTTAGTAACTATACCAGTGTATAATTTAATAAACAATAGTTAAAAAAGGTAACAGCTCGTTGTCACACTTTTGTTGCGTGCCTTTTATCGTACTCGGGAATTCTTTTTACTTTTGCCTTGTTCGCGGGCATCTCTTGGTATCTTGGTTATTCCGGTACGTAACAATTAAAAACACGAAGCAATAACCAAACAGACTTACCACTCAAGCTCAGCACATTGAAATTCTCATGTGGCCCAAGTACAACCTCAAAAAACACGACAGACAAAATTATTCTAAAGAAGTGCATTCTAGCCTGGTTATTGTTGTTGTCAAGAGGAAGAGGCGGGATGGAAAAAATTGCCGAGATTTTAAATCCCATCCAAAATCTTCCTCCGACCCGGCGTAATCAGCGCAAAATATGACACGTTTATAAAGTTTAATGAGCGAGAAAAGTCTGTGTTCGGAAAGTTGAGATGTTAACTGGTACTAATTTGCCCCAAAAGGCAGTAAAGTATGATTAGAAGTCTTCTCTGCGTGAATTGGATCACACATTACATCTTGACTGATAAGAATAGCAGTCGCACTTGTCCTCTGGCCTTTTTGGCAAAAGCACAGCACATTTACAGTCAGACAATTAATTCGTCAGAAATTCGTCAAACGAAAAGTTTTCGGGAATACATCATATTGACTTAAAATGATAGTATATGGTATTTTCATCTGTCCGGTCATCACGTCCGACGGCAGGTGGAATTTTGAACCATTATTAGATTCGGTCTTTCTGATATCCGGAAAAATCAACCATAAAAATCATTTACCGCGACCCTGGTTATTTCGGACATTACAAAACCTGAATCTAATCGTTGTCCTGTTATACTTGTTTTGAAGAAAATAACGACAAACCACCGACGCACGGAACACAGTTTGACATTGCTCTTAGAAATCATGCATTGCGCGCAACCTATAGATTAGCAAGTTATCTGCTAACTTCTATGTAGATTGCGCTGTTTTTCAAAATTAACTGTAGAATCTTAGCCAAAGAAAGGGCAGCGCGATTACTAAGGCTCTCCCTCCGCAAATAAACATCGATCCACGCGGCAGACCTCACATCGACCCCTCATCGACCACATATCGGTCCTACATGGACAACAAAAAACGGCCTACAACATCCCTCGCTATACTACTTTTTATCGTCGACAGAAAAGAAAGCTTAAAACGAAGACTTTGAAAGCATTTGGAAGTCACTACTTAAATAAACTGCCTACAGTTTGTTTAGGTAGAAATAGTAAATTGTTCAATTGCTTACTTACAAGGTCGGGACCAAAAATAACCCTCGCTGTTTTTCTTAGGTAATCATAGACCTAAGAGAAACAAAGAAACATGTGATCAGATGGGTCAGTGGTACTATGGCCACGTACTATAAAGGACAGCACTTTTTGCCTTATATTATCTTACTCTCCCCTGTTCCCTTCTATCAATCTTGTTTGCAAGCGAACCCTTCTAATATGCATTTCTTCATCTTAACATTGAAAAGGGGGAAGAAAATGGAAGCTACTACCATGCAAATTAGACTAACTTGTCCAACGATATTTTAGCCAGCATTGGAATGAACTTTTCACCCACCGCATCGAAATTCTCACGTTACATAGGATGAAAGAAAACAAGACAAGCTTACAACGTTTTTCACTCAAAATAACTTTATGTGAATTTATATTCATAAAGAGAAAATGAAGAAAATTAAGTCTATCACGTTCTCCAAGATAATTTAGAAAGCTACTGATAGTTATCTATCTGAAATGTACTGTGGGTGAAGGAAAACGCGTTTGATCAATAACTAATTACAAGTTACCTGCACGGCAGTGTTTCCTGGACAGCGGTAGACAATTACTCGCGTCTTGTCGCGACCCTTTCGGGAAAGGAACAAACAAAGAGAAATTCACTTAAGAATCAGAGAGAAGCTTTGGAGACTCACTCACTTCCTTACACAGCAGTACTCACTCCTTTCCTTGCGACTGTTGGATCCATGGATGACTCAAAGTACGCCATTTTGCGGATGTCCCCACTACCGATACCTCCTCCACTCCTAAGTTGCCAAGTAAAGAAGAATTAGGGAATCATCAGTTTCCAATCCTGCGATAAAGTGTACTCGACTAAGGAGGCCCTTCCTTGCCTCGACATTAGAAAAGCAGCTGATTTCGAGGGAGTAGGGGCAAATTTATCCCCAGAATCAGCTAAATCTGGTACCCAAGACTTGGGGCGCTTATCACTAGTCAGAACTGATCGGTCGCGGGACCAGTCCAGTCATGAAGAGAATTTCACCACCAATCAGAAACCTCAAGCAAGATCAATCTATTCTCAAACTCTCTTATTTATAGTGAAAATCTCTCGGAAAAAGCTCATTTCGGCCAGCAAGTTGTGGCTTTTGAAAGAGCCCCGAGGCACCAAAAATACCGTAAAATTCCGAAAATAAGCCCCTCCAAATAAAAGCCCTCCAAACAGGTAACGCAAAAAGCCCTCCGTTAAATCGCCCCTCCAAATGTAAGCTCCTCGGGGGCTTGTACTTGGAAAATTGCCCTCAAATACAAAGTAAAACAAAGCAAAAACGGTAAATTTACTTCCAACAATAAGGCTAGCCCAATCGGTTTTGAAACGCAAATTTCCCTCCGTAGATAAGCCCCTCCAAAAAGGGCCTTTGAAAAATATAAACCCCGGGGCTTATTTTTGGGAATTTTACGGTAGGACAAAATCAGCGAGCGTGGTCTTCCATTTTCTTTAGTCTACGTGGTAAAATGGCATAAAGGAGTAACTGGGTTAATCTCCTCACGGAAGAAGATGCAACGGGCGCACTTGCTTGTTCACCACAATCATCACTTTTAATGGCTCGAACGCCTAAAATTTCAAGAGAGTAAATGCTCCCACAAAACTCCATCATTACATTTTCTACACTGGCTACTAGTTACACAAAGTGCTTATTTTAAGATATTATTAACTACTTTTAAAGCTATCCATGGCCCGTAACACAATAGTGATCTGATAATCAGATACACAAAGCCATAAGATATCAATAGTTTACGTTCAAACGACAGTTTATGTTAGTACCGTAAAATTCCGAAAATAACCCCTGGGGCTTATATTTTTCAAAGGCCCTTTTTGTGAGGCTTATTTTTGGAGGGGCTAATATTCGAAGGGGCTTCTACGGAGGGAAATTTGCGTCTCAAAATAGATTGGGCTATCCTTATAGTTGGAAGTAAATTTACCGTTTTTGCTTTGTTTTACTTTGTATTTGAGGGCAATTTTCCAAGTACAATCCCCCGGGGGGCTTATATTTGGAGGGGCTTATACATGGAGGGGCTTACTTTCGGAATTTTACGGTATGTCTCAAAGGTTAATCGCTATCCACATAAGGAGACGGGTCTTTAGCATTGCGTTGTACATATTTTTGAGACCGCATTCTGTATTAATTATTAGATATTTTATATATAAATCATTAGATTTCAAAACAAGCTTGTAACATGTTAACTAATCCATAGATACACATGTACGATTGCAAACTTTGCTTTTCGGCCAACTTATATCAAGAACCTTACAAATATTTATTTTTTTCTTTTAGTCCTTGTAATGCGCATTTGAAACTTTGTTTATTAGTTGATAAATAAATAAATACCCAATGCTCACTTGAGAATATTTTCCACATCTTCACTAAGTTCTTTTACCCAAAGTTCTTCATATGCCTTTAGCAAATAAGACTGAGGTCCCATCACGGCCCGCACCTTGAAAATAATAAACAGAGACAAAGCAAATATCGCGAATTGATGAGTACAATTGATTTTAAGACGTTTTTAAAGAGAACCTCTGCAAACAATCTTCTCTACTATTTTTTCACAGACAAAGTAGCCGAGTACGTACAGCTCCACTTTGTGTATCCCTGACATAAATTCCTTCATTTTCACAAAGAGGCATCGCTTTCCTGTAAAATAATTTAGATAATCAGTAAAACGGCTCACAAACAAATATCATAAGTTTAAGTAGTTTATAACAGTTGGCCATCACTGTGATGTTTGCCGAAATCATTACAAGAGAAATCCTTGAAGAGAGAGCAGTAAGCCGTGCATCGAATTAACTCCTATTTTTGCGCGGGAATCTCCCTTGCGAGGAATATCTCACTAACATAGCAAACAAACACACATTTGGTAGCTCTTATTGTTTATTTACTTATGAACGCGACATTGAACTTCTCAGGTCTGAGCTGACTACAGGTTTTCCCTTCAGGAGTGCAACAGAGTATGAAACCGATCTACTTGCGCTGCACTTCCCATTTCTATACTCTTCCCGCACGTCGAAATCTACGACAACACAAAAACTGCTTTGAAGCGCATCGACCTGGCCTGAGCTGGCCACTGTGCAACAAAAGAATAGAAGAGACCGCCTTTTTTACTAACAGGATTTGTCCGCATTGTACTGATATAACAGTGTGTTATCCACCCGCGGTCATGACCCGTCAGTAAGATTCCCGCTGGGCTAGCCAAGATTCATGAGCAAAAGACGGAACGCTAGCTATTACATAGCAACAAGATTTAGGGGCAAAAAGGGGTTAATTCGGTGAAACCTATACTACTGGCATGCGTCAACGTTTACTACTTTTACTACAGTGAAACATTCACCAAGGTAGTAATATTTAAAACACTTTCACCGTTTACTACTTTGGTGATCAGGATCTTAACCATTTTGTGATCGTCGTATAAAACCGATCTTATATCAAGTACAAGATCTTGTACTCGTCTGTTCGTCAAATTAATGTTCAAGTTGTTTCATTAATGCCCTTTAATAGTAACTGACAGGTTGCAGCCAGAAAGCTATGCAAAGCTTGAAGTGACGTTTTTAAGGTGTTGCCGTTGTACTTGCTTGAGGTTCTTTAACGTCATAAAACGCATAAGTTTGCAAACCTTCTTGATTTAACAGTGACTTCTATTGGAGGAATGTACTCAGTTGGACCAAAGATCATCCAGCGGTCACCAGGAGATCGATGACACTTCTCTGAACAAAATAACGGTACAAACAGTAATTAATATCGACAAAACTGTCAAGAGATTCTGATCACGCCACGTGAAAAGTGTCCGCGAAGGGATTCCATCGCAAAACCTCCAGGGGGGGGGGGGGGGGGAGGCGATTGAGCTGCACTCTGACTAGCAAATAAAAATCAACGGACCGATCAATTAGGAAACCAATCACGAGGAATATACATGTCTGCAAATCAATGGAAAGAGACACGAAAACGAAATGTGTGTGCCACCATCCTTTGAATGGAATAATATAGAGCTCGACAGTATAATGAGCGGAATAACCGCGAAAGTTCGACACCAAGAAATTCGCCTGGGACAAAATCCTGAAATAGTTATTTGGGTCAATTTCATTTTTCTTTGATGCAATATTGCTTGTGGAAGAATGATCATTGAAAGAACTCACTTTTACCAGAATCATCATCAAAATGATCGATAGCTGACAGTACCAGAGCCTCATCTGCTCCTAGAATGTAAGAATTTAGTATTCCACCATCCAGATCTTCTCCTGTTATGAATCAAATGAAATCCAAACCAATTACATTTTTAATGAAAAGAAAAAGCCTATAACATTGCAAAAACAGATCACTTCTCGCTCCTATTTTCTCTTCTTCTTCCCCTTTACTTCTCTATCGTTACCTGGATGTAAAAAGAAACTTGTGACTCCTTTCCGAAGCTGCCTTTTCCCCAGCTGGTTACGACCCTTGCTGTCAATAGGATCAGTAACTATACAGTACTCCTTACGAGACAGTACAGTTTTAAATACTTCAGCAACAACTGCTTCAGATACTTCAGGTATGTACAACTCGGCATCCTGTGATGTAACAAGCCACTCATCTCCTGCATTTCTGAACAAAACGATAAGCAATTTGTAAATTCCCATTACTGGACGGCCCTTCAGTCAGAATACATAGAAGCCTCATAAAACAGCTGCTTATATGTACTGTGAGCTCGTTGTTCTGGAATGATAATGAAGACGTTTCTATATTTTGTCAAACCTGATGCCAACCACACAAGTGACAACTTGTATGTACAGTGGCAAAAAATATCATTGCGTTCGCGGTACGAGAACGCAACCCCTAACTTGTGTTGCCTCGCTTTGAGGCGCTTGCTTCCGTTTTGCCTCACTTTGACGCACTAACTCATGTGGTGATTCTCGTGTCCTCGGCGTTCACCTTTCAAAGGTTTGCTGAGGTCTGATATTCAGTCTTCGTAAAGCGTTCATCTTTTAAAAAGTTTGCTGAATCTTCGTAAAGCGTACATCGATCTGTGTTTGGTGAATCGTCCAAAGTGTTCATCTTTCAGAAGTTTGCTGTTAAATTTGACTTTGGATTAAGCCTTCATAATTATTTTTCAGCATGGTTCGTCACTGTGTTTGGAAAATGTCTGCGACTCCTGGTACATGCATCAAACCGGGTTTAGCTCGGCGGCCGTTGTGCCACAAAGTAGATTTACCGAGTTGTGTAGCTCGGCAGCCGTTGTGCCACAAAGTAAATCTACCGAGATGTGAAGCTCGGCGGCGCCATTTGATCATGACTTGTGAAATTTTCGGCACCGGACAAACGAACACTTTAACTCTATGTTATTCAGGAAAAACTTATAAACCAGCCCACAATAGTGCCAGTCTCGAGTCACTGAAATCAACACGCTCGACCAAATTACGGGAAAAGCTATTGACATGAGCCGCACACACATTCCATTGAAGGCTTTGACAGGGTTAGTGTGAAGTTTGAATTCAGATGTGAAAGCTTTTAAAACGGCATATTAATTCAATTTAATTCATTTTGTCCACAAGTTGATGATTGGATGCTCTTAAAAATAACAGAGAACGTTATCCGAAGAAATGTTTTTGAAGAAAGAAAAAGAATCCCGGGTTAAGCACTAATCGCCCTTTGAGCAACTGCGCCTTGTAATCGCGCTAGTAAAAAAAAATGTTCTATATACACGATTAGCCTCCCCGATTAGCCTCCCCGCAGACGTCCTATGGGGTTTGTTCGTCACGCATTCATCGGGGAGGCTATCCTCCGATTGACACCGAACCATACGATATCTTTTCAAAACCTTCTTATAATGATACACAGTTTAAATAGAGGTTGGTTTCGCTGTATGTAACCCTTACGTTCAAAATATGCCATAATCTTATTTATCTAAATGGCAACCACCCTTCACCCTCATCTGCTACTTGTAAGCCTAACAAACATAGCTAACGCAGAGGCCATGGTTCGAATCCCGTTAAAATCCCGAAATTTTTTTCGGGTGAATTTGCAATTGCTTAAAATGCAATTACCACTGCAACGATCAAAACTTCATTTAAATGCTGGGACAATGATGTAACAGTTCCAAACAATGTTGCAACAATTTTGCTAAGCTGTATTGCAGATCGTCTACCCTGGGTGCCAGAGGTTTTTTTTCTGTAGTTTGCGGCGAAAATTGAGCGGCGAAGCCGCGATCGTCCCAAGTAACAATGCTTTCATTGTATCAGCAGGAAGAACATGCACTAAACACTACTCATATTACAACACAATAACAAAAAAATTAGGACTTCTGATTTGTCCAAGAAAATCTTCATTAAAGGTACTTCTATTTTTTGAGAATAAAAAAGAAACGTCGACTCAACAACCACACAGCAGTTCTTCAGTCAAAACTACTGTTATAGTGAAACACCACAAAAATAAGTCTTCAGTATACAATGACTTTACCTCTTTCTTCCAATTGCATCTATACAAGTTTGCTTTGCTCTCATGTGAAGGGCTTTATCTTCAGTCATTGTGTGGGCACGTTCAGCACCAACAACCTAACAAACAACAATGAACTGACAATAACAATAAAAATATGCAAACATGTCTGCCTCGCAACTGCCTACAATGAGTTCCTGTGTCAAAATTTAAAGGGTCATGAAATCGTGGCATTGTTGAAACACGACTTTAGAGACTCTTTTTGAAGGAGACTACATCAACTTGGGATTTACAGTCGTTTGTTAAGAGGTACAAAAGAATTCATGTAAGCAGGGGGTTTATTTCCTAAAATTAGTCCATCAAACCTCTTCAAAAACTCCTGGCAGATATGCACCAAGATCTCTGATCAACCATTCTTCTGAAGTTACACGCTTCCTGAGAAATAAAATAATAAAATGTAAAACTACATTTGATTTAATTCCTAAAATGTTAATAAGTCCAGCTTAATTCTATTCAGCGCTAAAAAAAGTAAATTCAAGCAGGTCATTTGGGTGAGCAGCTGTCACATTTCACTTACCCAGGGCAACCACCTGCTTGTCTTAGTTAATAGTTGGAGGATGTCTTACTTGGATCTTTGGCCATTGGGCTTGAAAAGTTACTTACTCACAGCAAGAAAATCTACTTGTCCTTGATGACTAGACAGAATTTGTTTTGAACTAAAAGTTGTTCAATTATAGCAGGCCAGGGGAGTTCAGATTTTTGAGTGAACAGAATTCCACGCTGTGCCAGCAATATTAGTCTAAAAATCTGGGCCCAGTTGTTCAATGGCCGATTAGCGCTTAACCAGGGTTAAATTTAATCTGGGTTTCTCTTGGTTGTGTTCAGATGCATTTTTCCCGGATCCTTTTCTCTGTTATTTTTAGAGCTTCCAATCATCAACTAGTAGACAAAAAGAATTAACACTGAAAAGCTTTTTAAGCTTTCAAATCTGAATGCAAATCTTGCACTAACCCTGGGTTATCTTAACCCATCTTTGAACAACTCAGCCCTGAGTTTAACTCAACTAAGGTATAACAATGTACTACATACCGCCCCTTGTTGTCAACAAGAGCCTGCTTTGCCTTCAGTCGTAAAGCTTGGCCATGTCTAATCACGCGAGGTTTGACTCTCTTCACTATTTCCTGCAGAAGAAACAGTGAAGTAAACAAATTAGAAAATTACAAACTAGGAGTTCTTTTCTCAACAAGGACAAAAACCCTGTAGTTTTTCTAAGTAGCAAAGTACAAACATGTATTATAGAGACCAGGGGCCCGTTTCTCAAAAGCTCTGATAATTAACGGGCCTGTTAAGCTGTTGTTGTTTACATGGAAGATGGAGGTTTCAATAGTTTTGCAACTAACATGATAAAACTATCAGTTAGTGAAACAAAATGGAGTAGTTTGCTAGCCAGGACCGGTGCTTTTATTCTTTATATTTCAATTTGAATATTTGATTTCGGGCCCGAAAAGTTACCGAGACTTTCGAGAAACGGACCCCAGGGCATGTGTCATATGATAGCTTAATAAAAATACCTACTATCTTCTTGAAACCAACAATATTACATTTACCTTAAATAATTAACTAAAACTACCTGTCTATAAGTTTAAAAGGCTATTTTAAAAGTTTTGTGCTCAGTTCCCTTCTGGCCTTTGAAACCTTCCTGGTTTTCATGTGCAAATTATTATATTCCGTGCCACGCTAATGAGTCCATGAATGTGACTAGCTATGTACAAGTGAAAAATGGAAGGTTGTAACAAAACAAGGTAACCTCCATCCTTGATTCTATTCAAAGGGCAGGACACTGAGCATACTCCTTTTAAATGGCCTCATCAAATGAGTGTTAATTAACATACAGCATAAGGAGTTGGTTTGTAGGTAAGGGGACCCTCTAGCTGCCACAAGTCTCCAGTTTTACGTTGGTCATCACCATCCACATGATCGACAATTGCTGATAGTTGAAGGCCTTCATTTGGTCCGATAACAGGAAGAGCCTTGATTCCAGATTTGTATCCTGTATTTAATATTTTCGAAAATAAATGCAATACAAAGTAATAATATTGCTCTAATAATATCTTTTCTGGGTCAAATATTTGTTGGGGGATGGAAAAAGAGTAATTTTACATCAGTCAACATGAAAAAATTGTGTTATTAGAAGATTAAAAAAATCATGTATATATTGATCATTATTAAGAAGCCAAAGCCAAGAGTTAATGTGTTTTTATGGGAAATGGACATGCACCCATGGAGAGGAGGGGAAATCCGAGTCATAAGAAAAACCATTCTGAACATTTAAAAGAAATTTGAATTTCTATATAAAGCACTGCCATTCTATTCTGCCTCCCAGCATAATCTAATAGCTTATGGTTTCACGTTTTCCTGGGCCTTATAGGGGGAAAGGATCAAACTGGAAAGTTTGAAAGAAACAAATTAAGGGAGCAAGGCTTGGTGTCTGTTGGTAAGGTGTGTCTGCTTACGGGAGGACATGTCACTTAGCAGAGATTCAACTGCAAAAGCTGAACCTGCTAATTGTTGTGCTCCTTCGATGGTTTCACCAGGGTAGAGAGGAAAAGGCTCCTAACAAATAAGAAAACAAGACCAAAATCAAAATGAAAGAAAAACTCCAAAATTACTACAAATCAGTAGGCTGTACCATATGACAAAATGGACACTGACAAAGAAGCTTGTTGTCTATCCCCAAACAAGGCAGAACATGAACCAACACTGCAACAACACTTTCTCAAAAGATGTGTTTAGCGGCTAAATGAATGCAATGATAATTATTGTTGTTCAATACTGTTGTAAATTATTGTATTCGACAATAAAAAAAACTGCTGGAGTGATCCAATGATTAGCCAGTATAGCCTGCTGGAGATCAAGCTTCCTCTGGCCCTGGCTGGTTCACTATTGCACATGTTATGTTCAACATCAAGGAGGTAAAAATTGTTTGTCAGACAATGACATAACCTTGGAATTTGCCTTCAAATTACTTTTTACTTACCTCAAAAAATCTTACTTCTCTGTAGCCATGTTTCAAATGACACTGCTTTCCAGGCTCACATGGTTGTCTTAAACATAAAATATCAACAAACCAAACACTACTTCATAGTTTTAACGGGTCATAACATTCTTGCCTTTCATATCCTGTATTATAGGTGAGAAATTATGATTGACATGCTTATCATGAATTCAGTGCAGTTTCCAGATCAAGAACACCCACCCATAACAGGACATTTTAAGCACAGCAAACAGAGACCAAAAGTTCTCATTAGAAAATGTCCTTACTAAAACCATACATGGATCATTGTCAAAAGAAAATCTGTAAAAGGTTAATTTGGAATCCACTTTCATAATTATTTAAAATAATTTTCTGGATCATGAAAGCGATCATTATAAATAAAAACATTGATGTCTAACTATCAGGGGTTTCAATAAGCACCGACGGTCGAAGAATCACATCGGCTGCTTTGCTAGTAGAGGTCGGCTACGCTACTTTTTTCTACAAAGGAGAAGAAGCAACTAGTTTGAATAATGTTGTGAACAAAAAATATACAAAATCTGAATGAAAACATAATTATTATGTGTTTTCATAAAGGCCCAATGGTTTTACATCAGACTTTAGTTATGTGTCTGAGTGCCATATTTCAGTCATTTTTTTTACAAGTTCTTTATAGGCTTATGCAGAATTTGCACAAGTACGAAATATAGTTCATTTGCTCATTTCTTGCACGAATTGATTGTGTGACTGATAAATATTGAAAGCTACATTTTCTTAAATGAAAAAGACACTCCTCTGTCCAAAGTTTTGGTCCCCAGAATGCTCAAAATCGCATTTTAGGGCTTTGAAGTTTCAAAATTTTCTGGGGCAGAACACACCCAGACCCTCTCACCCCTCCACCCTAGAAAAAGGGGACTTGAGACCCCTTGTTGATACAGTGGGTTACTTTATTAAAACCTGCTGCCTCCTTCAATTTTTATTGAAACCCCTGAACTATACTCCACTACAAAAATATATAAACAACATTTGTGATTTCTTACTTGACAGGGTTTTCAATGACACAGTAATGACCAGGTGGAATGACAACAAAGGGCAAAGGACCCTCCACTAACTTATGATTGTCTTGAAGAATTAAACTCTTGGGTCCAACTTCCAGGACTGTCACATTAGTGTTCTAAATACAGAAAAATGAATAAATTAAATTACCTGTAGATTATCAGTCCTACACGTAAAAAAAAATTTCATCTAAAAACTAATTTTACTTATGATTATTGATACAAAAAGTGGTTTTATCAAGGACAAATATTTAACCTTCTCAGGGCAAAATAACTTTTCATGCTTACTTTCCTGATGGGTACTTATAAGGGTCCATACAAATACCCTCGTATTCTAATGAAATAGTAACTTCCTCATCAGCTAGCTATTGGCAGGACATAAGTATCAAGCCCTGCTCATTATCTAGAAGGTCGCAAGTTTACTGATAGCTTTCACTCTCCATGAAGAGTCAATGGCCCACCACCATGCAGCAAATACAATGTATGAGTGTGGCTCCTCTCCCCTCTGGATATAATACTACTGTCAGTGGTATCTGTTACAGGTCAGAATTAAATTCAGGCTAAAATTAATTAACCTAGGTTGACTCTTAATATTTCTTTGTCCCCTGGCCCTTCAAAAGTTAATAGGGCTAGGAGACAAAGAGAACTACAAATTAAACTAGTTATTGGGCTGGCTGTCAGTGAAGGCAACACCCATGCACCCATGCAATCAAAAAATGGCTCTGTGTTGAAAAAAGACAAAATGGCAGATGAATCTCCCAGAATGCTTTTCCTGCCCCATTCCCCACTCAAAGGAGCCGATTTTGGCAGGAGGGGATGGGTCATTTCAGGTCAACTGGCAAACAGATTTGGAAGATGATATATGGAGTGAACACAAAATTATTGCCTGGAGTTATTGGCCAAATGATTAGCTAAATACAGTTTTCAATGATGTAGTTAGCCTTGGCGGGAGCTGCAGAAACAATGCCCTCCCATGGTCCCCAAGGGAAAAGCTTCAACTTGAAGCAATTCTCTCTCTGCATATGAAAAGTCTTTCCTTATGAGAAAGGAATATGCTATTTGTAAATCACCTCATAAAATAGAAACATATTCACTTGGATAGTTAGAAGGGCTTTAAATGCACTATCCAACAGAAAAAAAACTGAAACTTAATTTGCCTTGCAAGCTTTAAGAAACAGAAAATTACTGTAAGTTATAGGAAAAGTTGACCCTGTCATGTTTTACAAGCATAGAACGACAATAATTTTGGTAATTTCCAGTTAGATCAGATTAGTCATGTTAGTACTGTCATGCAATATATATGTATATATTTTGTTTGGGGGGGGGGGGGGCAGAGGGATGGGGAAGGGGGTGCATTGTGGAAATGTCCCAGTTAAAAATAATGCCAATCGTTTCTTGTCTGAAAAGGCTAACTTGCCTATTTTTTTCATAATGGTAGAAGTTACAGCCCCAACTTAAAAATGGTACCCATGCATTGCACTGTCGGCAGCCCAATGAATCCCCATTAAGGGCATCTTTTTAAAATAGTTTTAACTTTCACACCTAAATTTAATTTTGACCTGTAACATAATTATTATCCCTTTAAACCACAGGCTGAGGTCAGACAGAAAGTACAACTTTTATAAGAAATTGCTCTTATTAATAATAAGGAAGAATAAATGTTAAAACTGTCTGAAACACAACAGACATCAAAGATTTTTTTCATAGCCCGAGAGCAAAAGTTTCTCTTTCAAAGACATTATAATGCTGAGGCAGAGGTCAGTCTTTCCTATTATTTAAGCAATAGAAAACGTTTTCCGTGTTTGCATATCCTGATATAAATGCGAGAGGGCTTGGGAGAATTCCCTTGAGTGTTTATATCAGGATATGCAAACACAGGGAAAAAGTTTTCTATTGCTTTTATAAAATAACTTTCCCCAGAAAAAAAGCAAAACTCCTTTGTTTAAGGCATTGATTAAAAGAGAAAGTCTTTCCAGTTGCAAAGTCTTGTACACGAAGCTTGTACACGTAATCAGTCTTTGTTTTGCAAAAAAGATGCTTTCCAAAATACAGGTTTTTCTCGCTTATAATGTCAGCTTAAGCGAAAAAAAATTGTCACACCTTCTTTGTAACGATTTTGCAAGTTTCAGCCGATGAAGGAATGGGTAAATAGAGTAAACTTGTTGAGTTTTGAACTCGAAAACTTTTTCAAATTTGTGCTTGCGTGATTAGCGTGCAAAAAACAAAACATCTTGACGTCAAAACCATGTTTACATACTCTTGTGCAAACACTCCTTTCGGCCAATCAGAGTGCGTGTACTATCTTAGTTATTTTATAAAAACTCATAGGCAGTACCTCTCTAATACATAAAGCCTAGCCAGATCTATCTATGAAAGATTTTTTGGATGATGTGTGGGTGTGGGTTGGCAGGGGCGTAGCCAGGATTTTTCAAAGGGGGGGTCACAGAGGCTACTCACCAGATCACCATCCGGGGATCGCCGACTATATATGGTTTATACCGCTGCTTTCCTTCGTGTATCAGTGGGCTCAGACGTATTATCGAGGCATGAAGGCCCTTATTAACTAAAGACAAGAGCCGTTGACGAAAATACTTTACAAAAAAAAAAATTTTAGAAAAGTGGGCTTTTCAACAATGGCTTTTATGGCCAAGATATTGTCATGGCGTTTTCGCCACCTGAATATTGTAGGTTGTTTGCTCAAAAGAAGGCCTACCAAGGGGGGGGTCACGGGCACCCCAGGACCCCCCCTAGCTACGCCCCTGGTTGGGGGCGGGGGGAAGGGGAGAGAGAACAGGGAAGCAGTAAGTGGAATCAACTATTAACTCCTGTATGAATTTCCAGTTTTTAACAATTCATTCATGCAACAGCTTCCCATAGACATTCTCTCCATCCTTTGTCACCCTACAGGACTGGGTGTTTTCTTTACTTCGAAAAAACAATCTAGCGATGTGACGTCAATCAAGTGACGTTAAATCGACCTCTACCTAAAATTTATCAAACTCTCAATAACTTTGATTCTCGCAGAGTTCCTGTTGATTGTGTATAATATTTCGATTTATAACTTTTTAACGTAAATTCCTTACTAATAGACGGAACATTGCATTGTGAAATTGAAATATTTCTGGTAACTCATAGAGGGCTGCAAAAATAGCACTGCAATGCATGAACAGGTGCGGGAAAAAAGAAAATATGCTGCGGACGTGACAATTTTTATTGTTCTACAGACTATGGGTAATTTTGACATCTAGATTTCAAAATAGTTGTTAAGATCGTGATCTAGCTAACCTGCTGTCAGAAAACACGAAGCTGCAAACAAACAAGTGGTGGCCTAAATGCTAAATGCACTCGAAATGAAGGATCGTACCAGGTTATGTACCTACCAGATCTAGGAGGTGAACATACTGCATTGGCTGGATGCGGACAATATTATTCATACTTATCCTGAAAAATTTTCCACGGAAACTTTCAAACTGTACAGAAAGACGAACACCTCCCTCCTTCGTATTTTGGAAATTCTCAGTCGATGACGGACTGAGAACTAGAATATTCCTTATAAGGAAAATCTTTACCAGTGCCTCTCAATGAAGCTATTTTATTGGTGCATACAAAATTTACCGCGAAAGTCTAAATACCGCGCGTTGCATCACTGTTCTTCGCAAAACAGTCGATCGAAGGTAAATTCTGTGGTTTCGCTATAGAGTGAAATGTTAATAACTTTAGAACCTTTTACTTCAATTTAACGATCAAACCCAAAGTAAGACCTTTCCTGAAGCATTTATCGACAAAATGATGGTGGAAAATGAATGGTGGAAATCGCAACTTGCACAGGAAATCCACGATGTTCTCCGGGAAAAGGAGGCCAGACTTCCACCGTTCACTTCGTCATCTCCTCAAATAAAACTCAGGCGTTTTCTAGTGGACTGGCTTGCTGTTATTTCCGAAAAAATTAAATGTTCGCATGGAGTGCTTCACTTAGCGGTTTATTATATGGACTACTTTATGGACAAATTTGATATTCAGGAACCACAACTTCATCTAGTTGCATTGTCCTGTTTGCTGCTGGCAGGTAAGCTTAAGTTTTTAAAAGACCACATTAGCACATTTTTTTTTTCATAAGCAAGGCTATTTGAAGTCACAGCATTCGCACTCCCCTTAATATTACTCTTGTTTACTCCATCGGAATGGACTTGTGTCAGCTTAGTTTTCAAGTTCAACTTACAACACAAAAATATAATATAATTGTATTATCTTACAATTTTGTTATAAGCTAGCTTTACCTTTTTCATACTTGTACGCTAGATTAAAACAAAACCTTAAATCAGGGCGTGCTTTCCAGGCTTAATATCAAATTTGAATAACCACAGTATTGTTATTTTTAATCATTTCATGATTATCAAGAAACAAAAATATCTAATATCAGGAACCTATCACCCTCCTGATAATATCAGTTACGAGAACGAATAATTCATCAGAAATTAAAACCGCTATAATATTGTTGTCAATATTTTTATTCCTTGTGGGCCTGCGAAGGCCAGAATTTTCTAAACTTAGCCAGTGGTATCTCTACCGAAACGACCTTAAGGTCCAGGGGATGAAATGTAATCCCCAAATGATCTAAAACAGTTTTTTTTTCGAGAATGTACCACACAAATATTTGAAACTATTGCAAAGTACTGTGTCGTTTATTCTCCAAGCTATTTTTCCCTAGGGGAAAATATTCAAGAAGTTTAAGAACAATTCACAATTATTTACAAAATAATTGTTAAGCATTGGAACATTTTAGGTGCCAGTTTTTGGTGAAATGCTGCAAAATAAATGAACAAAAACCTAATTGCAGTTATTCCTTTTGTTTCAGCAAAATTTGAAGAGAATGAAGAGAAGATTCCTACCATATCAACTTTGAATGGCTTTGTTCATAATGTATTTAGTGTGGCAGAATTTAATCAAATGGAACTGCTTCTACTGAACTTTTTCTGCTGGAATTTAGACTTGCCAACACCTGTGAATTTTATGGAGTTCTATCTGATTCATGCAATTTCAGCACAGGACTGTCAATCAGGAAGGAGTATTGAAGACTATTCTAAGCCAATGGCCTACACAAGAAAATATGTGCATTATTTTCTAGAGATTGCTCTACAAGGTATGCTAAAAACTATAGTTCTATTTTCTGAAAATCTTTGATTTTTAAATAAAAAAATACCAATAAATGTTTACTAAGGAAAGAGTATTGAGAACTAAAAAGATTTCACCTTCCACAACTATACTCACACTTGCATAAGCAGCAAGTGCTTTTGGTTGTAATCTTAAGAGATTTTTCTAGGCCAATTGTTTTCACAGGAAAAAGACAATGGAGAATTTTACCTGTCTTTGCATTTATCTAATTCTAATCCCCAAATCTTATTTCTTTTACTGATTTTTTCCCCTGACAGATCATTTGTTCTTGAATTTTCCTCCATCCATAATAACATCTGCAGCAGTGGCTGCATCACGCCTGCGTCTTCACCTCTGTCCTTCCTGGACACCGCTGTTAATCAAGGTTACATCTTATACATGGGAACAAATTGCATCTTGTGTAAACATCATGTTGAGGTATGAAAAGATGAATTTGTTGCCAGTCTCAGATGTTAAATGCATCTAGATGACTTGAACATCTGTAGCATAAAACTGGCCAATCAGAGACTAACTCACCAATAGTTAAAGAAATAGTAAGCTGAGAAGTTTAAAAAAATTCCCTTGGATGTGCTAATCATTGCTCACTCATAATTGATGCCCTCAAGGAACACAAAATAGCTGATTCTTGATCATTTGTAATATATAGGTTGTTTTAAATCTCCTAGTCCATGCTACAGGTAATTGCCTGGTTTTCCATCATCATTTTTTCATCAACTGAAGTGGTCCTCTTCCTCTACCTCATTATATATAAAGAATATAATAATACTTCATGAACATTTGCAAGATGATGGTTAATCAGAACGTTATAGCTCACCTTATTGTTTTATTTTATTTCCCTAGGGCACATGATGCGGATGAAAAAGCCATGTCAGAGCAGAAGGCAGCAAATCCCAAAGGATAGATAAAAATAAAACATTGATAACAATCAAAAACTCTAAAAATTTTACCTCATTATTCAGACAATGGAATGAGCAGACAGCTCATGAGGAGATCTATCCATAGAGCCCAAAACTTCTATTGTATGATGCTCAATTCATGATGCACCTTTTTCTCTGTAACAATTATTGTCCTAATACTTTAAATTCTCCATTCATGATCAAACATGATATAAGTTTATTAGGCCATCAACCAGCAATTAAATGTAAAAAAAGTTGTAATACTCTTTTAATATTACCTTAATTAAGTTGACATCAATGCTATCACTACATTGTGTGTAATTAACCATGATCTCAGGGTGTATATGTTGTGGTTCAATTTTTTCCTTTGTTTAAAGTTTTATTTTCCTTGTTTAAAACTCACTATCACACATTATCATACCCAAAAACAAAGGAAAATGAAATTTAAACCAAGGAAAAATTTGAACCACAACATATACAACAAAAGTTTGAACGAAAACTGCCATAGTTAGTTGGAACGTTTGGGTCGCACATTGGCCACATCAACATAGCGTTTCCTTAGACAAGAAACTGCTCCACAATGTAAGACTATACTGCTGGGAGTGACTGACCCAGGGTTGGTGGGGATACACCTGGAACCGGTGCCTTGTGAGGATCATCCTTCGCATTTTCAGTAGACTTGCTTGAAACATAAATGTAGCGTGAGTTTGTATCGCTAAAATTCGGTTGGATACCATGCATTACGCTGAGTACCGTGAGAGTAGGGTTTAATGCAACCTTGTCCCCAAGACTTGTCCCTCAAAAAATGGGTGGGGCGAAAAGCCCTGGGGACAAGGATGGGTTTAATGTTGGCATGTCTGGCCGGCTTGCCTCTGGTAGCTGTACAAGTTAATTTTTACAAATGACGTAAGTGATTATAACAAAATAATATTATTCAGCTAGAAAAAGTACTCCTTAGCTCAGTCATGACCAAACGACATGATGATTCCAGACTAGTTAAGCACAATGAACCTAGCAATAAAAAAGAATAGTGAACAACAAAACGCTTGTTATTGTAAATCTCCTACCAAGATCTCCTCTTCAACGATGCAGAGATTTTGGTATGTTATTGTGCATATGATTCACCTAATATCCACGAACTATTTTTTCTCCGCTCTACAATCAAGACCAAATGTCACGAATACTTATTTTTTCCGCAATAATTGGGCAACACAAGCAAAAAGTACGTAGTTTTCTTTCATAAAATGTAACACAAAACTTCCAACATGCACACTGGAACATTATTTCATGGATGTTTTCACATGTCTTTAATACTTCACCACAGCCCTTTGAAGTGGAAAAAGATTTAGTGCTTGTAGGATTCCAGTTTGACTGGGGAAGGGGAGTCGGTTTTGGTTCAAATAATCACAAGGTTAGTGATATTGTAAAATTCTATTATTGCTTCACTTTGGAGTGCAACTAATGTTGTCTCAATGTTCCTCAAAGCAGATGTTTTTAGCAGTCAGCCAGCCTCGTTCTCTAGGACTTCCCCTCTAATGCCAAGAGAGAAGCCCTAGGAACTGCCTCGTACCCAGACGTCTCTCTCGCAATGAAAATGTGCACGCAAAGGAAGACGGGAAGGAGACAAAGGGCTTCGCCTGCTGTCCATTCCCTTCCCATGGTCCCCTGTGGTTCATCACCAGTTGAGCGCCCGAGGAGGAGGCTGCCCCAGGGGTGAGATTGGTCACCAGTCAAAAGCACTTCTGGGTTGAGGTTTTAAATAAAATTGTTCTCGCACCCCGCTATTATGGACTCGCACTGTCAAGGACACTAACATGCAGTCCCAAGATGAAGTCTCAGAATAGTTCTTCCCTTTAAAGATCAGGTAGCCGCTAATGCAGCCTGTAGGCAATTGCGTGATCTCAGCCGCAATAAGATTGCCGTCACTTTACAGCCTATTTTTTGAGCAAAAAAGTGAAGCAACACCTTAAGCTGAAAGAAATTAAGCCGAGTATTTAAGTTAGCATTGCGTTGTCTATAAATTTGCAAGTGATCTGTGCGATGCGGATCATGTTAGCTACACAGCCCGACACCTTCACCAGCGCATTGCTGAACACAAATATTTGGCTTTTGGTAAACATTTCCCAGAAGCTCACGGTGACAAAAATCTATTCATTGACAATGAGGGGCAATTTGGTGTTCTTAAAAAGTGCCATGGATAATTTGACTGCCTCGTTCACGATCAAGGACTTGGGCCTATAGCATTAACACTCAGAGTAACTCCATCAGTGCTAAACTCTATGTTTAATTTGTAATATATTTTTGTTACTTCTCTTTTTAATGACCTATTGTACGGTACATGCGGTTTTTTTACATGACAATGACGTCAGAGAACGTCGAAACTTTTTGAAATATCTTAAACTGTTTTTTTAAAAAAGTTTTGCGCAATTCTTTATAGCTAAAATGTTTTAAAAAGTCGCTTCTTTTTCATTCAAACTCTCTCACAAGATTCCAATTTCAACGGCTCACATGGACTCAGCCCTGCTTATTATTTCTATCAAAAACAAAAAGTCCTTTTGGGTTTGCATATTTGGATCTGGTTTGGATGGGTGCATTCACCAAATGACGTACTGTAAATCCTCTATTAACAGAGAGCAGGGGCTTATTTAATTCAGCGAAGACAATGGTATCAGTTCTCCATAAAGAACTAGAATACAAAGTGGAAAAGCACAAGTAAAAGAAGTTGGAAGTCATGCAGCTGAGGATCAAAAACAAATCCGAACTTCAAACACTTCAAACATCCTGGATCAGTCCGCATGAAGTTTTACAGTCGTAATTAATACAGTGAAGTGAATAATAATAAGGGAGAGAGGTGGGGAGGGGGGGTTATTAACTTTCTTCTGCTGAAAAGGGGGGCTAATTTGAGGGAGGATTTAAAGTGACACTGAACAATCTCCACACCACAAAACAATGGTGGCTAACCAAGAAAATTTTCCGCAACACCAAGAAACACCCTGGCACAATCATGAATAATCAGCAAAGAACAGGAACACTATGAGTTGTTACCGGTATAATATTTTCAGAAAGCAAGTTTAAGAAAACTTTTAAGAGAGCTAGATGTACTTTTTTTATATAACAAATCAGCAAAAATAAACAATAATTACAATATTTTAAGTGTAATAAATGTCCACTAGGAAACAGCTCTAGGCTGTCTGCATTCTATTTACACTAGTCGGCACATTAGTCTAAGGAAAGAAATCAGGAAGCCCTTAGCATAATTTTTATATAGTCAGCTACATGTATCAATTTACCATATGTGACAGCCAATTATTAAAGATTGTTTGCATTTGTGTCCTGCTTTCAGCAGAATGAATATTAACAGTTGGAATGATCCTCTTTGGTTTAACAAACTTGACAAATCTTTCGAGCTCTGTAAAGCTGCTGTGCTCACTGTAAGGTACACCTAAAAGAACAAGAAAAAGAGTCATTTTGTTCGTATACCACCCCTCTACAACATGCTACCAGCAACATGATGCCAGTTATATGGGCATGGTTTAAGTTCATTTTCACCCCTACAAGGTTCCAAATATATTCAAGTTGTTGTCTTACTTTTCTGCTTGTCATCATTAAAACATCATTTTCGATGTAAGAGGCATCCATGACTAAACTCTGACCACCTCACGTCAGAAAATTAAAAACTTGGGTAGTCAGCGTTCTTGTTTCAGAGGTTAAACTTGTACAACCCTATTCCCTTAAAGTTTGTGCTTTGTAGCATATCATGCCAGTAAATCTCTTGCAATGATTTCAATAGATATGTTATAAGATAAAAATGTAACATGACATTTTGAAGACTTCATGTCATCATCGTCAAAATGTGTAGAAAATTAACAATGTTTGCGGCTATATACAGAAAAGGAAGAGTGGAAAAGTACATGTAAATCAATTATTGACAATTCAATAAAAATATTGGTGTGGAAAGAATCTGCTTGAGTGTTTCGGTCTCTTAATTCTGATGATTGGCATTTCTTAAAATTTTATTAAGGTTTCAATTTAGATGTACTTTTTCACACTTTTTTTCTCTTTCTCTCTATATATGTATCCACAACCGATGCTAATTTTCTTCACATTTGACAATAATTACCTGTACATATTTTAGTTGTTGAAACGTTTTTGTCATTAGTTTTCTTTTAAAATGAAAACGCATAGTACAAACCATAAATTGTAACATTTCCTCTCTTTACAGGTTTTATCATGGACAAGTTGTCTGTTTTTGAACTGTGTTCCCATCCAGTAGGTTTAAATGCTAACAAAGCTGTAAACTGCATCCTGTGTGACTCCAGATATGCAGCTAGATTCTACAGAGAGACAGGCATTAATCATATGTGTAAACTTCACAACTACAGCAGGGATAATGTAAGCCGACACTTTGCAGTGCCACACTGAGGGGTTTACGCTCAAGTCGTCCGAAAGTAATCTCGTCCAAAACAAGAATCAGAGTTATGTTGCTCGAAATTTTTAGGAAGTAGCCCAAAATTTTATTATGCTCAACAACATTTAGCTTCCCTATTATACATATATTTCTGTGGTGCGCGTGTTTCGTCTTATCAAAGCTTATATATTAAAAATGTGATCTGGTACTCATTTATCGCACTCGTTTCATCTCATCAAAAGCTTCCCATTTATTGCGCTTTGTTTCATTTCATCAAGGCTCAAAGAACGAGATATGTTGATGTAGCTAAATAAATTGTAATTTAGGCAAGGTTAACCTCAAGACAACACTTGCAGGTCAGCAGTTGAGCCCCAGGCATGCGGGCCTGTGCGGGGTGGTCATGCGGTCTTCAAGGGCTGACATGTGTTTGCATAATTATTTCAGCTTTGCTTTGCTTTGCTTTGTGATCATTGCGGATCATTACTAGTCACCGATTTTGATATCTGCCGGTTTTGCTCCCACCCTCAGATAGGTAAGTTAATGGCTTGTGGTAAGTATTCCACTGAATTCTTCTTCAGTGTGACGGAGCCAGGTGGTTGGCGCTCGTTTGGTTGCCACATGGTTACCTCCAAGGCAAGGCTCCACCTTTTGCCCTATAGGCCCTTCCACCTTTTAGGCACCCGCTCCCAAGCTCATCTTGTTGATGAGTTTAACACATTTATCCCACTTGTTTCGTCTCATGATGGTTTAAAAGGACGAGATACCTTACACACACTGTTAATTTAACTCTGCTTTTGTATGTAGTACACCTGATAAAATTTGGGCGACATAACTCAGCATTTCGGGCGACTTAACTAAAAATGTCAGGCGACATAACTCTAGTTTTGGGTGACATAACTTCGGGCGAGATCACTTTGGGGGGACATGGCCAGTTACCGCCACAAGGACCAGCCCAGGAGGGTAGGCGAATGTGATAGGATAACGTAGTTAAGATGGTTCTTCTTGGTGATGTGTCCTGGAAAATAATAGTATTTGTTGAATCACAAAAAATATGAAATAGTCGCCCTTCAAACACTGCAAAGTGTTATAAGCAGGTTTCTAGCAATTCCATGGTATAACAAGGGACTAATAAAAGATGCAATAGTAAAATATTAATCCTGAGCTTGTATGGAGAGATTTGATGGGTTGGTGATAAATAATAATGGTGACATGCCTTGAACAATAATAGAATATAAATAATCTTTCCCAAAGGTGACAATAGACACTTGCTAGCGTGAAACACACATAAAAAAATGCAGACATAATAATACAATGTACTTATGGTTTACTGCTGTGAATGCACGAGACATTATTTTACCTGCAATGTAAGTTTAGCCATTGGCAGTACATGAACCCTTCCTTCTTTCCAATCTGTAGTGATCAGTGAGTTGATGTGTTCAGACTCAAGACACTCCAGCACTTTTTTCTTCTGTTTTTCTACACTGATTTTACAACCAAGTGCCTCTGCAATGGCTAGTAAATAAAAATGAAAACATGAAATCATTCCAGCAACCAGCACTGCTTAAAATAGTCAGATCCAATATGACTCTAATTGAGATTCATTGGTCAAAACTGGAAAGAGAATGGGAGTCACTCCCAGTGTAATGTAACTTATTCGTTTTATGAACTATTGTCAGGGTTAGGTTCATTGTTGAGGATGTTTTGTTTTCTTTGTTTTACGGCAGCTGTGAGTAATAAATTACACCAGAGATGAGCCGAGAATAACTACCTTTAAAACCATTCATATCTACAGAGTACAGTTATCCTTTTTTGTTACTTTCCTCTATCTACTGTACTTTATAACTAAGCCTATTGAGTTTATCCTGAAGTGTAAAGAAAACAAGTGGCAGTATGGCATATAAGAACAGAAAACATAAAAAGTTACAGAGTAACCTTTTGGCTAATATCTTCAAAACAAACAATGACTTTAAAAATCGGTCAGTATAAAACATGGACTGCGGACTGGGTATAAAACACGGACTAGGTATAAAACGCAGACTACGGACTGAGTATAAAACACGGACTAGGTATAAAATGCGGACTACGGACTGAATATAAAACACGGACTAGGTATAAAATGCAGACTACGGACTGAGTATAAAACACGGACTAGGTAAAAAGGGCGGACTACGAACTATGTATATAAAAATTTACAGCCTTAGAAAGGTAAAAATGAGAGAAACGGAAAGCGGGCTTGCATAAAACAGTAGTTCCAGCTCGTTGCCTCACACAAAAACATCCGTAAGCCGGTCACGCAATCTATATTCTCCTCATGTGGAGAAGGAAAGCATACTGCACGGGCAAGGAAGGTTATGCCACTATTCAAGGCAACTGAAATTAAACTCTGAACGAATCAGAGAAGCACCGAATAAAAGGAATAGTATTGGTGTTAGCCGAGTCAGAGTACAATTCCTAAAGATGCCTCTATTCCGTTTCAAATAAATCCTTGGGAATATGAGGAAATGAAAAACTCAGACGAGAAGGTCAATATAGGGGCATTCCGCGAGGTAAAAAGCAGTATTTAGGCGGGAAGGATTACTCACCTATACGTGAATAATAACCTATTTGAATCATCCAACCCAACATTATATTCTACGCAATGATTATGATGACATGATGTACACCCTGCTCCTGAAACCCCGGAAGGGGGTACTGCTAGGAATTTTTTGGTGGGGTTACGCCCCCTGGTTCTCTAAATCCTTACGCTGTTTCAGAATAAAAAGTGTCATTTTCTACACCTGTTTTCAGACCTGATCTCTAAAATCCATACCCATTTTCAGACCTGGCCTAATTTAGCCTGTTCCAGGCTCTCAAATGAAGAGGAGACTACCAAGTTTCCTCTCGTTGTATTTTCGCACTTTCTCAATTTAGCGGACCCAACTATCCCAGAGCCTGGAACAGGCTAGGCCTAATTAGGCAGAAATTATGTCATCGTTATAAATTTATAGATTAGAGCGCAACAGTAGATCATTCTCTCTAGAGCGCAAACAAAAAATTCTTAAATTTAGAATTGAAAACGATAAATACATTCGCACATGTACGCTCCCGTAGTTTCCTCGAAAACCATACCCGATTCCAAATCAAAATAGGCAAGGTGTTTTCAGACCACCAAAACGGCCCATACACTCTACCCTTTAGGGTGGCAAATACGTATATGGCTTATATAAGAGAGTACCCCCCGGGGTCCTGACCCCTTTCATAGTTGTTAGAGACCGAGACCATGTCTAAATTGGGTGAAGAAGATAGCATTTTTGTCAGGCTCTTGATTCAAGGAACCTCCACCAAGAATTCCTATTTTATAACCAGTCCGCAGTCTGTACCTAGTCTGTATTTTCCAGTCCACGTTTTATACCTAGTCCATATTTTATACCCAGTCCGCAGTCCGTATTTTATACTGACCGTTTAAAAATTAACAAACATGGAGACATGCATCAATAAAATATCTTACTTACGGTATATTTGAATCTTGAAATTAAAAAAATTACATAAATAAAATAGCTGAGTTTAAAGGCATTCAGAGACACTTGTAAGAGAACTTATATTATCCACAAGGGAGTTCCATAGTTCTTGCTGTTTAAATAGTTGAGCAAATGAAGAGCAAGCACTTTTACTTTCAATTGGCAAAATAAAAAATTCTGAAACTGTCGTATACTTAACACAGGCTGATGTAAGTTGTAAGCCACTCTTTTAGGATAGACTTACCAAGGAAAACTCGTTCTTTCCCAATCGTGTATGAGCCACAGACAATCAAAGTCTTTGCATTTTGTTCACATGCTTGAACAGCTGTGGACACTGCAAAGTTGACAGTTTGTTCCTGGGGTGGGAAGGAATATTGAGGACTGCAGTATCTAGATCAGTAACACAGTAACATATAAATGAGAAAATGCTAAAGAATTTTATACATGAGTAAACAAAAATTATAATGTTCCCAAAAATATCAGTCTGTAACCTTTTTATGAAATGTTTCAAGGTTTGAAGTGTCCACCTACAATCCTGTGACTCCTAGAATTCTTCCAAAACTGAGAAGTTCAGATTAGTTTTTCAACAGAACTACCACCCAGGCAATTTGTTAGACCATTAATAATAAATAAATAAATCTTAATTAGGGAGCCTACTTCACTTAAATGTTTTACCATTCAAAGATATCTGTGAATGTACTAAATTGAAAGGCATTAACAGTTACAATGCAACAATGAAATGGAACTGGGCACTTGTTGATCTACTGACAATGGATGAACTTTAAGATGACTGTACGGAATGGCAGCCTTAGGTGAGACAGAGAAGTGTTAGGAGATCATAAGATAACTTTCGCTATAATAATACTCTTGAGGCTGTAGTCAGATCCAAGAGCTTGAATACATAAAATTGCTAGTCCTTTAAGTGTTGTGCCAAACTAAAGAGATATCCTTAAGGTCACGATAAAAAGTAGAAAGTCTAAATAAGTGACTGCATAATTATTATTGCATTTCTACTAGAATAACTTACGTCGTGTCCAGATACAAAACATCAATTTTACACTGCAGCAGAGAAGGATAGTGCTCCATTTCTGTTGATGCCCTGAAGTCACCTTTAATTTATGTTAGGTTCAGCAATCATTAAACTGTCAATAAGCATTCTTTTAAACATCAATTCCTGACTACCACACTACTCTACCACACTACTATATATAGCACGTCACATCATGCATGTTCACCTTACATGTAATTTTCATCATCAACATGCACATACACTGCACTTAAAATAATAGAAAGAAAATCAAAAAGCTGATAACTCTTGTGGAAGTGAATTTGCCAGGATGAAGAATTTGCAGTTATGAGTTTCGTTTGAATCTCTTGACAGTGGCTAAATAACCTTAAAAATGGCAATAGAGTTAAGTTGTAACACATGTACAAGGCTCTGTCAGTGAATATCTCACCTGTATGTAGAATTGTGTGTCCATTTGGAAATTTGAAAATAAACAAAACAGCTCCTGGACAGCTGAAAAAAAAGTATTTTATAAACTATAACATGTTATTGTGCAGTACCAGCTAGCTGTTAATTGAAAAGGCCTATATTCATATTGTATTTTCTTATTACTCCTTTCATGGGACAAAAAATATTTTCAAACCTGTAATGAGGATAGGAAATAGCCAACTGGAGCAAGCAGGACAGCTAACTGACTCAAAAAAACTTTGTTTCCAATGTTTCAAATTGGACATGTACTGCATACATGAAAACTGGAATGCTCTGATCTATTGTTCCACCAGAGGAAACATCCACAATAATTATAAGAACAAAAATCATATTCAAACAGAAGTTAGATTTACCATAAATGACCTAATAAACATCACTTCCAAAAAAAAGGGTCTCTTATCTGATAAATGCCCCTCTACGCTGTTAAGTATTAGACACGCCCTGTGTAATAGATGCCACCTATGAGAATTACTCTAAAATACTAGGAATTACCAAAAAGAGCAATTCATTCAGTTTCTTGTTGATTAACCACAGTTTGTGTATTTCATCTGATCTTGTTCAATGTCACATTCAAATTAATTAAGTACTAAGAATAGACTAACGATGGCAGCACAATAACCCTGAGCAAGGATTCTGAAATCATTGTTGGGAGTTGAAAGAGCAACAGGGATTTCTAGATGGCCTAGACATTATTGTTGGAGTGCATGGATATTCCGCCATTTTTAAACTCTCTTGACATTTTTGCCAAAAGCATATTAGTTTTGTTGAGCTTGTTATGGTCACCAGAAGAAATTCCTCTCTCCCTTAAACACGTCCTATCAGTATTAAACGCCCCTGCTTGGACTCCTGTAATTAAATACATGCCCCAGGAGATTATTAGGTCCTTTAGGGTAGTTGAAGTCCACTTCAGGCAATTTTTTAGGAAAGTTTCAAAAAGAGGAATTCCAAAATTATACCAGTAACCATGCATTACAGCACACTAGCTGTGTCTGGTTCATTCTTCATCTGATTTACATGACACGTGTGGGAGTTTAGGCCTGGTAAAATCACCTGGTCGTAAGAACATGAGTTACTGGTTCAGAAAAAAAAACAATTACAGAAGAGAAGTGTACAGTTACGTATGGAACCTACTGGTTTGCTTCAAGAAGAGTCACTTGAACATTCTGGATCACAGTTGGAGTATTCATAGGAAGTGGATAAACAAACTGCTTCTTGACATACAACTTTTTTATAACAAGGTTTGCTGTGATCTAGAAAATAAGAAAAGTTGCAGGCTGATATTCATCCCATTTACACCTAAAACAAATAAATTATTTCTGTACTTGCCAAAGAATAACTTATGGCGGCAGTGAATTGATCTGTATCATCAATGATACATTCCTTGCTGATCAATAATACAGGGATAAGGCATAGCCTTTCGCTACAGGCAGATCACAAAAATTTATTTTTCTTAAAAACAGCTCAATAAATATATCAAATATAGAAATGTATATTTGGCCAGTAACTATTTTGGCAGTTAATAAGCTCTTAGAACTTACAAAACTAAAATAGATACTCCCAAAGATACAGATTCTTATAATCTTGTGAGGGACTGGTCAGTATACAGCCTTTTCAGCAAAGAGACAGTTAATCTGGGTGTTTCTTGGTACGGTGTTGTGGAAACTATAACCTATTATAGGTTAGCCATTGTGTTGTAGTTAAGGAATTGTTTAGTGTCTTTTCAATCCTTTGTATTCAGTCATATGGTGATCACACCTACCCGCAACACCAAGAAACTCCCATTAATCTAAATAATATATTATAATCAGTCAATTAACAAGAGAGCTGCAAGTTCCAACATAAGTTATTTCATCAATATTAAATTCACCAGTCACCAGTCCTGCAGTCCTTTTAGCTGACAGTGACCATTTTAGTAATTTACAAGTAGATTCACTCACCTTACTGCAGTAAACAGGGTTTGTAAACTTGCCATTCAGACCAGCATAATGATCATAATGGAAATGGCTCAAGAAATAAGCACGACAACCAGGAATTTCACCATAGCGAAATGCATCTACGGTAATGGCACTACCTGGAATCCTCTTGTAAAATGGACAACTCCGACGTGATTGAGAATCAGCTGTTACAGCAGGAACATCTTCACCTGCACCTGAACTTTGACCTTCAGAGGAATAGCCAGTATTTTTAGGATCACATGAATTATTCTGTTTTCTTCCTCTCCATCCTCCATGTTTGTGAGTTAATGAAGAAGTTGAAGCATCCATAACATTCTTGGCACCTGTCATTTTATTTTCAAAAGGTTTTGATACAGGTTTCAAGCCAAAGAACACTCCAATGTCTGTTTGTTTAAGTGAAGATGCTGATTTCTTGTTTGACTTTTTAACAAAAGATGACAGTGACTGCTTTCTCTGAGTGGTATTTGATTTTACAGGAAGAATCTCCTTCTTTTCATTAATTTGTGTTGAATTTACACACTGTGTTTCATCCAAATCAGACTTATGCTCATCACTGCCATTAGCTTGATTTTTTGTTGTATGCTGCATTTCCTCTGTATGTGAACACAAACTTTCAAGAACCTTTGGATCTCCAAACAGATCATCATCTGATGACATGTCAAAATCTTCTGTTGAGATAAAGGATGGCACTGTCATCCCCGTGTCTCTTGCTATATTCTCCAAACAATTCTTAAAATTTACAGTCTCCACACTTTTGGAAGTAATCAATGGTTTCTTGTCATCAAATGGCTTCATTTTTCCACTTTTATGACTACCCTGGACATTGTCACCTTGCAAAGTATTGTTGGTTTTTTGATGACCAGCTTTTTTCTCAGTGGAAGAACTAGAGATATTCAATTCATTATAATTATTACTATATGTTTGTAATGGTGTACTTTCTTTATTGTCTTCATCCACAGATCGTATTGCTGTAAATTCTGCAAAATCTTCATCTTTAATTCTAGTCCCTTGTTCTGAAAAATCTTGACCTGAAAAGTCTAGCTGTCTAGATGGACGGGTCTTTGTTTCCACCTTTTAAAAACAAGTGCAAGAACACATATTGGATGTCACTATAGGCAGAGCTTCCTTACTAGCTAAATAGTGTTATAATGTATACTCATTATTATTAGTAGCAATACAAGAATTATATATTGCCACTTCTTTTAACTGTCAAAGTCCATAATTGAGTTTACTTATTGGTACTCATTTTCACAGGTCTTTCATTTCACATTTTTCATAACCATAAAAAAATCATGAAATAAAAGACCTGTGAATAAAAGACTCCTCATGAAATTTAATACCCATGAGACAGAAAATTCAAATCACAGGAAAAAAAGATAAACATGGAATAACAGCTTCATATACAAGAAAGGTATCAACAAATACACAGATTATTAACTGGTAAGTTCAATTAATTTTAGCATCTTATGATATGAAATGTTAACACACTGAAAAGTTAACTTTCAAATGTGTGTTTTTGCTTGTTCCAGTTTTTTTTAAAGTTTCGATAAAGTTTGTCGGTAAGGTTTTACCAAATACCACAATATTCCGAAAATAAGCCCCTCCATGTATAATCCCCTCCAAATATAAGCCCCCCAAACTCGTAATGCAAAAAACCCTCCGTTAAATCAAATACAAAGTAAAACAAAGCAAAAATGGTGAAATTCCTTCCAACTATAAGGCTAGCCCAATCGATTTTGAAACGCAAATTTCCCTCCATAGATAAGCCCCTCAAAAAGGGCCTTTGAAAAATGTAAGCCCCAGGCCTTATTTTCGGAATTTTACGGTATCTTTTGCCTTTTTTGACAATCCTCGTCATCTTTTGATGCAAGAACAGTAAAATCTTAAATCAAAAACATGACAAAGTTGCTTTACAAAAGACATTTGAAATTAAAAGAAAGATCAATAGTGTGAAATTTAAAATCAGGTCATGGTTAGCTTTAACATCAAAAGGATGAAGAGGTGGGATAGTAACAAAAAGAATCAAAGACTATAATCGTCATCTCGTGGGTACGTTGTTTAGAAAATAATCAATTAGTTATCACCTCTGCTTTTCCCACAGTAAATTTTAGGAAATGATAGAAATTCAGATTATAAATATACTATCCTTGTTCTGGAAACACAATACTTTTCTTGCTGCATGAAGTGCTGAGTAAAAAAATGGACAATTTCTGTGTTTTATACCATAAGCCGATCTTGCAACCCCTCAGTCTCTTGGTTTGCTGTCTACAGAATGTGTAACAAAACGACTAACGAAACTGTAACGCGAACAAAATAACCTATTTTTTCAGAGGTTTTCGATGGGTTTTGATGTTCTAATGACAAACACATCTCCTCTGGACCCTGTGGCCATACTTAACCGATTGAAAAAACGACTTGAAGCAATCGGATGAAATTTAAGGCTAATTGAGATCAGGTTACTGACAGTAAAAAACAATGTAAACACATTTCATGGCAATGAAAGAACATATGCGAAACAAAGTTGACACAGCTCCTCTGCGAAATAGGACGCAAAACATAAGCTTATGTTTTCTTATCTCGATTTCTGCTGTTATTTTAAAGCTAATGCTCAAAATCACATCCATTTCCCCCAGTGATCTTAAGGAGTCCCTATAAAGAAGAAGAAGAAGAAGTGCCTTTATTTATTATACATTCATTCATACACATAACCTACTACATTACTACAAGGTATGAGATCAAGCCAGCGTCGAAGTTGAAGGAGTAGAAGAGCAAATGCTCATCTTCTCATCAAGTTTAACGCCTGGACGAGTCAAAGGCTCTTGAATCGTACTAATCTGAAAGATTCCTGCATGTCTTAAATTTGGTAAGACCTCTATCCTCTGACCGTGCTGTAGTGCACGATGCACGCTCTCAGCGAGGAATTTGATGCCACCGAACATCGGCGAGCGCGTGCTTGTTTGGAAACGATAGATCTTCACGCTCTCGAGTTTGGGCCCGATTAATTACGAAAACGTCTACTACGAGTGAGCGAGTGACTCATTTGCATATCCCTGTTCCTGCAATAACTCGTAGTATGCTCGCGCGTACCCACGAGTTAAAAAAGCAAAAGGAATAACAATAATTATAGAGATTACAGTTCCTTACTAAAACATCTTTTTCATTGCTTATTTCTTCAACTTTTTTCTCAAAGATGGCGCAACTTCTAGAAGCAGCTAAAAGCTGGTGAGAATATCTCTTATAATGAGGAGAGAACACTGAGTTACAGTGAATCCCTTCAGCACAGTCACCTGTTCAAAACAAAATATAAGTTATGAGCTCACCCGCAGGCTGGGTTAATACAATACTTGGATGATTGAGTATTAAATATTTTGTAAAACTATTATGCTTCTTGGGAGACTATAGGTAAAAAGGATAGACATACATGGACACATGAATTCATTAGTCAGACCAAGTTCTGACACGGATCTGTCTTGAATACCCTGGTCCTAGAGGTTTCTCTTGAAATTTTTCTTAGTGTGAAAGAGAGCGAGCTGCAAAGGACCAAAAACGAGTCACACAGTGGCATGGAGAGAAAGGCAAAAGCAGCCACACAAGTTTTTCTCGCTCTCTCCTCACCACTTTGCCACTCATTTTTGCCCCTTTGTGGCTTGTTCTCTCTCACGTGGAGAAAGTTTTCAAGAAAAACCTATGGCACCAGGGATTGTCTTGAAAAACTATATATTAATAATTTTTAGTGAACCATGCTCATTTGGGTTTAGTTTGAAAGTTATGTGTTAAAGTGGTCTACCACCTTTAAACCCTCAGGGTGGGGGGTGGGGGAGGGGGCTGTGGGACTGTCATTAAGATTTCAATTAATAGGTGGGGAATTTACAGCCAAGAAGTTCTTTTGGTCCTATTTCCCATTTTTTCCCCATGAAAGTAGTGTGGAGTCATCCACAAATTAGCCAAGGGAAATCCCTTGCTCCTGGCTCTTAATGACAGCCTGGGGGAGGGGGGGGAGAGGGGGGTGGTACTGTATACACTCACAAATTTAAAATTCGTGTGTTGGATAAAGATTGAATCCATATCATGTTTGTCTTTGCCTTCACATGGACATAGGTAAAGGTAACCTATCAAAGGACCACAATGCCTACTTCGAACTAAGCACATACTTTATACTGTATAATATTATAGTGAACCTTCAAAAACCACAAAAATAAGATACCATACCTATATATGAATATTTAGTCTCCAAACATTCCCTGACATGCCATCCAGGAGACTGCCCAATTAAGGCACAGAAAGGCATCTGACATTTGGGGCAAAATCCATCCATGACCTCTTTCTGAGGCGTTATTTTATCGTTAGGACTCGAGACAGTTGAGCTACGCTGATCTGCGCTTAATTGATTATTTATGGTTTTAGAAACCACACTTTTCTTATTTGGATTACTGGAAGTGTCTGATCTCTTACGCCTCTGTTTTTCTTTCTTCAAACTTCCACTACATTTCCTCTTGTCTGTTTGAGATTGACTAGACTGACCTTCTTTTACATTCTTTTCTGAACGCTTAGATTTTATCATATTGGCATTCTTGGATCCAGTAGATGACGATTTCCCGCGTTCTTGAGACGAATTTTTCAACTTTCGTTTAAGCTGTTTCAAAGACTTTTGGTCCCATATGTCCTCTTCATCCAGACTTTCTTCCATTTTTATCGAAACAAACGCGTATTTGGGACAAAATATAACAGTTTTACTGAAATATTCTTTTAAAAGTTTCAATCATTCAAACGTAAAAATGCAGTATATTTGAAGTACTCAGCTGAGTAAGTTCGCTGGTCAGTAGGAACGAGTGTTCAATTGCTTCATCATTTGCAAACAGCTCATTCTTTGACAATCTTATCGGGATATCAGATGTTCATGTTGCAGTTCATTCATAGAGCATTGACTCGAAAGGTTCGGTAGGTTTTTAAGTTATCTGGATATGAGTGTCCAAACGCTACAGAGATTCAGTCTACAGAGTATCGCTAAAGACATCGTCTCTTCTGACAATTCTTCGCTCGAAGACTTTCACCGATACAAATATGTTCTGGGTCCATTTGATGGCTTAAGTAAGTGACCGTAATTACCGTAAGACGGAATCTATTTCTATATTCATGCTTGGAAAAGGTTGCCCATCGCGCCAAGGAAAATAACGAAACTGAGAAATTTTAATTTTCAGTGGACAACAACCTTGTACCAGAATAATTTCGATCATATTGCATTATTTTCTACACACTTTTCGAGGGGTATAAAATGTACATGTAATTAGCTTATGTATAAGTTATATGAAATAACTCCAAGGAAAAGGTTCTTATGGGAGGGCGAGAAAATACTTTTCAAAAGTTGTTTTCTCGGGCTTCCTAAAGAACCTTTTCTTTGGAGTTATTTCATGTAACTTATTACTTTTATAGCCTTTGAAAAGTGTGAAAAGAATGCCATACGGCTTAAAATACTCTGGCAAAGGTTTTTGTCTACTGAAAAATAAAATTACTCAATTTCCAGATGGATTCCATCATAAAACTCTCTCAAGTTTTCCTAAGGTACAGGTAGTTTGACATCAGACTTTGTTCCCTTGACCCCCTCTGGAGTAACCAATCAACAGGTCCCCCCAACCTCCTAGTGAGAGTCAGGGAGGTGCATGACTCTTCTCCTAATGTAATAAGGTTGTCTTCAGTAGACTCTTCCATAGATAACACTAACTTCAAACAAGGGTAGAATTTTTAACCTCCACATCTCTCAAACTCAGACCTTTCCAAGTGACTTTTAATAAGCTTTTTTTAATTGATTTTCAGACTCTGACCTTATTCAAGAATTGCTGAATATAATTTGTGAGAAAAAACAGTTGAAAGTGTATCATCTTCATGTCCTTCTACACTCCAGTATCAAACATCTGGACCTCAGTGTGTGTGACTCACTCATTAATGATCAGATCCTCAATACTTTGGGTTACCGTTGCAAGGTGCATAAAAATTTTAATGTCAAACTGAACACAATTAGTGACCTATTATTGATGCAGTTCTTTAATTTCTTTTGTACTTTTTTGTTATTCTTTACAATTGCACAGGTTTTCTGGTTGCTAAGGTATCCTTTTTGTTCTCATTTAATTTAGAAACTGGTTCAGCTTTCACTAAAAAACTGTTCACGTCTTTCAACAAAGGCATTGAAGCAAATTCCAAGAAATCTTCTCTGTATTGAATCAATTAACCTCAGTGGCTGTCTATCCTGTACAGATGATGTCTTGGATGCATTTGGATTGGCATACCCAGAGCTAAAAGTGTTAAGAGTGATGTCATGCTCTCAGATCACAGATAATGGCATAGATGCTTTGTGTGGTGATGATTACAACCCAAGGTGCCGAAGCTTACAAGATGTCAGCTTCACTTCTACCAGCATCACCAGCTATGGAATAACAAAATTACTGCTCACACAGCCAGCATTAAAAAGGTGTAGTTTAGCTATGACAGCATCTGAAGATACCTGTATTTTCAGTTTAGTCAGTGGTACAAGAAGAAGATTACAACTTGTTGTTATTGATTTGTCATACACTTCAGTCTCTGACATATCTGTCAAATGTTTCTGTGAAGCTTGTCCTCTACTGTGTGAAGTCTCAATAAATTGTTGTGCATCCATTACAGAAGTCTCTCTGGAGTACATAGCGACATTGAGGCATCTAAAAGTGTTAAACATTGCTGGCAACATGGAAATCAAATTCAGTCCTTATATGAGACAATTCTTAAAAAAATCTGGAAACTTGCTGGAAGTGCTTGACATTTCATGCATGGAAAACATTGATTGTGCAGTGATTGGTGCTTGTTGCAGGTCCCTAAAATGTCTTATCATGGCTGACTGCCAAGATATAGTTGGTAACTATGTTCAAGAATCAACTGCACAAGACAACAACTTACAGCTGTCATTGGTACAAGCGTGTTCAAAACTTAACACTCTAAACCTTCACAGCTGCAAGTTTGCAGAAAACAAGTCCCTGCTTGAACATCTTCTGGCCATTTTAGGTGACTCCCTAGAGATCCAAAAACTAGATCTTTCTGGTATTGAAGGACTAACTGATACAATTCTCCTTCAGGTCATACAGTCCTCAAATGTTTCGGATTTGAGGTCAATGAATCTCTCAAGATGCAGTGAAGTTTCTGTGGAACCAATTTATATGCTAATGGGTGCTTTGAAGAGCCTTAAACATTTAAATCTGTGTCACTGCCAAAATATTTCTCTGCAAGATGTTGAAAATCTGAGGAAGAAGTGTAGAGGGTATGGAGTCAGCCTTGACATTGAATGGTTATAATATACTTAGATGAGCAGCATGGCAAGTAATTTAGTCATTTTTTTATTTGCCACACACACGATTACAATAATTACAAAAAAGTATACCAAAAAAAGAAATGTAGGAAGAAATGGCGAGGAGGCCTAAAGGAAACTATAGAGCTTATATTAATTAGGCCTCCTCAGTTACAATTTTAGAAGATGGCACAAAAATTACGGCGACGGATACAAAATAATATCAGGTGGAAAATTAAACTAATAAATGTTACGGAATTTTACAAGTAATGTTGAATATTAAAAAGCATTTTCGTAAGATTTCAGTTGGAGTATACTAATAATATTATTACAAATAAATGCCTTGAGTGCTCTTTTAAAGGAAGAAGGTGAAGAAGCATTGATGATATTGGTGTTTAAGGTGTTGTAAAATTTAGGTCCTTGATAAAAAACGGAAAATTGTTTGGTTCGAGTACGACAGAAAGGCAGACGAAATTTACACGAGTTTCTTGTATTATACGAATGAATTTGACTTTGTAAGGTAAATTTACAATGAAATTTTGAAGGTAGAGTATGGTTTTGATAGGAGTACATGAATAAGCCTAGTTGTAGTAAGTATATATCATGAAATTTTAAGATGCCAAGATTTTGAAAGACTGGACCAGTATGTGCATCGAAAGTGGTTTTAGCTATAGTTCTGATCACTCGTTTCTGTAAAATCTCAAGACGAATAAGGTTAGTTCTGTAGGTAGAGGCCTAAACTAAGTTGCAATAAAAAAAGTATGGATAGACTAGAGAAAAATATAGTGTTCGTAAGGTTTTCGTAGATAAATAGAAACTGGATTTACGAATAATTGATATACATTTAGAAACTTTATTGGCGACATGCGAGATTTCTGATTTCCAACCTAAATTTTCATCCACAATTACTCCCAAGAAAACTGTTTCTTTTACTTGATCAATTTTTTGGCTGTTAATTAAAAGTTGAATAGTTTGATTTGTACGCTTTTGGCATGGTTTAAATACAATGAAATTGGTTTTTTTCAAGTTTAATGAAAGCCTGTTAGCTCTAAACCATAATGACAACTTATTTAGCTCAGCGTTCAGTATATTAGCCAGGCAGTCTTTATCCTTGTGAGACACAAAAACGTTTGTATCATCGGCAAATAATATCAGCTGTAATATTGTTGACGTGTTGATTATATCGTTGATGTAGAGCAGAAAAAACAAAGGCCCTAGTATTGAACCTTGGGGAACGCCACACATGATATTAGCACAAGACGAAACATAACCATTGTATTCTACAAATTGAAGTCTGTTGGAAAAATAGTTCTTAATCCATTTCAGAACCAAGCCACGTATGCCATAATGTTCAAGTTTATCAAATAAGATGGAATGATTGACTGTATCGAAAGCTTTCGAGAGATCTAAAAAAACACCAACTGCTAATTCACCACGATCAATAGCAGATGAAATTTTTTCATGTAAATCAATCAAGGCAAGCGTCGTAGAGTGGTTTTTCCTGAAGCCGAACTGGTTATCACAGAGAATATGTAAATTAGTTAAATAATCATACAAGCGATTATAGATGATTCTCTCTAGAAATTTTGAAAAGCTTGGTAGAACAGAGACAGGCCTATAGTTGGTGAATAATGATTGGTCATCAGCTTTAAACAGTGGTACCACACGAGCTATTTTCATTTGATCTGGTACAATGCCATGAATGATCGATAAATTCATAATGTGAGCCAGAGGTCCCGAAATGATTTGAATGGATTCCTTAATTATAGACATTGGAATATTATCGTATCCAGCCGCTTTCCCAGCAGCAAAGGATTGAGCAATGGTAATAATTTCATCCTCTGTTGTTGGACTAAAAAAGATTGATTCTCGAAATGATCCAGATACAAAATCTTTATGTGAACAAGGAGGAGGCTGTATCTTCTTTGCGAGGTTGGGACCAATACTTGAGAAGTAGCTGCAGAACCTATTTGCTACTTCCACTGGATCAGAAATCTCCTGACCATCTGACTTGAATATAGTATTTAATTGAGGCCTTGACTTTTTCCTATTTAAGACTTCGTTTAAAACTTTCCAGGTCGCATGTGTATTTGATTTAGCATCTTCCAATTTCTTTTCATAATACCGACGCTTAGCTAAACGCAAGGTGTGATTCAATTTGTTCTTGTATCTTTTGTAAAGTGAAGAATTGTCGATTGTTGGAACTTGAAGATATTTTTTATAAAGTTTATTCTTTGTTTTAATGGATTTAAGAAGAGCTTTTGTTAACCACGGTTTTTTAAAGCGCTTCAGCTTTCTAGTCACCTTCTTGAGAGGGAAGCAATCGTTATAAATCTTTGTATACATTTCATGAAAACGTTTGTACGCAATATCTGGCTCATCGCAAGTTTTAATTGAAGACCAATCAACAACTTCTAGTTTTTCAACAAATGTAAGAATATTATTCGGATTCTTATCTCTAATAAAGAAGGGGTCTTGTCGACATCGATTTGCTGACCTGTTAACATTATCTGAATGAACTGAGAAGACGGGTAGATGATCTGAAATGTCAGTAAATAATAAGCCGCTTCTCGAACGTTCAAAAAAGTTGTTCGCAAAAATATTATCTATTAACGTGGCAGCAATATGCGAAGTAATTCTCGAGGGACGCGTAATCAAAGGAAAAAACATATTAGAGTACATTCCATCTAGGAATTGGCCTGTGAGGTGATGATTTTGGTAGTTAATTAAATTGATATTAAAGTCCCCCATTAGGAAGCATATTTTATTTTCTCTAGAGATCTTACCTAACAACTCATTGTTTGTAGACAAGAAATCGTCGAGTCTGTGATTTGGCGGTCTGTAAACAATACCAACAATTATATTTTTTTCTCGAGGTCTTATTAATTCAATGAACAGCGATTCTACAATATCAACATTATGGAGTGACAAATCTTCTCGAAGCTTGAACTCCAACTCGTTTGAAATATAAAGACCTACCCCACCTCCAGTTCTATTTTGCCTATACTTGTGAAGAAATTTGAAACCACTAATATCGACCGAATGAGAAGAATCGTTTAGCCAGGTCTCAGAAATTCCGATTACAGAAAATTTTATGTTTAAGCATGATAGATAGTCAGTCAGCTTTACTAAATTATGAGGAAGACTACGAATATTAAGATGTAGGAAAGAAAAATCGGCATCAGAATAATTTTCGCGTCTGAGCATTTCGTTAAATTGATTTTCAATAAAATAGTCGCAGGGTGTTTCATCTGCATTAAAATTAGTGTCAGGATCAAGACTGCCAGACTGTGTCAAAGAAGCGTTTGATTTTAAAAAAATTGGATTGTAACGTAAGCTAGAAAATCTATCAAGATCAAAGTGAACAGGACCATTCTGTAGTTCATATAGCGCTAGAGAAAAGCTAGAATCGTCTAAATGATTAAAGGGCAGTACATCTGAGAGCGAGTATTGTGTCACAGACATTTTAACTTAGCAGTAAAGTAACTAATAAACTTATCTGATTTAACGTCTGTCCTTTACAATCAACTTGTCGAATACAAAGTACGCTACTTTTCCATTCCGCTTTGCTTCCTCCAGCTTGGGTCTCTGCTCTTCACGTTTATCTAGGGTCTCCTTAGCAAGATCTTCATTTACATATAAACCGACAGGTTTAATTCTTCTTGTTATCTTCAATATTTGCTCCTTTTGCTTAAAGTCTCGAAGCTTGCACACAATTGTGCGAGGGCGTCTTCTAGGGCCAGAAACAGCCCTACCGACACGATGAGCACGTTCGACGTGGAGCGCTTCTTCAAGGTTGAGCTTCTCCGCTAGAACTTGTTTCACTTTTTCCTCTGTAGTGTCCCACGATTCGTTTTCTTCTTCTAGGATCCCATCAATTCTGATGTTGTTTCTTCTACTCTGATTCTCCAAATATTCTAGCATGTCAGACTCACAGTCTGGAGGCTCTGGGTTCAAGTCCAGCTCTAAGGACTATCAGCTGGATTTGCTTAAAAAATTCAACTCCTTGGCCTGTCTTTTTAGATAACCAGCTACCGTATTTATCTCCTGCCAGTTGTCATTTTTCATCCTGTTTGGACTATCTGTGTCTAATTATTTGTTATAAAAGCTAATCTCAGTTTCACTGTTAACAGATATTTACATTTACGTTTTACATACCTTTAACACCAAAGGATAACAAATTTTAGGTGGTTTGTTGGGGATTCAAATTCAAAAAAACATTCCTTCTTATCGAACAGACATCTTGAAGACGTTTATACGAAGGTAAATTAATTAAGCAATATAGCAAGGAAGATGTGATTGTCGTCTTATCTGGGTAATTGAAAAATCACATTTTTTAAAGTTATTTAAAAAAAAGGAAATAAACTCTGTTTTGAAGGTTGAACTGGGAGCAAGTGATGAGGTACTGACATCAGGGACCTTAAAGATCCGAAGATAACGACATCAACGAGAATGTCAAAAAAGCAATAGGTTTCGATTAACAAAACAACAACTTTGCTGCACGTGCATCACGCTTTTTCGTTTTTTGCCGTCACTGCACGACTACGAGGTGAAAATGTCTAATTTCATGTTTTTTGGAGGACGTAAGCAAGCAAAGACGAAATTTTCCTTCTTTTTTTCTGAACTTGGATAAGGCTCTTAGGGATTTAATTCCTGGAGAGTCCCCCGGCTATAAATTCGAGAGAGTAAGTGATTTGAAATAATTGAGATGAAGTTTAAAAAACGCGAATTTATTCTTTAAGCGACGTTTTCGCTACTGTCGCCGTCCTAGCATCTGAAGACTTCCCTAATGATGACTTTGTGTCGGAGTAAAACTAAATGAATAAGTCTCGTGGCTGTAGCCACTCGGAGGTCAGAGAGCATCTGGACTTAGTAACAAGAGGGTCATAGGTTTGGGCCCTGGGGCCCGTTTCTCGAAAGTCCCGGTAACTTTACGGGCCCGAAATCAAATATTCAAATCTAAATATAAAGAATAAAAGCGCGGGTCCTGGCTAACAAACTACTGCATTTTGTTTCATTAACTGATAGTTTTATCATGTTAAATGCCAAGCTATTGAAGCCTCTTACTTGCACGTAAACAACAACAGCTTTGCGGGCCCGTTAGTTATCGGGACTTTCGAGAAACGGGCTCCTGGTAGCATTAACTCTGCAGGAAGGGCAACCGGCTAAGCTACCTGGCCTAAAGGACGTTCTGTTTGACATAACACAATAAGTTCTTTTCATAAGAAGCGAGAGGGATGAGGATGTAATGAGTCAATGACTGATGATATACTTCACATCAGTATAAACAAAGTTGCTTTTTGGCTTGCTATAGGAAACAATCCGTCTTAGTGGAAGGAAAAAAATCCGCGCCTGTATCGGTCATGTGTGGCGTCCCGCTGGGCACTGTGCTTGCCTCATCTACATTAACGATATAGGTGTAAATATAAAATCTCACATTTGACTTTTTGCCGATTACACGCTCTTGACGCCAAAACCTTGCAGCCTAGTGGCCTGGACCAAATTGTGGCAAATGTCCTTCAGTTGTGACAGATGTAAGATCCTGAAGGTTTATCGGTCGAGAAACCTAGTAATCAGTCATTAGTATACAATGAATGGAACTCCTTTGGACTTTGTATCGCCCATCCTTACTTGGGAGTCATGCTGTCTTCCTATTTGAATTGGATTCATATAGAGAACATTATAGGGAGGACTAACCGGTCCCTTGGCTTTAGCAGGCGTAATCTTTATTCTTGTCCAGAGAATGGTAAAAGTCAGGCCTACCTCATCCTCGTTTGTCCTTGTCTGGAATACGCCTGTAGCGCCGTTTGGAACCCCTGCACATACTCAAAAGCATTGCCACGATTTTGAAGGAGCACAGCGGCGAGCCGCCAGATTTGTAAAAAACTGCTACGAGCGGGAACCCGGTTCAGTCCGCCACACTAATCTCCTGGGCCGGGGCCGAGTTGTTAAGATAACCCAGGGTTAGGGTCAATATTCCCGGCGGAGCACATTGCACGCCCAACTCGTGTCACACGCTCTTACCATAGCAGCATACATTGGTAGTAGCAGCAATACCTATAAGTACAAATGTTTTACTAGAACTCTGAAAGAATGGAACAGTTTACCTTCCGTTTTATTAGATCAGCCTTCCGTGGACGCATTTAAATCTGCTTTTACTAATTACTTTAATCTCCCTCACTGATTTTATACATCATTTTATTTTATTATTTATTTATTTTATTTTATTTTTTGCACATTCACAGTACCAGGAGACCTTTGTGAATTATAACAGGTAAATAAACTGAGTTGACAAAGTAATTTGTCGGCTGTAAAAAGATTCTAATTTGACGTTTAGAGCGCCATTTCATTGCTCTGACGAAGCTCTTTCTTTGGCAAAACCCAATTTTTGTGCTCCTGTTCCACACCAACGCATTTCTCAAGCAACTGTAAATTCCTTTATGTATCACTATTTTACAAGACCAGATAATGGCTTGGTGGGCGAATGGGCCGTTTACCCTTTTACTTATTAAAGCTTAATTGGACGAGAAATATTCTAAGAATATATTCTATCAGACCAATTATCACCTGACGAAAAACACTAATAACGCTTGCGCCGGTATTCCTATCAATAACGGACATTTTAATCGGAAAAAAGAAAACTATGTCGGTTAAAAACAACTTTGTTTACAAAAACAAAGCGTATTCTAGAAAGTGTTGGGAAAGATTTGCGTGGGCGTTTCAAAGTACTTAACTAATTCTCCTGTTCACACGTAATTTTATGCAATTTTATATATTTGAGGCGGTATTAAATCTCGTCACTCTAACAGCAAGTTCAGCTTTCCGGCTTCTCGAGTTCTGTTATATTCCGTTCCTAAACTGGCGTAAGGAAATCTATAAACGGTTAAAGTAAAGGAAACTACTGTGAAGTAGAATTACTGCTGCAAGTCACACTTTATAGTCCTTGCGCAGAAACCGGAATTTACCGATTTTTTTATCATACAGGAAGTCCAGCGACTTTATTAATGAACCAAGTGAGTCTTAAATCGTAGTCTACGCGAGTTTTACGGTGCGTTTAGTGGTGAGTTTTTGATTTTAATAACAATTTATCTGTTTTGCATTGTTTGTGTCTTCTAAGTTTAGATAGAGGGATTTAATTAAGTAATGGAATTGACGTGCAATTAGTCACTTGGACATGGGTAGATATCAGTACAACGTCTCCGTGCAAAATCGACAACAGTATTTATTTACGACACTTGGATTATAAGAATTATCCACTGTGTAAACGTAATACTAATTCTAAAGCGTTTGGAGTATAAGTAAGTGGGGAAACAAGAAACATTCAGTTGCATTATTACGTACATTCATCGAGGGATATTTTTATAACTAAATTTAATACTAAGAGAGCCTCCAGTGAAAGAGTTGAATGCAGTAACGGGCACTATGTAACTGACGTTGTGGTTGCAGACTCCGGAGACTTTTGTCTCTTTATCGAAATCAAAGACGCCGGAGAGATTGTTCTCTGTGTACTCCGGTTTAACATATCTCGCTCTTGGTCATGAAAACTAAAAAATTTTTAAGGCCTGACAATGGCTTGACTTAATCGCGAGTGCAAGCAACTGGGTGGGTTTTTTTTTTAAAGATTTACAACATGACAAAGTAAGCCATGTAGCGAGACAATATAACCCAACACACCTCACATGCAATCAGCCTCTGAATATAATCAGGATATAATATAAAATGCAATGAGACCTGCACTGGAATACAGAACTTGAATATTTAATAGCAGTAATGAAATTATAGTATTCACTGTTGCTGAACCAATCATGACAGTATCTTCTGTGTTGTACTTCAGTGATTTTTGAAGGGCGTTTGTCACTTTCTCAGTGCCTGATCTTTCGTATTAACATTTTTTGTTCTTGTTTAATCGTCATCGTTGTCGGCATTGTAATCTTCAAACTGATCAGTTTCCGGAATGAAAATAACGATATGCCACACATTGGTACAATCCTCGCTTGACGGAGAAAAGGGGAGATGTTTTCTTTGCAGTGCAGTTTAACACCGACACGCCAGTTGCCTTGAACCGCACTGGAATCTTAGGTTTGGTTTACGTCAATTTACACATGCGTTGAAAAGAAACACTGCAAGCACGGAGACCCGGCAGTCAAATGCTGATGATCGAGGCTCTTTGATTAGAAAACTAAAAATTAATGATCTATATTAGCAAAGCAACGTATCGAAACGTACGCGGAATTATTCTAAAGAGGGATTCGTTTGAGAACCTAATGACGATTCAACAAATTCATCCAATATCAGCCTGCATGTCGTCCAATAAGAGACCGGTTCTGTAGTGGTAGTGGTGGTGGTGGTGGTGGTGGTGGTGACAGTTGGTCTCTTCGTAGCTGTCCAAACGCTTTAAAGTACGGTACGGACTTAAATTGGTGCCCGCTCATTTTAGTCCACCACTCTTTGAATTTCGAAATGCGAAACTGCAAAGACAAAATAGATAAAACCATCTCAATCCATCTGGCTATAAACGGATAAAGTCCTACACGCCTACACCAAAGTGAACTTTCTGGTCTTGGCGAACTATACTGAGCACTGTTTTTTCAACAACAATCCAGTGCTATTTAGAACCCCTTGAAACTAGCTTCAGAATCAAAATACTCCTGAAGGCACCTGGTATTCCTCCCGGCACTAAATCTTTCATTGGCTTTGCCTGACCCGGCGTCAATTGATTTATTTATTTAAACGAAGTCTAACTTAAGCCGCGGTTTAACGAATCGTTGCCGGAATCTCCAGATCTCTTCTTTGGTAGTCTTCTCTATATGCTCTCATAAAACTGTTCACAATAAATGATGTTTAGATAAAATCGTTGGGTAATTTGAAAATGACTTAAAGCGCGGTTTTGCTAAACACTGGCTGAACTACGTTTAAATATTTGAATCAAATCGTTTCGTTTAATAACCTCATAGAAAGAATTTAATTAGTTAGCTTCATGAAGGAATCATTCGATATCAAACGGTCACTACCACTGACTCGGCTGAACCGGCCGTGTCTTCAGTTGCAAAACCAAATTTCCGTCATATTTTACGAAGCAGTTCAATAGACACCATAAATTAAACGTTTTGTCATTAAATAAGCTTTTAACAGTAAGGATTTTTAAGATTTCAAAAACCTTTTAAACGTATTCTGTTCTGATAAGATTATTAGAATTTTGTTTTCATCAGCTTTTCGCCCTCTTTCAAAATATTTACATAGCCAGCATTTTGGAAACGAGTTTTCAACACTCTTGGCCAACAGCATTGGAATATCGGCCTACTGAAGGGAAAAGAAAAGCAAATTGAATTTTGCCTTCTTTCTCCTTACGAACGTTCTCTTTGTATATTAAATTTGATTTTATTCGGAAGTTTTCCGATGTGAAAAGCCAAGTTCATCAATTGAAATTCAAAGCACGTTTCAGCGAGTTATTTGACTTCAAATCTGACAGAAAGTCGATACACGCATTGTGGGGGCTTACATCTTGGTATTCATATTTGTTCACTGAATATCATCTTTAAGGATGAGATAAATCATCTGTACTATTAATTCTCCAGTGGTTATTCCTTAAAAAATCAGGCGTTACATTCCTTCTTCAACGTTCAGTTAAAATAACGGGTTATATATAGTGTTTGTCGAGATAAATGAATAAGCGGGTTTTGAACGAAAGTGAAATGGATATCACCTGCTGGTCGCATCCGAGGGAACTGGCACAACAATGCATTTAGTTTTCGTTTTTTCTGCTCGAATAGCGACTTAAACTAGCTTTTTTTTATTCATTTACAATCAGTAGCGATTTTCCAACTTTGAAGTGAAGTGAACATTCAATCATGTGGCCAAGTTTTTTTTCGGAGTCAAGTTTGGAACGCTACAGCAGAGAACAAACAGTTTTACCTGTTTGCAACAAACTGAACAAATTGTATAAAATACCAAGTAGCCGGCACTCACTGTCGGTCAGTAGTCCGGCGCCGATCATCGTATATTGAAGTACAAAAAGAAAAAGTCATGTTTTCGCACCAAAAAAGTATGTTCCCTTCTCTATCTTAAAGCGTAAATCAGGGTTGATCGTGGTAACACTATGTTTATATCACGTGGCTGGGGATTTAGATCAGCAAATCGCGAGAAAAAGACGGCTGACATTAAGAGCTTGCTCGCAGGCTAAGATTGTCGGACTTTTTTCTATGACGCATTAATTCACCTACTGAAAAAAATCTGCACTGTGTGTGTTTACCACATGATCGAGCCGAGCCTGACCGTCTTTGAGGAACGAATACACTTTGCTATACTATACCTTTTTTAATATCAAAATAGAGATTCTCTTTACTTGTCCCCTTGTTACAACTATTTTAGGTTCGGAATGCACCTTACTGGTCCTTAGAGTGTGATCAAACAGCGTTTTCAATCTCCATTGTCAGGGACAGCGTAATCTTTACGTGAGTACGCGCGTAATCGTACGTGCATAATTAAAATAGGGGCGTAAGAAAGCTTTCACAGACGCGTAAACGTAAGTTAAACGATGTTGCTCTATTTATTTACTCGCATAAAACTGATTTACGCACGTAAAATACAGCAGGTTGATCATAACAGAATGCATGTGTACTCCAATTTTTGTACAACAGTCCTGTCCAGCGTCTGAATAATATTATCCTCAGCCTCAACGAAATTTGTCAATGAATCTGAGGCCGTCAAAAGTATGACACCTATACTGATGTTTGTGTGTTTTTGTCGTGCACTGAAAAGAGAAAGGAGTTAACTCGCTGTTTTAACTTGAACAAATTAATTTATCAGTGCGCCTTTAGACCAAAATAATGGACGATCCTTTTGATAATCTACCCCAGCTGGCAAATTTAGACCAGCTTTTATGAATAACATGACTTGAAATAGTTACATTCATCAGCTTCTTCCGTTTATTAAATTTTCAAGTTGAACAATGGATAAAGAATGGTACGTTATGCAGTTCTCGTAACTTCAAAAAACGGCTGCCTTTGAAAATGAGCGCCAAACAAAAAATAAATTATTTCCTTTTGTTCTCATTTGCTATTTATAATTTGGCGGTTCATAAAAGATAAAAAAGACGGTTAAGATACAGCGTTTCTGCTTAAGGGTACTGGTAGTCGAACATGTTTGCTGCATGGTAATATAATTGGCGACCATTGTTCCCTTGATATGGTAAGGACATCGTATGAAATATTTGCCCAGTTCCTTGGCGTTTTCTCCTGGCTAAGCGGGGTCGACCTGCATGACCGTTACAGGTAGGGGAATCAGTTACCCCCACCCCCACCGGCTTAAGGTGGGTTGACTCTCTACTGGAATAATATATTCACACGTGCTTGGTTTGCTTGTACAGTTTTTGTATACTGTATCCAGCCCCACGGCCAACTCAATTGATAGGGTAGTTGTCTGCTGAGCGGGAGGTCGTACCGACTGAGGGTCTTAAAATATTTCAGAAGAATGTTCTACCTCTTTTCTGCTATTAACCATGAAATGATTAGACATTCTAGTCTTCTCGGAAAAGGACGAAAAACCGTGTGCTCCGTCTCACAGCTCTTTTCACTCTTCGAATTTTTGTGGGGTGTAAAAGAAACCATTGTGCTGTTCGAAAAGAGTAGGGAACCGGCGTAGAGCCTGGAGTGTCGTTTGTTGATCAGTCGATGATAAGCCTAAGTTTGAGTGATTTCGACTAACAGATATAGAATGCTCTTTAGTCAGGAGACCAAGCCCAGATCGACCCAGAGCAGCGGGAAACGCACTGGGGTCATGCATACTGACCCTACAGTTTCTCGGGTTCCTATAGGAGGAAAATTGGAGAGAAACATACCGTATCACAATGCTGCCGGCATAAAATAAATACATAACTGCACTAGAAATATTTGTTTAAATATTGTCCTTGGAGAAAATATCGCGCAAAGCACAAATCGAAAAATCGTTTTTATGTATGTTTAAAAGAGAATTATATCAACGGTGTCGAACAGTAAAATTTCTCTTTAGGAAAGGATTTACGTATGTCCGAGTGTCAGTGCATGCGCGCATGCGCGCTAACAAATGGAACATACCAGGTCGAGAGAAATAACACAATTTTACTATTCGCTGCAATTCGCACGGCCGGCTAACAATAAAGGTCACAGGTTTTATACTGCGAGGCGTCGTTTAAGTTACAGCTCTAGTTACTTAGTAAATAGACCCCAGCTTTTAAAGAGGCTACTTTTCGCGCAGAATAATCGAGATACTTGGCCCGCAGCCGGGTCTGTAATTACTGAATGACAAGCTTTTAAACAGCACCTTTGTCATCATTGCTATGGGGAATGACTAAAGTAACAACGCTATACCGCCCGGACCAATATGGTCTCAGTTTACATGAAAATATTTTTGGACGTTAGAATTGGTAAGAAAGCTCTTTGCTTGCACTATACACTGATTTAAGATATTTCCGTGACTTCTTCAAGCCAGTTAAAAGTTCATGAAATTTACCAGCTATAAATACAAAATCTGCGGCCTAGACGATATTTAAAACAATATACCTGGTTGTTTTTCGTGACCAGTCTATCGTTTTTGTGTCTGAAGAGTAAACAATTAAAAAGCTGATACTGTTTATCACAGAAAAATTGGTCAGTAGTAGTAACTTCCTAAAATTACATGGAAAACAAAAGAAACAACCATGGTTATGAGCTATTTGTTGCCAAGGTAATAAAATGGGTCGGTTTTATTAATCATGGCCGTTACCTTGTTCTTTTTTGTTTGTCTTTTTTTTTTAAATTAAAAACTGCTAGATTTATCCTTTTAATAACTAACTGTTGTTGTCTGTCAATTTAACCACCTTCCTGTCCCTATAAAAAATGTTTCTTTGCAAATTATTCAATAATTCACTCAATTTCGTCGCTATTACACGAAAACATTACCTCAAGATTAATCTATCCGCAAGCCTATTTGAAGGTAGAAGGAAGAACACTCATTAACACACAATAAAGGCTGTCCGGCTAAACCTTTAAATCACGTCAGCTAGCTCAAACTTGTGAAATAGGTTTTCCTATAAATCCTGGCCATGATTACATAACATCTTTTGAGCTCGTGAAATCACTCTTTCCAGTGAATTCTACTCAGCATCCACCCATTTTTTTAAGTTCCCGGTCCTTCCGCAATTTATGGAGAATAAAGCGTATAATTTGCTTCTACTTTGAACTCGTGCAAACCGCTACCAATCCTACTTAAAACCGCTCGCTGGAGCCTTTAGAGCCGGTACTAAGTACGAACGGGCAAGTCAGTCGGTTGACTTTAGTGTCATTTTATAATTATCTTGGGTATCATAACAGTTTACCGAACTGCCGGAAGACCTGAATTTTCTTCTCGCTTGTATTGTACTGGGAGAAGAAAATTTTCGCGAAGTGAGTTACAAGAGGTCGTACAATATTACCAAATTATGAATCAAACAATGAAAATACGCCAGCAGACAGAGAACATTAATTTTTGTAAGCGTATTTATTTTCGTCATTTTGCAATTACATTTTCCTTCCGAAAATTTGTCTCGAATGCTCTGTAAATGTAAATGAGGTGATCATCTTTGTAGTGCGGCCTTATGATGAGAAAGGAACATGTGGTGGCGAGTTCATCAGTGCATGATATTGGGTGAAATAACCATCTGATGATAGTCGGTCCGCGCGCTGGTTACAATTTACCCAGCAGGAATACGAAACGTCCAGAATATATTTTGATCAAAAGAAACCTTCTTTGTAAAATACAAGCTGATTCAGCGCGAGATTACGGGAAAAACGAAGATGAATTAACTAATAAAGTTGAATAAAGTGTATAAACGACTGCCAGCTTTTCTTGTGTTGTCCATTTCAGGTCAAAATGAGATGTAAAGAGGGCTACTTAAGGGCGCAGACATCTTAATTATAAAATATTAATGAACTTCGGAAAAATTGGAAATGAATAAGCATTATTGTGTTCGGCGGATGTCGATTTTTAATCTTGGCATTGAAGACCAAAGGTTTTTCACCGAGATTCTACCGAGCAGTTCTTATCTTGCATGGATGACAGGGATTTTCACTATGGTATTGGTGTTTCAGTTAAATATTAAAAACTCATGCACATAGACTTTCTCTTCAAATGCGGCAAGAATTGCGCAATTTTGTTACAAAGTTTTGCATTTGCAACAACATTAGCATATCTATTTTACTTCAAAGAGGAACATTTACAAGTTTTAAGTAAAATAGTCAAGCTTACGTGCCGAGCCGAGGTGTCTCTGGTGAACAAAATCAGTGACTATTAGCGAATCAAAGTAGTTCCAAGCAGGGTATATGACCTGAGTCACAAAGAGCATTAGATCATGTCAGTTGAAGAATTTTTCAGGTTCAATTGGTGGCTGACGCTGTAAGTACTGTCCATGTCAAATCATTTATTATTTCAGTTCACTTGTTACTACAGCTCATTATACTGGTTAGGACAAGAAACTAAAAAGATAAGATTACATCTTTAAAAAATGGCCAAGGTGACATCATGCTGTAATGGTGAGCCACTGAGCATTAGCCAAAGACTCGTTTTATGCTTAAGAAAGAAAGAGACGTTGTCGCCGTAACGCTACACAGGAGAATTCGTCTGCAGAATTCAGCGATCAAAGACAGAGAAACTGACAGTGATGAGTATATGGACTCTATATGTTGCTGTACCTTTGCAGTTAGCCGGAGGGTCAGTAATAGCTTAGTTCACCATCTGATGAGCCATTGAGCGTATTTGAAAATTCAGTCCATCTTTCATTGAAACTAAATTGGGTGAATAAAGGGATGACTTATCAGCGTTATTAATTTAAATAATTGGGATTTGAGGGAGACAAACGTGAGGCTCTGACGTCCAAGGGTCATAAATCATAGGACGGCAACTGAGCGCCTTGCAGATAAAATTATCAGAAAAAGAAAAAAGGACAGCATGTGAGAAAACAGTATTAATTCTTAGCAGGTGATCGGGTCATAGTTCTCGACTGAAAAAACTTTCGTTTAGGAAACGTGACGTTGCCTCTAAAGGATAAAAGTCGTTTGAAATGAATTTCTTAGTTTTCCAATACTCTCTTTCTGGGCGGGAAGGCCAATCATTTTGTTGACTGCAATATATGTTCTGAATGAATTATTCTCAGTGGGGCCAAGACTGATCCCGTCAGGCAACGCCGTGTATGTAAAGGCTATCAGGCAAGACTATCAAACTCAGCTATTTATGTCCTTTGAGTTATTGAGAGTTAAAAGTGTACCTCTAATTGATTTCTTTGAGCTGGCGTTATTTGACTGAACCGTGTTTTGACTCCTATATCACTATCTGATAACCTGGCCTTACTTCAGCTATATTGTTTACCGATGAAAAATCGCACTTAGGTGCAAATGAACCGAAAAGTAAGCAGTTTGCAATGTCCTAACCCATTCTGAACAGGGAGAAAGCTATTACATTTGATTCGTACCCAAATTGGACCCAACCTCAACTTGTGCCAAACGGATACTAACACGCTAAATTTACCAGTGTCAAATATACTAAATGCTGAGCTCAGTATTCGAACTTGCAGCATTTTAGAGAGAAACAAACCAAGTCATATGAATAAATTAAATTGTTTTTAAGCTCTTTCCGTTTTAAGTGTCACTTTTAGGCTCACGGGTTTTTTTCAAACCGATCTATAGTCCTTTCTCCCAATACCTTTTGCTCAACGAGTCCACGGACAAAAAACATCCAAATCTCGTATTGTCAGTCTTCCCCATGTAGTCTATGCAAGTTTCTTCCAACCATCCCTCTGTTATACACAGTTCGATGGCGAGATTTGCTTAAGTACCCAAAGGATTTTTTTTCCGGAATCTCAACAAAAGAAGTGGCGTCACGCTGCATACACAAATCAAACATGTTGACAAAGATGAGCTGAAAAAGACATATAAGAAAATGTCAGCTTAAATTGCTTTCACTGTTTTATCAGTCGTTTTTATCGTAATAAATAATATTCTTCCAGGATTTTTGAGAAGCAGTTGATGCCAAATTGACTTTGCGAACAATATTAGCCATAGAATCCTGTAAACGAGAAAAACTTGTAAGCGGCACAGTAGAAAATAAGGGCTACCGACTTATTTGAATAATCGAATATCGTATCTGAATTGTGTGTATAGATAGGATATGTATAATTCATTACTATTTTAACAACTTCAAATCGTTTTTACCCTTTCGGTTTGTCAAAAGCGAATCAGGAGGATTTCACCGAAAAATTTAAGAAAATTTTTTGGGATCTTCTATCTTGGGTTTCGGCTCACATCTTGCAACAAAGTTTTTCTTTGAAAAATGGACAGTAGCCGGTGGATGAAAACAAAGCGGACATCGAAAATTGCAGATCTATTTTTACGAGAGGAAGCACTGGAGAAAAGGAAACAAATATAGCTCACAAATTTCTTTCTTTTCTATTTTCCTCAATAATATCGGAGAAGGAAGCTGATTGTGTCAGAAGTGACGTCGTACTTGGAGTTAGGTGCTAGTGAATTCATTAGAGTAATTTTTGACAGACTTAGTGTTGGAAGAACGGATCCCGTTGGCTCATGATGGTAATGAAATTTCTTTTGCCTCGATCCAAATTCATTGATAGAAAAAGGGGTGCACGTCAGAGAAAACTCTACACCAATCAAAACCAGCTCTGAACCCTAAGGCCGGCTATGATTGGTGGAAAAGCTTGTTCTTTAGACGGTGACATTTATAATCAGCCGGACCCAATTCGGTATTTAGAGGCCAGAAAAGCCCTCCAAACCGGTCATCGTTGTACGTATTGGGAGGAAATTCTCTCGAATGACTTCGGTTTTTTCCAAGACTGAAATTATTGCGGGTTTCTAACCCATCTATCGGTCTCATAAAATCGCTCAAAAGTAGGTGTTCTAAAGGGATTTTCCCTAAATGAAACTTAAGTGTTTATTCTAGTCTAGCAGTGAAATGCTTCGCTTTGTAAAATTTATTTTGTTGGTGTAGTAAGCTAAATAACAATGCTCTTGCTTTAGGTTTGGACTTAATGCGAAAATAAATGAACTGAATATTAGGAGGCTCCAAAGGAAAGCAAGAATAATGTGACAAATTTGTTTGTTTCAGACCTCGAAGCGACGCTGTGTCGATTAGATGCCACGATTGATTGAAATTTACTACTACTACAACGTCTACGAAACTAAACCCAAGATGTCACGGTTTGGTAAAAGGTTAGTTTATCTACGATTGCAAACGATATGTCTCCGATCGATAAATTTTCATGATTCTTTCGAATTCCTCGAAATTGTATTTATGACGGCTTAGATCCGGCTTAATTCTCTTTCAGGGCAGTCAAGAAGTGCTAGCGAGCTGGCAGTCGAGCGCGTCACTCATTAAATTTATATTCTGTCATTGACTACAAAGCATTTGAGATCGTGGCCTTCATGTGGCATCTCAGTTATGGTGACGGTGATAACGGACAAGTTGAAAGACCAGTCATTAGAAGATCTTCCCGGCGATGAGGTTGAGGTAGAATTTTTGAAAATTATTCTTTAATCGAACAAGACCATGCCATGGTGTTTTTCTCACTCTATCGCACAGGTTGACATGAATTTCAATGATGTTTACTCTTCAATGCCTTACTTTCAGATAAGTTGTCCTATCCAGCTTCGACTTCACTCAGCTAACCCTGGCCATATTTCAGGTACGATTAAACCCTTTACTGTTTCAGTTTTTCATCGATCTGACAATTTTATTGCAGAATTATAATCTCGATCTCGAAAAAACATGAAAAACGCATTGTTTTGTTGGCTTTAACTGTTAGTAAAAACACATGGCTCATGGTGCGATATTTCCCTTCCCTTTCAGAATGTCCGCTCAGTTACAAACTTCGTCGAGTTGGACGATTAGCATCTGGACATTTGCGTACACGAAGCTATCCATCTCACCGACCAAAGAGAACATACTGCAAAAACTGTTCAGGGGCGGACTCATCATTCATGCACTGTACCCCCAAGCCACCCGCTAATAAGAAATTATGTTCTTCCCTATCGTTGCCGGATAACGAAAGCACAGAAAGGCAATTATCTTGGGTTCCTCGGGCTTCTTCGGTTTGGCAACCGGTCGAACACTGCGGGACAAAACCTCGGTCGATTTCTTGCCCGGATGAGAAAATGAAATTGGCTGAGTCGATGAGGATAAACAACGAGATGGAGGCTATTTCGACACCTCCTGCTTCGCCAACACCAAGACCTGCTTCAGCGAATGCGGCGCTTGGAGATAAGAATACAGTCTTCAAAAACGAAAGCGCACATTGCGATCTTGCCGGACACGATGTCAGAGTCTTTAACTTTAATTGGAAACCGAATGTACTTGGCTTGCACAGAAGCCGTTCGCAACCTTGCTTCGATAGGATGAGAACGATTGGGGTAAAAAGGAGAATCGATGAGGTGTTAGATGCAAGGAGACCAGCTCTGGATTTGTCAAAAATGGAAGAGGTCTTGATTCAATTTCAATTTTCACTACCATGAAAGTTATAAAAAATTGTCAGTTCTTATCCTTGAAGAGAACCTAAATAATCACTGAGTAGTTTTGAATAATTTATTTCTATGAATATTTCACAAAACACGGGTTCTAAATCAGTTGTATTTTCCGTCTTAGAAGTGATAAATAGGAAATTCAGATAACTAATAACTGAGCGTATTTTTAATTTTTTTATAGACCTCTTACTACCGATGCAGAGATAGAGAAAAAGGCTTGCGGATCCCAAAATATATGGTAATTTAATGTATTGTATTCACGAACTATGAATGTTGTCTCCAGATGACACCACTCAATGCAAATGCATGTTTTTCTTTTTCAGAATAAAAGGCCTACAAAAGGATTAACGAGCTATTTCACTGAATCCGAAAACTTCAAGCTTAAGCCAATCGCTTCATCCCCACTGGACGCACAAGACTGCAGTATAATGATAACTCCGACATCTTCTCCTACAAAGCAGCTGGATTCCGAAAATATCCAAATCGTTTGTGATCTTAAAGGCGAGAGGAAGTTTACAGAAGAGGAAAACAGCAGATTAGAAAAGTCAAACCCCAAGGCACAAGACGAAGGAGTTTTTCATTTGGATTACGACTCTGACTTGGACTTGCACTCGATTGAAGAAGACCTTTTTTAAATAGCTTTTGACATGTATAGCATAGTCGTCTTTGAAACTTTTTGACGTTTTGTAAATGAAACCGTTCATACGTTGACCACTTACGAGAAGAAACATTTATTCTTGCCCTGTATTTAAACACCGGAGTTTTATTATCGCTGTGATTGTGACCATGCAGTCAGTGTCCTTGTATATTTTTGCATATATTAAGAGCAGTTCTTCAGTCACGCTAATAAAGTTTAATAAGATATCTAGGAAAAGGACAAGAATATCCATAAAGATGAAGAGGAAAGATGTTAACCAGATATTAAAAAGATTGTTTTAAAGCGTCCATTTAGTATTCTAGTAAACGTTTATCTAAGTAGATCGGAATAGTACTATCCCTTCAAGCGAATCGTATTTCAAATATAAACAAAATTTTTTCAGGGTATGTTTTACCGCGCAACATTTGGATTTCGCGGGAGTGTTGTTCATCGACCAATGAAATATAAGCTGGAGTGACGTCATGGTTGTTGGGAATACTTAAAAATGGCGTCCATATTTGTTGCGAGGTGGTTTTGCGCAAAACCATGAGCGACTATTTTGCGGGCAAAATCCCCTTTCCGAGGGGTATTTCCGCTAAAAGGAGAAAACAACATAAACTCTTTTCACCAGTTGTTAGGTAAGTGGATTGGATTTGTTAATTGCGACTTTAAAAGCGGGTGTTTTGATTCGGCCACTTGCTCCTAGCCTCGCGAGGCTAAATTAAAGATTGCTTTGAATCTCTCAATTTAAGAAAAGGATTTTCTTATTTTACAAGAAAACTTAAAAACAAATCATAGGTTAAGAACCCTCTTTTCTGTAATTTAAACAGGCAGTTTCAATTTACGAGAAAAAAAGTCTTATCCTATGTCTCGTATGATTTGTTTTTAATAAAATAAGAAGTCTCGCATTTTATTTTTGTTGTTCAGCTGGACCGATAATGGAAAAGTAGTGTTTAAATTTAGAACATATAAGACTTTAAGTGGAAAAAGCACCTTTACTTACTTTCCTTTACTTAAAGGGAAAATGTATTTAGTTAATTGCCTTCTTCTGGTGGAAAAGCAAAAACTTTCGTGGTTAGCTGAAGCTTGATCAAATTGACATGCCAAGCTGATCGAGCGTGTTTTTACAAGATGCAAGTTTCCCGGCCGTACCAATATCAATAATAATTATCATTATTTATGGAGGAAATTAAACCTGTTATTTCGACGTTGGACATAAAACACTGGTAATTGTTTTGGTTATGCAGTTAACCTGATGTTTGTGTTTCGTCAAATTAAAGGAAAGATGGCTCTGCTAAATTAAACCCTCGGCTTTTCTGTTTTCGTTGCTGCGGTCCAAACTAACTGACCTTTGTTAATAATATTCAAGGTTAATGTATACATTTTTGTCACAAGACTGTTGACATCGTTATAATGTAGATTTGTTTAACGTATCGCATTGTGTCAAAGTTCTAGATGAAAGCAAAAGCCCCAGGTTTTTCACAGGCACACAGAATGGACACACCGAACCGAGCAACCGACTCCAAAACGTGGAATTCTTTTCTTTGATTTTCTTAATGAACAAAATGACTGGACAACACAAATAATGCCGATATTTGCTTGTCCCTTTCAGTTTGCTAAAGAGTTTAAATAAAGCAGCACTGCTCTGACTTAAATGCACCCATAATCTGTAATGGATGTTTGAAATTTGTAGATTTCCATAGTGCCTTTTTTGCACTTTCCTACAAATCTTCAAAATGAGAAATAAATAATTACCAGACTAAATCTTAAAGTTCTTTTAATCAAGCACTGTTTCAGACATTTATGTGTGGTTCAAAACCAAAGCAATATTTTATTCTCCAGAAACTGTATCCACAAAACAAAATCTCTCCTTGTAGAAATTTGGAAAATACATTTACAGCAATTGCAAAAGTTGGCTGTGAATATTCCTTGAATCCCTGTAACTGTTAGTGTCCTCTGCAGCTATTCTTTATGTTGTCATGCAATGCTCATGAGGAGGCCACATCAGTATGTTTTTCTATATAGAATTTGCAAAAAAGTAAATCATTGCCTTAGTGCTAAAACACCTTCAGTGACAACAAAACGTGGTATAACAGATCTAAGGGTTCTGTTTCATCCATTTGTGATGATTTTAAACCCTGATGGATATTAGTTTTCCCCCACTTTTTGATGGTGCCTCTTGGATGGTTCATATAATATAGAGAGGTTTCTTTAACAGGTCACAAATACTGGTGACTATTTTATCGATACTTAACTAGGCCAAACAGTTTCCCATGGGACACTATTGGTCCTGTTTATTTTTGCATAACATAGTGACCTCTACTCTGCTAATGGTAGGCTAACTAGCCATAGACTAGAAGAAATTCAGTTTTGGCTAGTAGGTTTTCGATTTCCACTAGCCACGTTGGCTAGTAAACAAAATGAAATTGACCAACCTACATCTTTCTCAAGGAGGACATCTCAGAATTTCATTGTGAACGTATCATGTTACCGGGCACGTGCTGTTCAGCGACGTATGCAAATTAAACAGTGGCTTGTAAATGGGTTACTGAACATATTATGTTGAAAGAAATATTTCACAAACAAGACAGCATTTTCTGAAAGCGTGCATCGATGTTCTTTTCTGTTATGAAATTAGCAGAACAAAACATGAGCTTCCTAATAAAAAAAAATAATCATGCGCAAAATCGTGCGGAACTTATAAAGGGATAACATTTCATTTAGCTGACTAGACGTGACATGCTCGTTCGCGTGAGATGATCTCCCAGTTCATGCAAACACTTTTAAAACTTTATTGAATTTGCTAGTATTGGTATTTTTGCCAAGGCATCATGATTAAGAAATTTCACGCAGAGTTTCACAGCATTGCCAATGCTTTTCAAACGTGTCTGTGGCGCCTGTTTGTGAAGAAGTCTTGATATTTTTCCAAGGACTCTCAAAGAAAAACAGAGTCCTGAAAGTCTTTACGGGAAAATCGCTGGATTTTTCTTTCTGATCTGTCTGCCTGAGAGATTGTATGTGAGGAAAACTCTGGGCCATTGAACAAAATATTTTAATTTAAACCGGCGTAATTCATTGAGATGATTTTGGTTTGCTGTGTTTAAACCATTCAGGCGTGACACAAGGTGGGCCGACTATGTGTGAAGCGGATTCAGAAGCAGATTCTTTTGTTTTTCTCCATAATGGATATGAGAGGATTTTTTCTGACTGATGGTAAAAAAGAAAAAGCCAAAGACTATAGTTCTGAAAAGAAACGACCCACTGAAGTAGGGTTCAAGTGTAAGTCCTCCACCGCCAAAGCGAAAATTTCAGCATCTGTGGAAATCAACGCCTGCCTAGTAAAAATTTTTTTTGGCTAGTAACATCTAACTTGTCACTAGCCACTAGACTAGTAAGTTGAAAAGTTATTGTCGAGCCCTGCACCTGTAAAAAATTTAAAGGATAATTCAGTGGATGGTTGAGTAAACTTTGGAATTGAAGTGTCAAAGCAGTGAAGTAAAAGTAAAATTTGAACCAAGGATAAAAAAATGAGTGAAAACAGTCATTTTAGTCTGTTTGTGCAAGGACAGACATATTCCAGTTTTTAAGATTACATCTGTTTTAATTTTAAGGGAGGTGCTTTTTATTCTTATAGTATCTGCTAACTTATTAGCCCCAAAAGAATTTCACTTAAAACACCGTAGCTTGTGATCTGAATTTTTTGGTGAACTTGACATGGTTGTTTGCAGTTATGCATTCCTGACGCCTTGTGCAGTTTTTGGGAACTTTGAAGGGCATTTCCTATGTAACAAGATCCCCATATAGTGGGGGTTCATTGGGCTGCTGACTTTTTACCTGCTTGAGTGTATAGCTACTCCTACTCCTAACCCCTGGAATAGGATAGAGATGATTGGTATTATTTTTAACTGGGACATTTCAACTACTCACCTCCTTCCCCCATCCCTCCGGCACCAAATATGGCATGACAGTAGTAACATGACTATTGTGATCTAACCAAAAATTCCAAAAATTATTGTCATTCTACGCTTATAAAATGTGACAGGGCCAATTTTGGTGTTTTAAATACTTTTTTACTAGTAATTTTGTCTTTCTTAAAACTCACAAAGCAAAGTTTCAGTTTCATTTCTGTAGGATATTGCATTTAAAGCCCTTCTAACTATCCAAGTGAATAAGTTTCTATTTGACGGCGTGATCTAAAATAGCATATTCCTTTCTTGTTAAGGAAAGACTTTCCACACACTGGGACAGAATTTCAACAAGTTAAAACTTTTCCCGTTAGGATCATGGGAGGGCATTGTTTCTGTTGAGCAGCTCCCGCACAGGCTAACAAAATCATCAAATACTGTATTTGGATAATCATTTGGTGTAGATATAGGGCCAATAACTCCATGCAATAATTTTGTGTTTCAAATTGACTTCCAAATCTGTTTGCCAGATGAGCTGAAATGACTTGTCCCCTTTCCTATAAAATTGGCATCACTGAATGGGGAATGAGGCATGCAAAGCCTTCTGGGAGTTCTGTGTACCAACCATTTTGTCTTTTATTTGACATAGAGAGAATGTTACTTCTCGTTTCTTGATTGGGCATTGCCCTCATGGGCAGCCCAATAGTAAATTATGAATACCGTTACATTGTACGAGTGAAACAAGTGGAAGTATTTTTGTGCAGAGATCATGTCCCTCTTTTTTACGCTATTCAAGAATAATAACAAAAAAAAAAAGGCGAATTGGCAATCCTATTTTGTGCATGGTACAATTGTACAAATATATGGTACTTGCATTTGCTAGAGTAACTATACACATATACATGTTGGTGTACATTATGTCACTAGCAACCTAGAAAAAAGGTTGAAATTGAAGCTAACATATAAGGCCACCTCTCTTAATAATCACTTTTTACCAGGGGATGGTTCATACAATGATTGCTTTCATTCAAATTTTTGTTTCTGGTAGTTAGTAAATGCCAGTTGATTATTTATGAGGCCAATCTCAGACATGAGCCTTAGCCTTAACTGTTTGGGAAAGACCGGAAACTGGTCACAGCAGTGAAGGATCTATGAGTCATTATTATTGTTTTCTAACCTTCAAAGTGCACATTATGCCTAGCCAAACTGTGTCAGATCAACAGAATGAATGACTGCTTGCCTTTGACAGTAACATGTTGCTGCTTATGATATCTGCCTCAGCCTTCAGAAAGCTCATGTATTGCTTTGTTGTCTGGTCAAACACGTCATCCTCAGATATCAAGAAACTGCAAGCTATTTAGCACCTTGTATGCAGAATTGCAACATGCAGAAGGAAAATTCAAACACAACACCTCAGGCCAATGTCATGGGGGCTTTGTCATGCTTAAGGCTGTGGTCTAAGATATTGAAAGTTAGCCCAATGCTCTAAACCTGCTAGCCTGCGAGCAAGCTCTCCTATTTGGGTAAGCGAAGTGAGTCTCGCGAGAACGCGCGAGTGAAGGGGCCGAGGAAAGGAGAGCTTGCAACGATCTCTCATAAATTTTCATTTCCACCCCGGAAACCCCGGGACTCCGCAAAGCGTGAAAACTGTCACCGCAAACGTGCCGCAGATTAGAAAAGTGACAACCGCCTGTCAAGTAAGTTAAGACAGCCGAGGACGCGTAGAATTATTTATTTATTTATAAATCGCTTTTGCAACAGCATCAAAGCAATGTTTTTATGTTTTTTTTTTCCATGGGGACATCGAACTTCAACGTGTCCGCTCGGATAAGAACTCACTAATTTGATTCTCGTTTCGTTTACTTTTGAAAAGTCATCCCTACTGCAGTGTAGAAGACTACTCCCCATCGCAATCACCAACAAAAACATCATATATTTGTCCGTCTGGAACTGGAGAATAGCGCTTTCCTGTACTTGGTTCTCTAAGTTTTACTCCAGTAGCTTCCAACTCTTTCTCTTTTCCTTCTTTACGGTCAAGCTACACAGCTACACTGTCAAGTACATGTTTCTGAATTCAACCGGGTGAAGAAACCGATGTTGGAAAACAGCAGTTGAATCACTCTTCACTTTCACTCTCCCGCGGTTTTCAGAACTAAACAAGGTGCTTGACACAAACTGATACAACTCAGTGATGAAGGGTTTTCATTTTCCTTCCACAAGAACTACAAACTCGATCCGACTTATCCTCGGCTCGCAATATTCTCTTTACGAGAATTACATCAAATGAGCCCATCTGCTTTGAGGGCTGAAACAAGTTCTCGGTACCAATCTGATCCCCCTGAGAACCAAATTTGACACACAGACGAAGTGGGTGCCAGCTTAGCCTGTTATCAATCAACTTTGATTTCCGGAACGTCATTTTTCAGCCAATGGTATTTCCCTTCATCTGGGCGAAGTACAAATGAAAATTTGTAAGGGATGGTTGCAAGCTCTCCTTTCGCCGGCCCCTCGCGGCTTCGCCACTCGCTCGCGCGTTCTCGCGAGACTCGCTTCACTCACCCAAATAGGAGAGCTTGCTCGCAGGCTATAAACCTGCTGAATTCAGGTTCCAGACATGATTTCCATCAGAAAACTAAGATTTTCTAGCCTCCTCTAGGAGTCGCCAGGGGCCACCAGGTGCTGCTAGAGCACATCCTTGTACACTTTTTGCATGCTTTTTAAAGAGGTTCAGTGTGTCTTTGCATCAATTGAATTTCAAAACTAATGGTACCATTTTTTTTATTGAAGACTATATTCAGGCATTGAAACTGTTTTTGCAATGTTTGGTGCTGTGGATGGCAAGGATGGACATGGATGGAAACCCAAGTTTTTCAAGTTTTAATGCTACATCCGTATGCCTGCAAAAATCCTGCCCCCCCCCCCCCCTCATATTATTAGTGTTTGATATCTTCTTCATAACTCTTTACGAGCATTTTGTATATGGGTAAAGGCTCTGTGTAAAGGCTTCAGTACAGAATTGACTTAAAAAAGTAATGTCCTTGTAACATAGCCCCTTTACATGTAAATGGCTACCTGTTGAGTAACTGCTACATTAGAGAGATTCTTTCATTACAAACAAATGCATTAATGGCCCTACCTGTGAGGACTTGTGCAGTAAGTTTTGCAAATGTTCAATGGTCTTTCAGATTTAGATCTAAGATTTGGAATGATCTGCCCAAAGAGCTAAGTGATATTTCTTCATTCCCCATTGTTATAAAGATTCTTAAACAGTACCCAGGGGTTTTAATAAATATTGTCTTGCCAGCAGGTCTGAATAGAGTAACCAACTGTATCAACAAGGGACCATTATTCCACTTTTCTAGGGGGGTTCTGGGGGCATGCTTCCCCAGAAAATTTTGAAATTTCAAAGCCCTAAAAGTGATTTCCAGCATTCTAGGGAGTAAATTGATGGCAAAAGAACGTGTTTTCTTTCAAGAAAATGTAGCTTTTATTCAAGTTTCGATTTAACAACCACACAATCACCCCCCAGTTAGCTCAATGACGCTGATCACCTTGAAACTCTTTTTTTCAACCCAATTCTTGACCAACATTCTACCCTCAGTGATTTTAATAGTGACCTTGACCCTGATTTAAACAACCAAAATTAAGCTAGTTTAGCTAATTATTGCAACTATGAGACCGCGGAAGATTTGAATGGGATAATAGGTGGTAATAAGTTAATATCCTTTTCGCTATTTCATTTAAATGCCCACAGCCTAGTTAAAAACCAAGATGCCCTTGCCCACTTACTAACCAATATAAATCATAAGTTTTCAGTTGTTGCCATAACTGAGACATGGGTCAAAGATAGTAATGTTAATGACTTAAGCTTTGAGGGTTACAATTTTGTTAGCAACCATCGCGCTTATAAAATTGGCGGAGGAGTTGGGCTCTTTATCAACCAAAACTTTTCATATAAAATCCTGCCAGAGTTTAATGTTTCCGACGCAAATATTATTGAGTCTCTTTTCGTTGAAATTTGCATTCCACGACATAAAAATATAATAATTGGAGTTATTTATCGCCCCCCTTCTGAAAACACTCTGGAATTTGTAGACAAAGTAAATGAAATCATCTCAGGTGTTACCAAAGACAATAAGCATTGTTATATAACTGGTGATTTTAATTTGGATCTACTAAAGCATGAATCTCATTCAGTTACTGCTCAATTCATTGAATCGCTTTTTGCTTTTAGTTTTCTGCCAATGATTACAAAACCCAAACGAATCACAGCACATTCCGCGACGCTTATAGACAATATTTTTACGAACAATACAACAGTATCTTCAAAAAATGGTTTGATCATAAGTGA